>CM056608.1:8428165-8530665 GCA_029721355.1 Tegillarca granosa
AGTTAACACTTGTTTTTCATTGATTAGTTTCAGATTTGTACTACAACAGGTTCTATGTGGCTACAGTCTTTATATTTCAGTTAACACTTGTTTTTTATTTTATTATTTCTGATTTGGTTCAATAACAGGTTCTGTGTGGCTACAGTCTTTATATTTCAGTTAACAATTGTTTTTCATTTATTATTTTCAGATTTGGTTCTACAACAGGTTCTATGTGGCTACTGTCTTTATATTTCAGTTAACACTTTTTTTTTATTTTATTATTTACAGATTTGGTTCTACAACAGGTTCTATGTGGCTACAGTCTTTATATTTCAGTTAACACTTGTTTTTATTTTATTATTTACAGATTTGGTTCTACAACAGGTTCTATGTGGCTACAGTCTTTATATTTTAAACACTTGTTTTATTTTATTATTTCAGATTTGGTTCTGCAACAGGTTCTATGTGGCTACAGTCTTTATATTTCAGTTAACACTTGTTTTTTATTTATTATTTACAGATTTGGTTCTACAACAGGTTCTATGTGGCTACAGTCTTTATATTTTAAACACTTGTTTTTATTTTATTATTTTCAGATTTGGTTCTGCAACAGGTTCTATGTGGCTACAGTCTTTATATTTCAGTTAACACTTGTTTTTATTTTATTATTTTCAGATTTGGTTTTACAACAGGTTCTATGTGGCTACAGTCTTTATATTTCAGTTAAAACTTGTTTTATTTTATTCTTTTCAGATTTGGTTCTACAACAGGTTCTATGTGGCTACAGTCTTTAAATTTCAGTTAACACTTGTTTTTATTTTATTGTTTTCAGATTTGGTTCTACAACAGGTTCTATGTGGCTACAGTCTTTATATTTCAGTTAACACTTGTTTTTCATTTGATTAGTTTCAGATTTGGTACTACAACAGGTTCTATGTGGCTACAGTCTTATATTTCAGTTAACACTTGTTTTTATTTTATTATTTTCTGATTTGGTTCAATAACAGGTTCTGTGTGGCTACAGTCTTTATATTTCAGTTAACAATTGTTTTTCATTTTATTATTTTCAGATTGGTTCTACAACAGGTTCTATGTGGCTACAGTCTTTATATTTCAGTTTTCTTATTTGTGTTTTTATTTCTCATCCATTATTGGTAAGTTTTTATTCTACTATAAATCACAAAGTTATAGATATATCTTGTTGGTTACCCTAGAAACATAGGTACATACATGTACCTGTATTAAAAAAGTTACACACCATGTATGATGTGACATCACCAACGTGACATTATTTGTTAGTGTAAACATTTTCCTCAGCATGCATAGATACAAGTTTATATATAAAAAGGGAGATAATCTGTGTGATTTGTACATTGTCTGTGATTCTACATTGTACATTTAGTATGGGAATAAAAGGATCAATCACCTATACCAAGTATTATAACATAAAGAAATCTTGACCATTCATCTATAATTTGGAAGAAAAGAACTTGACTTTTGTTTTAAAGGTTAAGGTCACCCCCCCCCCCCCCCCCCCCCTTCTCAATCACAGCCTGGTCTGATGCTTATAGAAACATAAATGATCAAGTGAAAAACAGAAATAAATAGCTAATTCACAATAAATATTAATGTTTGGAATATTTAAGTAATGTAAATTGATAACACATTGGTCAAGTTTGAATTTGAATATTTTAATTCTTGTTAATTCAAGGGTTTCTGAAATTTCTTTACCACATGTTTATGAAAATATAATCAATAAAAAAAACTGTACTGTACTCAGACATGTAAGGGAAGGAAGTTTTGTAAAATAAATTCGGTCATCAAACTAAAACACTCTAATTGATGTTGATAGATATGGACTTTTTTTATTTATATTTATTTATTTAACTAATCAAGCTTTGATCATGAAAATAAACATAAAAAATAGTTTTTTATATATCAGTTTCATTGTAAATTTTGTTTAAACAGATATTAATAGCAGTGGTATATACAGCCATAAAATATAGAAATGACCCGTCCATTATTGACCATTATGAAGACGGGTATTTTGGGGAAAAGGCAAAACTTGAAATAAGAAGACAAAAGAAGGAAAAGTCAAAAGAAACATGTGATGAGAATGAAGAGTTGGAAAGGGTAAGTTTTATAACTTATAACTGTAGAGAAACATGGTCACCTATCCATGATCTGACCACAGTCCATGTGAACGACCACAATCACAGTTCTGACCACAGTACATGTCTGACCATAATCCATGTCTGACCACAATCACAGATCTGAACACAGTCCATGTCTGACCACAATCCATGTCTGACCACAGTCCATGTCTGACACAATCCATGTCTGACAGCAATCCATGTCTGACCACAATCAAAGATCTGACCACAATCAAAGATCTGACCACAATCGAAGATCTGACCACAGTTCATGTCCTGACCAAATCCATGTCTGACCACAATCAAAGATCTGACCACAGTCAAAGATCTGACCACAATCGAAGATCTGACCACAGTCCATGTCTGACCACAATCCATGTTTTACCACAGTCCATGTTTGACCACAATCAAAGATCTGACACAGTCAATTTCTGGCCACAATCCATGCCCATAAACTACAAGACTGAGTGTAAATACTAAATACTACACTACATATATCCTTCTGTTTACTACCCCCCCCCCTCCAACTTTCTAGACCAACACTTCCCAGCCTGAAGGCAGAAGGCAGCATAAGTTTGAATTTTATCCTCTTTAAAGATCTTCTCTTCTGCCTCTGGTTTTACATATAAGTGTTACTTATATTGAAGAGATCAGTTTCCATTCTGGGATGGTAGAGGAAATCAGAGTGGTTGAAGATCTACCTGAGTGAGATATATAAATTTAGGCAATGAGAGGCTTTTTGTTTTATTGCAGAACATTTGTTCAACAATGAAATAGTTAAATTACAAATAAATTAACACTAAGCATACAAAAAAAGACCCATATGTATAAAGTGAAACAAAAATTACATGCAACAGACCAGAGTCTGCATGGAGACTGCTGAGTTGTTCTGATTTGATGGATTTTGTCTCAAACATTCAGCAGATCAGTACAAAAATTAATGGTGCATGACAATTGCAGTAAGCTTTATCCACTCAGCCTCATACTATACTCTTTACTCAGTGTTATAGATAATTGTGGTTCCAGGTTATATATCCTAGTCTGTTTTATATAGGGTGTTGCTGCCAGACAGAGGTCTAGTAGATAATTGTGGTTCCAGGTTATATTAATTTCTTTGCGTTCTACTTTGTGTTTTAAGTAATTCGGAATGTTTCGGGTTTTTAAGTACCTATAAAATGCGTATCATATGATTGGTTAATTATAATACACGATATTAAAATCCGTGCGTGTATAAAAACGCGAGTGTTTTCAGTCGTGTCAATCGAGCTAGTTGCAAGAGAGTAACAAGTTGTTTAAGTATTTTAATGTAAAATGTCGGATATAGAACATTCAAATAGAAACAGTAGAGACAGAAGTAGAGACAGAAGAGATTCGCATTCCAAAAAGTCACGACGAGATAGCGGAGAAAGGCGTGAGACGGAATATTTTACTACCAATGAGGCAGTAGCCATTTTTAATCAAACGTTAGATAACGCCCTTGATATACAAAGGAAAAGAATTTTGGAAGAATTAACCAGCGTTACAAAGAGAAAGGAAAGTATATCTAATATTCCTTTTAAAAGTGAGGGAAATAAAATTCAATTTAATTTTAATAAGGAACGTGTAAATGCTCTTAATGAAATTGAGCTGAGCTGTAAAACGGGCAATATTTCAGAAGTATCTTCCATAATTGATAAAGAAATTAAAATAATAAACAATAGAAATAAAGTTTTGAGAGTAGCTGACAAGTATGGGTGGGATACGGCAAGAGAGTATTCCGATGATCCCATTGCTGATGACGGAGAGGATGCAGCAAAACTCCGTAATGCAATTAACATTTCTAATGCTAAGCGTAACAGATTTCATCCTTATGCGACAGGTTTACGAAAAACGCCAATTAATTATTTTGATAACATGTCTGATAATCAGCTTTTTCGTAGCTTTGAAACAGCTAGGAACTCCCAATATCCGATGCAGCAATACAACAGGAACAACAATTTCATCCAGAAGCCGCAATTCAGTAGGCCGTTCCCTTATCAGCAACAGCAGCAGAAACAACAACAACAGTTGCCAATTTGTTTCTACTGTGGATTTCCAGGCCATATGGCGAGAGAGTGTCCATACACAGGTCAAACACAAACAAAAAACTCAACAATTGGAAACGTCTCAGCGACAGTTACAGGAACAACAAACAGAGACAATCAGCAATAAAGATGAGTATTACTTTATAACACTGAAAAATGTACTTAATAACGCAGAGTACGTTAAAAATGGTGACTCTGAAATAAAATCTCTAAGTGTTAAGGGAAATTTAGCTAGATGTCACAGTTTTTGGAAAAATGAATTGAAAGCAAATGACTATATATATAATGTAGTAAAATATGGATTTATGTTACATTTTGATTATTTACCATCCAGCGTTTTCCTTAAAAACAACGCTTCTTCGAAGAAACATGCTTTATTTGTTGAACAGGCCATTACTGATTTGTTGAAAAATGGTTGTGTAATAGAAGTTAAAAATCCCCCTTTTTGTGTTAACCCATTAACAGTTTCCGTCCGAGCTAATGGTAAAGAAAGACTGGTCTTAGATTTAAGGCATGTCAACATGTGTTTGTCAAAAATGAGAATTAAATTTGAAGGTGTTCCAGAAGGTTTATTATTTGCCGAAAAAGACAATTTTATGATAAAATTTGATCTAAAATCTGGTTATCATCACATAGATATTCATCCTGATCATCAAAAATATTTAGGGTTTGCTTGGAAATTTGGTGACAAATATAAATACTTTGTTTTTACAGTTTTACCATTTGGTTTATCCCAATCTGGTTATATTTTTACTAAAGTGTTAAGGACTTTGGTTTTGCGATGGCGTGGAATGGGTTTCAAGATAATTGTGTATCTTGATGACGGATGGGCTACAGATACAAAAGTAAACTGTACTATTATGGCGAAACAAATCCAAAGTGATCTTGCAAACGCAGGTTTTGTTATAAATGAGGAAAAAAAGCAATTTTTATCCTTCAAAAATAATGGAATGGTTAGGTTTTATATGGAATCTTGAAACTTCTGTTTTAGAGGTTCCTTCAGATAAGATCCAAAAAATCGTTCAACTTGTTGTGACAATGATATCAAATAAACATGCAACTGCCAGACAAATTGCGTGTATAGTAGGTAAAATTATTTCTTTAAAACCAGCTCTAGGTCCAATTTGTCAATTATTTACCAGAAATTTGATACGTTTAATTTTATCCCGGTTATACTGGGATTCAGATATTGAAATCGATCATTTTGCACGATCCGAATTAATATTCTGGCAAAGTAATTTGGAGATTTTGCCATTAAGGGTTATATCACCAATTGTTAGACAAGTAGAACGAATTGTGTTTACTGACGCCAGTGACGCTGCAGGTGCAGCAGTATTGTTGCAAGAATCAAATTTACATGCACATTTTATGTGGGACGAAAATGATGTATTACAGAGCTCTACTTACAGAGAGCTTAAAGCAGTTAAGCTATCAGTTCTTGCTTTTAAAGATAAGTTGAGAGGTAGATATGTTAAATTGTTTACAGATAATCAGAACGTTGTACGCATTATAAATAAGGGCAGTATGACATCCCCATTACATTCGTTTGCTGTAGATATTTTTCAATTATGCGTGCTATTTGACATAAGCTTAAGTGTTGCATGGGTACCAAGAGACCTTAACACCGAGGCTGATTTATACAGCAAGGTTTTTGATTGGGACGACTGGGGAGTTTCTTCTCATATTTTTGAATTTTTCAATAAGAAATGGGGTCCATTCACGTGTGATTTGTTTGCAAGTTCCAGCAATTTCAAAGTCCAAAAATTTTATTCTCAATTTTGGACGCCTGGGTCTACTGGAGTAGATGCTTTTGCATTTAATTGGTCTGGTGAATTTTGTTGGATTGTACCTCCAGTCAAGTTAATTACACAAGCTTTATATCATGCTAAGCTTTTTAAGTGTAGAGGTGTTTTAATTGTTCCAAAATGGAAATCATCAGATTTCTGGCCGAAAATTATGAATTTTGATGGAAGTTTCAAATCGTTTGTAAAGGACTCGGTAGAGTACCTAAAGCCATTTAATTTCTTTGTACCTGGTTCAGACAAAAATTCGGTTTTTGCGCAACAAAAATTCATCAGTAATGTAGTGGTTTTGTATATAGATTTTAATTAATATCATGTGATAATCTATACTTCTGTTTATTGAAATTATATATAACGTTAATAAAGGACTATAATCATGTCTACTTAGGTTAAATTATGTTAACGGAGGACTGTACTCCAGTTTAATGAAATTGTGTAAATATAATGGAGGACTGTACTCCAGTTTAATGAAATTGTGTCAATCTTATGGAGGACTGTACTCCAGTTTAATGAAATTGTGTCAATCTGATGGAGGACTGTACTCCAGTTTAATGAAATTGTGTCAATCTGATGGAGGACTGTACTCCAGTTTAATGAAATTGTGTCAATCTGATGGAGGACTGTACTCCAGTTTAATGAAATTATGTCACTTTAACTATACTCCAATTTAATAAAATTGTCACTTTTATGGAAGGCTGTACCCCAATTTAATTTAATTCTGTCACTTTAATGGAGAACTGTACTCCAGTTTAATGTAATTAAGTAACTGTAAGGGAGGACTGTACTCCAAATTAATAAATTATCTCAATTTAATGGAGAACTGTACTCCAATTTAATGAAATCGTGTTACTTTAATGGAGGACTGTACTCCAGAGTAAACGTTACTTTTGCATTTATTTAAGGAAATTGTTGAAATTCAGTATTTAGTATTTTATTTAGTTCTTTATTATGATAATTGTTTACATATAATAATTTTGTTTAATTTTTCCTAATTACAGAATTTGGAAAATCATTTAGCACCAGTCATTGGAAAACCTTAAATGAATATAAAGATCATGAAAACCTCGGATTATCTGCAAGTTTGTTGCCTAAAATAGTAAGAAGAGCCAGAAGTGAATCAACAAATAAGAAATATGATAGTTATTTTCTGAAGTTTGAAAAATGGTGTATCTTAAATAGTTTTATGTCATTGCCAGCATCTGTACCAGCTGTGTCATTGTTTATTTGTGGTTTAATTCAACAAGGAGTTTCTTATGCTGTGTTAGAATCATATTTTTATAGCATAAATTGGTTTCACAAAATTTCGTTGAATTCTAATCCGTGCGAGGATAACTTGTTGAAGTTAGTAATGGAAGGAGGTAAACGAATTCTCGGAAAGCCTATTATGAAAAAAGAACCAGTTACTGTAGACATTTTAAACAAGCTGGTGGATCATTTTGGAAAAGACGAAAATAATTTGATTAATCTTCGGACTTGTGTTTTATGTTTGCTGGGGTTTTCAGGGTTTCTTAGATATAATGAACTTGCTAATATTAAAATGAGTGATCTGTTTTTTGAACAGGGTTATGTTAAAATTTCTATAAGAGAAAGTAAAACGGATACTTATAGACGAGGAAACGAAATAATAATTGCAAAGACTGGCAACAAACTGTGCCCGGTTTCATGGTTAAATAAATATATTTTAAAAGCAGGGTTATCCAAAGACTCGAGCGAATATTTGTTCACTGCTATAAATTATTCAAGCAAATCTGACACATACAAAGCCACAAATAAAAATAAAGGTTTATCTTATACAAGAGCGAGAGAAATCTTTTTATCGTCTCTAAAAACTCTTGCCTTAGATCCTAAAAAATACTGTCTTCATAGTTTACGTAGTGGTGGGGCTAGCGCAGCCGCTAATAATCAAGTTCCTGACAGGCTGATCAAAGCTCATGGTAGGTGGGTTACCGATATAGCTAAAGACGGATATATAAAAGACGATTTACCCAATAAAATATTGGTTTCCCTTAATCTCGGTTTATAAATTCCTTTGTATTTAATCGATCTTGCAACTATGCACTTCCTAAAATTGGTTTGTGTTTTTATTCTTAGTTAGAAAAGAAAATATTTATTTTCGGAGGCACGAAGAAAATAAATTAATTTCTTTGCGTTCTACTTTGTGTTTTAAGTAATTCGGAATGTTTCGGGTTTTTAAGTACCTATAAAATGCGTATCATATGATTGGTTAATTATAATACACGATATTAAAATCCGTGCGTGTATAAAAACGCGAGTGTTTTCAGTCGTGTCAATCGAGCTAGTTGCAAGAGAGTAACAAGTTGTTTAAGTATTTTAATGTAAAACCCACCCTCCCTACCCTTTTTCAATATTTAGGCATAGGTGTCAGGTTTGCTGAACATATCAATTATCTCGTTAATGACATACAATTTGTAATTTGTTGATTATGTCGATATTATTACATAAATCTTGCAACTATGCACTTCCTCTTGCAACTATGCACTTCCTAAAATTGGTTTGTGTTTTTATTCTTAGTTAGAAAAGAAAATATTTATTTTCGGAGGCACGAAGAAAATAAATATCCTAGTCTGTTTTATTTAGGGTGTTGCTGCCAGACAGAGGTCTAGATATTTACGCTTTGCCAGACCACCACAAGAAAAACAACTTATTGAAGCTAGAAAAAAAATTATGAAAGAGAAAAAAGCCATGTCTTTGATGAGGTACATGTATAACTTTTGTTTAAAAAAAAAAAAAAAAAATCCATGTCTTTAATGAGGTACGAACTTCTGTAAAAAAATATATATATATATATAAATTATATATATATATATATATATATATATATATATATATATATATATATATATATATATATATATATAAATATATATATGTGTGTGTGTGTGTGTGTGTGTGTGTGTGTGTGTGTGTAAAAGCAATGTCTTTGATGACATATGATTTTCCAAAATGTGCACACATGGCACATCAAAATTTAAAAGTGTTTGTGTTATATATTTCTATGGTATCATAATAATTGTTGAGTAAAATTTGTGCATGTGTAGTTTGAAAAATTTAATTACAGGGAAAATGCACTGAATAAAAAATTAACTTCAATTTCAGCCTTATTTCTTGACATTAATTTTTAAAAAAGTCAAATTTTGATCCCAAAATTAACATTTTAGATTTTTCTGGTTTAATATCTTTTTGATAGTATCATTTTAGTTGACCTGGCTGGCAAATATCTGTTTTGATTAAGAATTTGAAACTGAAAATAACATTATTGTGACATTACAAATATATCATTGTACAAGTAAAGACTATTTTATCGGTCATTATTTTTTACAACTTTATAAAACTGGACCATTATTTTATGGATTATTTTGACTTTTTATATTGACAGGAACTCACTTGGGTTTGGTATTATGTTAGTACTGCTGATTGTTATGGCTTATGGTAAAGATGTCACTTCTCCGTTTTATCTTAATGAAGCTCTCAGGAACGAGCTGCTGAGGTAAGTTATGGCTTATGGTAAAGATTTCACTTCTCAATTTTATCGTAATGAAGCTCTCAGGAACGAACTGCTTAGGTAAGTAAGGTTCCAGTGAATAATGAAACATTTCTAAATTTCTGCAGAACTAGAACTCTGGGATTTGTTGATGACAGGTTCTTCTGTTACTGTTGTGTAAAAAACCTCACTTATTTCTGATTTTTTTTTTTTCAGAACTGGAATGCCAAAATTTGTGAATATTAGGACTCCTGTTGACTGGTATAATTGGTCTATGAATTCCATGTTAGATGTACTTTACCCTGACTGTCAGACAGGTGAACATTTTACAGCTCGTAAGGAGGTAAAGTTATATAAATAGTAGCTGTAAGTCTGGTCATGTGACCAACATGTTGTTTTGATTCCATCTGGTCTTATTTTGGGCCAAACAACATTATTAAACACTTGATCATGTAACATTGATAGTTGATTTTTGTTGTCTGAAATCATATTGAGCAACAGTATAGCCATTAAACACATATAACAGGTTTTTCCGCCATAATAAGCTTGTAATTAGTGGAATATGTAAAAAACTGCTATCAATAACTGATTCTTTGAAAATCTCCTCTAAACTACTGGGCTAATGGCTGGCTTCAGATTCTGTATTTGACTGCCCTAAAGTGGTATCTGTCTGATGGAAGACCTGACTTACCTGCAGTGTCAGGACTAAAATCATACATCTTATATATAAATCTTTAATATTTCAGAAGTATATCTTACATGGCAGCATTCTACTAATTGGAGATGTTCACCTGCGACAACTAAGGGTGAATGAGGAGCAATGTACTCCTGAACATTTGATTGGCTTACGGCAACTACCAGTAACCTGCTATTACAGCTACAGTTCATCCAATAAAATGACAGACTCTTTTGGGAAAAACCAAACCTTTAACTTCCAGAAAGAATCTTCATTTTATAGAATATTTGGAAAACATGGAGTTTATGATAATTCTGGATATGTGATAAAGCTTAATACAACAAGGTATGAAATTATATTTAAGATCTGTTACCTTTATTACATCCCCTCCACCCTCTCTCTATAAAAAGTATTAATATAAAATTTTTTTTTAACCATAATGGACTGGTTATTAGCTCATCTGAGCTATTGCTATCCATCTTCATCCAGCGTGTCGTCCATTGTGCGCCATGCACAAACTTTTTACATTTTTATCTTCTCCTCCAAAACCACTGGGCCAAATTTGATGAAACTTGGTAACCATCATGCCTGGGTGAAGCCCTTTCAGATTTACACAAATGAAGGGGTAATGTCCCATGGGGCCCCATAAAGGGGTGGGGGGGGGGGGGGGGGGGTAAATAGTGAAAAACTTTAAAAATCTTCTCCTCTGAATCTACAAGAGATATACCTTAATTATTTCATTTATATTTACATTACCAATGTTATCGCCTTATATGAATCTAGCCAATGACTGATGTTATCATTTCTAGATGACAACATCGAATCACGCGCTAAGTTTAGTGAAAACACGCCCATTTGAATTGCAACCAATCAGCTTCCTTCTGAGCGCTAATCATCTTTATGGCGAATGAATACCACGGAACTATCTTTTCATACATAATTTCACAATTTCATTCATAACTTGCAACAAAATGCAGTGTAGCAACACGGGTTGTGTATATGGACAATTATATCGATTAAATACCAATTAGTTAATGTCTATACTTCTGCAACTGCAGCCTGCTGTCATCTCACTTCTTCAGTTCTTGCACAAGTAAACAACCCGTTACCTGATTTTTCGAAAATGACGACATATCTAGGTCAACCATCTCAGTCTGCTGTCTGTGCAAGAAGAACAAAGTAGAATTTACGAAGGAAAAAATATGTTGTTTCTTATGTAATATTAATGTAAATAAGATACTTTTTCAGAAAGAACGAACAAAGATAAAAAAAAAAAACACAATGATTAAAGAAACTACAATTTGCACTAATGAAAAAATGGCTCTTCTGTTTAGTCAGTCAACAATGCAAGTTATCTCGCTTGAAGTATGACAACATTCAAAATGACATTCAATCCTTAAATAACATTATTATGTCATCTATTTTCAGATTTGCACAAATGGTAGCCATGGGGCTCAAAATGGGGAAATTGTAAGGCACTGACTGGGGAAATTGCTAAAAATTATATATTTGTCACTATATCTTAAAAACTATTAACTTTTTGTCAACTTGAGAAAAACTTTTAAAGTTTCTGTACTTAATATATTGTCTATTGCACTTTGCAAACAATATTCGACATATCTTCAGATGAGCGTTAAGGCCCATGGGCCTCTTGTTTATAATTGTCTTTTGTATAATAAGAATCTGCTTTAAGATCTGTCTGTTTAAAATTCCAAGGGAAGAGGTAAGTTAAGAACAGGTAAGGTTTACAAAATTAAGATCAAGTAAGGCTGATACAATCAAGATCGGGTATGCTTGATATAATTCTGACCATGACTGGAAATCATTGATACAATTCTGACCATGATTGGGGCATTGAGGTGGATATAATTCTGACCATGACTAGGTAAGGTTGATACATTCTGAACATGAATAGGTAAGATTGATACATTCCGAACATGACTAGGTAAGGTTAATGCAATTCTGACAATGACAAGGTAAAGTTGATACATTCTTACCAAGACTAAGTAAGGTTGATACATTCTGAACATGACTAGGTAAGGTTAATGCAATTCTGACAATGACTAGGTAAAGTTGATACAATTCTGACAATGACAAGGTAAGGTTGATACAATTCTGACCATGACTAGGTAAGGTTGATACATTCTGACCATGACTAGGTAAGATGTGATACAATTCTGACCATGACTAGGTAAGGTTAATGCAATTCTGACCATGACTAGGTAAGGTTGATACAATTCTGACCATGACAAGGTAAAGTTGATGCAATTTTGACCATGACTAGATAAGGTTGATACAATTCTGACCATGACAAGGTAAGGTTGATACAATTCTAACCACAAGAAGGTAAGGTTGATACAATTCTGACCATGACTAGGTAAGATGTGATACCATTCTGACCATGACTAGGTAAGGTTGATACATTCTGACCATGACTTGGAAAGATTGATACAATTCTGACCAAGACTAGGTAAGGTTGATACATTCTAAACATGACTTGGAAAGGTAGACACAATTCTGACCTTGACTAAGTAAGGTTGATACAATTCTGACCATGACAAGGTAAGGTTGATACAATTCTAACCATGACAAGGTAAGGTTGCTACAATTCTGACCATGACTAGGTAAGGTTGATACAATTCTGACCATGAGTAGGTAAGATGTGATACAATTCTGACCATGACTAGGTAAGGTTAATACAATTCTGACCATGACTAGGTAAGGTTAATACAATTCTGACCATGACTAGGTCAGATGTGATACCATTCTGACCATGACTAGGTAAGGTTGATACATTCTGACCATGACAAGGTAAGGTTAATATAATACTGACCATGACAAGGTTAGGTTGATACAATTCTGTCCATGACTAGGTAAGGTTAATACAATGCTGTTCGTGACTAGATAAGGTTGATACAATTCTGACCATGACTAGGTAAGGTTGATAAAATTCTGATAAATTAGATGGATGCAGTTTATACCAGTGAGTTTAATAATTCTGACAAGGTTATTTTGATGCAAACCAGTGCAAGTAAGACCAATGTAATTTTGACCAATAAAGATTGTTGCAGTTCAAATTAAGTAAGGGTTGATGCAATCCAGAACAGGTACTAGTCCAATGCAATTCAGAACAGGTACAGTTGATGCAATTCAGACCAGGTATATTTGATGCAATTCAGACCAGAAAATTAAATTTATTGTGTCTCTTACAATAAATATTTTGTGAATATAAAATAATATATTAGGGAAAACAACTAGAACATTACACAGCAATTATGAACTGGCTGATTTTAAATAACTTCACCTTCTTTACAGTTTACAAAGCAAATATCTTTATTTTTAGGTCAGAAGCACTTTTACAGCTTCAGAGTTTAAAACAAGATGTCTGGATTGACAGAAAATCTCGGGCAATTATTATAGAATTTACCACCTACAGTGCACCAACAAATCTCTTTTCGTCTGTCGTGTTACTGCTAGAACTACCACCAACAGGTGGTGCTTTACCTAATCACAGGATAATGTCGACCTATGTCTACAGATATGTTACAAGATGGGATAATATTATATTAGCTTGTGAGGTAAGTTTTATCTAAATACTTTATTAATTTGCAGCAGGTAAATAAAAAGATAGTGTGTGGGTGGGTGGCTGGCAGGCTGTATAAGTGTTTTTTTCAAGATTGTTTCATTTAAATTAAGGCAAACATTTCTGGATTTGTAGAGGAATTTAATCATAATGTAACGTAACCAGCAGACCTTTGAAAAGTGAGCTGTCAAACTTTTCACATTATGATTGGTGTCCATGTTGGAAATCAAGCTAATAGATTTATACAGCTCTGCATGCAAAATTTGCTTTGTTAAGGAATTTTTGATAGAATTGGAGCCTCGCAACTTTTCAACAGCATAAAGCAAAAAACTTACTTGAGCAAAACCTAGTGATAGTTTGCTTGCTGAATGTTGGTGATTTTCTAAGGTCACTCTGATTTCTTCTACCATGTCAGAACTGGCTGATCTCAATATAAGTTATTTAATCTTGTGGATATAAAAACATCATTACACAACTCAACTCAGGATCAACTGAACAATAACCAATGTCTAACAATTAACTCAACTCAACTCAGGATCAAATGAACAATTATCAATGTCTAACAATTAACTCAACTCAACTCAGGATCAACTGAACAATAATCAATGTCTAACAATTAACTCAACTCAACTCAGGATCAACTGAACAATAACCAATGTCTAACAATTAACTCAACTCAACTCAGGATCAAATGAACAATAATCAATGTCTAACAATTAACTCAACTCAACTCAGGAGTAACTGAACAATAACCAATGTCTAACAATTAACTCAACTCAACTCAGGATCAACTGAACAATAACCAATTTCTAACAATTAACTCAACTAAATTCAGGATCAACTGAACAATAATCAATGTCTAACAATTAACTCAACTCAACTCAGGAGTAACTGAACAATAACCAATGTCTAACAATTAACTCAACTCAGGATCAACTGAACAATAACCAATTTCTAACAATTAACTCAACTCAACTCAGGATCAACTGAACAACAATCAATGTCTAACAATTAACTCAACTCAGGAGTAACTGAACAATAACCAATGTCTAACTTCCCTAGATCACTATCAAAGTATTGTTTACGAGTTTTAGTCAGTGATATGTTTGATACCGTTACAGTATAATAGCTTTTATCTCAGTACACATGTACTTACACATGTTGTCACAATAAATAACCTGTTATTATGTGAGAACATAAACTATGATTAATGCTAAAATGTCAATATTGATGATTTGTTTTTAAAAACTACAGTTACAATCCCTACAGATGTAGTTATTCCCCAAGCATCCATTAGACCCAGACTTGCGAGTATTAGTTTACCAAGATGGTAAATAACAATACTTAACTAAATATATGTAATAATAACTGTTAAAATGATCACATTGTAAATAGGGATTTCTATTTAGAATTTCTCAAGATTTATATGTGCTTTCAAAAATATATGTAAGTACATTTGTACTTGAATTAGGTTGAGTTGCATTTTGCCCCAAATGTCGTTCCAAGATTTAAAGATGAAAATACTGAAAACTGGTTTTTCAGCAATTATCAATTACTGTTAAATAATAATTACCTTCAAAATCACATCTCAGCAAGTGTTAAGCCACACTGAAAATAATACTGACATTAAAATTCAAACACCCATTTTGACACTAAAAAATACTGACCTTCAGATTTACACACTTATGTCCACTTTGATCAGTTATTATTATACATCATGCATCAAATATTATTATTACACATCATACATCAGTTTTTATTACACATCACAGATCAGTTATTTTTACACATCACAGATCAATTATTATTACACATCATACATCAGTTTTTATTACACATCACAGATCAATTATTATCACACATCACAGATCAGTTATTATTATTACACATCACAAATCAGTTATTTTTATTACACATAACAAATCAGTTATTTTTATTACACATCACAAATCAGTTATTATTATTACACATCACAGTTCAGTTATTTTTATTACACATCACAAATCAGTTATTTTTATTACACATCACAGTTCAGTTATTTTTATTAAACATCACAGGTCAGTTATTTTTATTACACATCACAAATCAGTTATTATTATCACACATCACAGATCAGTTATTATTATCACACATCAAAGATCAGTTATTATTATTACACATCACAAATAAGTTATTTTTATTACACATCAAAGATCAGTTATTTTTATTACACATCACAAATCAGTTATTTTTATTACACATCACAGATCAGTTATTTTTATTACACATCACAAATCAGTTATTATTATCACACATCACAGATCAGTTATTATTATCACACATCAAAGATCAGTTATTTTTATTACACATCACAGATCAGTTATTTTTATCACACATCACAGATCAGTTATTATTATTACACATCACAAATAAGTTATTTTTATCACACATCACAAATCAGTTATTTTTATTACACATCACAGATCAGTTATTTTTATTACACATCACAGATCAATTATTATTACACATCACAGATCAGTTATTATTTTTACACATCACAGATCAATCATTATTACACATCACAGATCAGTTATTTTTATTACACATCACAGATCAGTTATTTTTATTACACATCACAGATCAGTTATTTTTATTACACATCACAGATCAATTATTATTACACATCCCAGATCAGTTATTATTTTTACACATCACAGATCAATCATTATTACACATCACAGATCAGTTATTTTTATTACACAGATCAGTTATTTTTATTACACATCACAGATCAGTTATTTTTATTACACATCACAGATCAGTTATTTTTATTACACATCAAAGATCAGTTATTTTTATTACACATCACAGATCAGTTATTTTTATTACACATCACAGATCAGTTATTATTACACATCACAGAACAGTTATTATTTTTACACATCACAGATCAATCATTATTACACATCAAAGCTCAGTTATTTTTACACATCACAGATCAGTTATTTTTATTACACATCATAAATCAGTTTTTATTACACATCACAAATCAGTTATTTTTATTACACATCACAGATCAGTTATTTTTATTACACATCATAAATCAGTTATTATTATGACACATCACACATACATTAATTACATTATTACACATCACAGATCAATTATTATTACACATCACAGATCAGTTATTTTTATTACACATCACAGATCGGTTATTTTTATTACACATCACAGTTCAGTTATTTTTATTACATATCACAGATCAGGTATTTTTATTACATATCACAGATCAGTTATTTTTATTACACATCACAAATCAGTTATTTTTATTACATATCACAGATCAGTTATTATTACATATCACAGATCTGTTATTTTTATTACACATCACAGTTCAGTTATTTTTATTACACATCACAGATCAGTTATTTTTATTACACATCACAGTTCAGTTATTTTTATTACACATCACAGATCAGTTATTTTTATTACACATCACACATCAGTTATTATTACACATCACAGATCAGTTATTATTACACATCACAGATCAGTTATTATTACACATCACAGATCAGTTATTTTTATTACATATCACAGATCAGTTATTATTACGCATCACAGATCAGTTATTTTTATTACACATCACAAATCAGGTATTTTTATTACACATCACAGATCAGTTATTATTACACATCACAGATCAGTTATTATTACAAATCACAGATCAGTTATTTTTATTACATATCACAGATCAGTTATTATTACACATCACAGATCAGTTATTTTTATTAAACATCACAAATCAGGTATTTTTATTACACATCACAGATCAGTTATTTTTATTACACATCACAGATCAGTTATTTTTATTACACATCACAAATTAGGTATTTTTATTACACATCAAAGATCAGTTATTTTTATTACACATCACAGATCAGTTATTTTTATTACACATCACAAATCAGGTATTTTTATTACACATCACAGATCAGTTATTATCGCACATCACAAATCAGTTATTTTTATTACACATCAAAATCAGTTATTTTTATTACACATCACAAATCAGTTATTTTTATTACACATCACAAATCAGTTATTTTTATTACACATCACAGATCAGTTATTATCGCACATCACAAATCAGTTATTTTTATTACACATCACAAATCAGTTATTTTTATTACACATCACAAATCATTTAATTTTATTACACATCACATATCAGTTATTTTTATTACACATCAAAATCAGTAAATTTTATTACACATCACAAATCAGTTATTTTTATTACACATCACAAATCAGTTATTTTTATTACACATCACAGATCAGTTATTATCGCACATCACAAATCAGTTATTTTTATTACACATAACAAATCAGTTATTTTTATTACACATCACAAATCATTTAATTTTATTACACATCACAAATCAGTTATTTTTATTTCACATCACAGATCAGTTATTTTTATTACATATCACAGATCAGTTATTTTTATTACACATCACAGATCAGTTATTATTAAACATCACAGATCAATCATTATTACACATCACAGATCAGTTATTATTACAAAACACAGATCAGTTATTTTTATTACACATCACAGATCAGTTATTATTAAACATCACAGATCAGTTATTATTACACATCACAGATCAGTTATTATTACACATCACAGATCAGTTATTTTTATTACACATCACAAATCAGTTATTTTTATTACATATCACAAATCAGTTATTTTTATTACATATCACAGATCAGTTATTTTTATTACACATCACAGATCAGTTATTTTTATTACACATCACAAATCAGTTATTATCACACATCACAGATCAGTTATTATTACAAATCACAGGTTAGTTATAGTTACACATCATACATCAATTATTATTACATGTATTACACATCACAGGTCAGTTATAATAATTACACATCACAGATCAGTTATTATTACACATACTTCAGTTATTATTATCACACATCACACATAAATTAATTACTATTATAACATGTCACAGAACAGTTATTATTACACATTAAACATCAGTTATCATTATTACACATCACAGACGAGTTATTATTACACATTACAGATCAGGAATTGATACACATCACATCAGTTACCACTATTACACATCACAGATCGGTTTTTACAAATCACAGACAAGTTATTATTACACCTCATTATTATTATGCATTACAAATCAGTTACTATTACACTTTTTATAAATTACAGTTAATCTTCATCATTCTGACTGTCTATAAACTGAAAAATGAACTTTGTGACATGATAAAGTTACGGGAGTCATATTTCCACAATGCTTGGAATATTGTTGAAGTAAGTAATATTTATATAATTGTTTTATGTTCAGTAACTTAGTGAATTTATGCCTTAGGATCCCATAATCAGAAAAATTGTAATTCTTGGAACACTGTGAATCTGTTACATTTGTCTGTAATATATATTTTAGGTAACTTTCGGAACACTGTATATCTGTAACATTGTCTGTTATGTATATTTTAGGTAATTTTGGGAACACTATATGTTACATTGCCTGTTATGTATATTTTAGGTAATTTTGGGAACACTCTCTATATGTTACATTACCTGTTATGTATATGATTTAAGTAATTTTGGGAACACTATCTATCTGTTACATTGCCTGTTATGTATATTTTAAGTAATTTTGGGAACACTATCTATCTGTTACATTGCCTGTTATGTATATTTTAAGTAATTTTGGGAACACTCTCTATATGTTACATTGCCTGTTATGTATATGATTTAAGTAATTTTGGGAACACTATCTATCTGTTACATTGCCTGTTATGTATATTTTAAGTAATTTTGGGAACACTCTCTATATGTTACATTGCCTGTAATGTAAATTTTAAGTAATTTTGGGAACACTGTCTATATTTTAAATTGCCTGTTATGTATATTTAAAGTAATTTTTGGAACACTCTCTATCTGTTACATTGCCTGTTACATATATAATTTAAGTAATTTTGGGAATACTATCTATCTGTTACATTGCCTGTTATGTATATTTTAAGTAATTTTGGGAACACTATCTATCTGTAACATTGCCTGTAATGTTTATTTTAGGTAATTTTGGGAACACTGTCTATATGTTACATTGCCTGTTATGTGTACAGATTTGTATTGGTTTCGTATACAGTAGAAAGTCTTAGAAGAACTTATCATGAAGAATTTGTAGATATTTCTTTGCTGACAGTTTGGGATGAGGTGAGTATACAATAATTATATAGATATGTGACAGTGGTAAGTAGCTTTTCCAAAAGTAATGAACATTCAGCAAGGTTTACCAGTATTTAAATCTGAAATCACAAGCTATCTTTCATCACATTTACAGGTACTAATAATGTGTCACTATTTGTGTAATCATATTACCTCTGGCTTTATTCTGACATATCCATCCATAGCCACCAGGCCTCAGTTTCACAATTATTCACTCAACTGAGTGTACACTCAACTCAAATATTTCCATTTTACTCTCATCCATATTTTGAAAATTTAAAGTTTTATGAGACAATGTTTGGTTTAGTTTAATAAATCTACATCAAACAATTTAAATATAAAATTAGATATTCAATTTTAACTATGTAATGTTCTAAAGATTGACATTGAAGTATTCCTGAATTTGAGTTGAGTGTACACTCAATTGCAACTGAGTGAATGATTGTGAAACTGGGACCTTATAGACAATTCATAGTTCTCCTGGTACACATACTATATACATGTATGTATACATATAAATATATATATATATTGTGCCATTGTTGCAGAGTGTTTTAACCCAAATTCTTTATGGTGAAATTAAGTGTTTGATGGCTAAAGGGAAATAACTCTTGTAAACATTTGTCGATAATAGCTTCTTAATCAAGCTGTTTCTTTACACAATTGATGTCATCAGATTTTATAGTTCAAAATTCATTGAGAAAATTGCAAGATTTTTTTGTTCAATGTTTCAGTTTGCAAAAATCATAATGTTTTATTTTTTTTTACATTTATCTTTTCTTTTTTACAGATTTTAAGAGCGCAAATAGGTTTTATCCTGTTTCTGACCGTTGTCAAGTCCCTACGGTTGCTAAGATACCATAAACTATTTGCATTATTTGGTAATGTATATAGAAGAGTTCATCGAGAGATCCTCATTTTATCAGTAAGTTGGTTAATGTGATATGTATGTATGATACCTATTGTTTTTACCAAAATCGGAAATAATTTTCATTTCTCATGGAAATATTACAGATGATTTCATATATCTAAAAACTTATATATATTCAAACTCTGAAGACCCACCCAGATTTTACATTGATTCTGCATAGAGGAAAAGTAAGTTTCAACAATTGTTGCTTTGTACAGTCTAGTTGTAATTTTAGAGTAAAATAAGAGCACAAAAATATAGATTTGGGCTATCAAAAACTTGGAGCAAAGATTTTGATAAAGGTTTTGAAGATAATTTGATTGAATAGAACACCATTCTATTTTTCTTAAAACTATGTGACACAATAAGATTATAACACAAATTTATGTATACAACCCCCCCCCCCCCAACAACCACCACCACCACCAATTTTAACACCAATACCACCATCACCACCTTCACCACCATCGATATCAATACCTTTACCACCACCACTATCATCACCACTTCCAACACTTACTACCACAACCACCACCAACACTTACTACCACAACCACCACAACACTTACTACCACAACCACCACCAACATCACCTTCACCACTATCATCACCAACAACAATACAACCTCTACCACTGCCGAAACCAACACCATCACCACTACTAATACCACCACCAATTTTATTATTCTTATGTCCTCAAAAAATATTACTGTCGTAAAAAATTTAAGCATGTATAAATATTATGCAATAAGAGAAAGATCTACAAATACTGTCATTTAGAAATCTGTATTTAGTGTATATTATTTTCACATCTTGTCATTTTTAACGCCGTTGATTGTAACTTATTGTGATATGGGCCTGAGGCCTTTAGTTAATAAACATATATATATATATATATATATATATATATATATATATATATATATATATATATATATA
Source organism: Tegillarca granosa (assembly GCA_029721355.1). Classification (NCBI taxonomy): domain Eukaryota; kingdom Metazoa; phylum Mollusca; class Bivalvia; order Arcoida; family Arcidae; genus Tegillarca; species Tegillarca granosa. Next base: position 8,450,041 of record CM056608.1, read on the forward strand.
TATATATAACATACCACCACCATCAACAATACAACCTTTACTACTGCTGGATCCAACATCATCACCACTACCAACACCTTTTCACCACCACTACCAACACCACTTCAAACACACACTACCACATCTATCACCAACTTCACCTCCACAACCACCACCAACATCTGCTCCCCTACCACCACCAAAATCATCAATACAACCTCTTCCACTGCCAAAACCAACAAAACCATCACCACTATCAACACCTTGTCACCACCTCCAACACCACTTCAAACACTCACTACCACATCCACCACCAACATCACCTCCACATCCACCACCAACATCACCTCCACAACCAGCACCAATATCACCTCCACTTCCAACACCAACAATATAACCTCATCCACTGCCAAAACCAACAAAACCATCACAACTACCAACACCACCACAACCACCATCACATTTTTGTTAATATAAAACTTATATTACATTATATATGATATAATTATTTTACAGGCCCTGTTTATGGTTTTACTACTGGGCTTTTCTGGTCTTGGCTATGCCTTGTTTGGGACACTGTGTTGGAGTTTTAAGGATTTTGGAAGTGGCCTACTGACCATGACGGCTTTGATGACCAGGAACTATAGTTACATGGAGATAGAACCATCACTTCCTTACATGGCTAGATTATTTGTCTTCTGTTTCTGTGTGTTTGTTACAGGTCTCTTAACTTGCTATGTAAGTAAAAACTTAATGAAAATAATAATAATAATAATAATATGATGATGATGATGACGGCAGTGATAATAATGATGATGATGATTGGAATGATGATGATGATGATGATGACTTAATATCACATTTTCAATTTTTTCATATTTTGACAATGCTTGCTGTATTCTTTTCTTTTAATTTAATTTTTGTGATGTAAAAATAAACTCTTGTATTACTAAATAAAGACTAGTATTCAATGTAATTTTATTTTATTTTTATTTATTTATTTATTTATTTATTTATTTATTTTGTAATAACAAATGTAGCTTATAAAAGAACTTTAAAATATTAACATGATACAGGGGTTGCCAAATCTTAACATGACAATTAAAGGGAGATAACTTTTGATGCTACATTCGTTCACTTTGAAATTCTTTGTTTTCAATAATTTTTTTTTTTTTTTCATTTCTTGTCTACAATAAAAGTAAGGAATTTATTTGACCTGTCAATATGATTGATAACCCCACTTTTAAAATAAAAGCTTTAAATAACGCTCAGTGATAATACATTAATCTATAATTTGCATTTTTCCAACATTTATTACATCAATTCTTTATTTTGTTGACATTTTAGGTTGTTGCTATTTTGTCATTCCGATTTAAGATCTTTAAACATAAACAGACAGATATTTTAGCGATGCCTGCCAGAGAAGCCATTTTGTTTTACTATGAGGAGTTTCTTGTTTGGACGGGGATTAAACCTGTAGAACCATTGGAAGAACCAGAAAATGTCCTTCCTCCAGTATGTTATTTTATCTTTTCAAAAATTAAAAAAATATATATAGATGTAAGAATCACTCTGTCTGTCCATCTAACCAACCATCTTTGTCCATCTGTGTAATTTTGTCAATAAATCATTGCCTCTGAAGAGGAATCTCATGAAAATTCAAACAGAAGATCTCAAAGGTCAAAGATGTTTCTTGACCTTGAACCAAGGTCATATTATAAAGGTCAAGGTTACAATTACTGAGTCAGGGGTATAAGTCCTTTTTAAACATTCATAGTTCTACAATTTTACTATTATTTAAAAAAAAAGGTATATCAATGTAGACTTATAAGGAAAGGATAAAAATCTACTCTGGCATAAGTTTGAGGAGTCTTTACCATCTTTAATTGGATAGGTAATACATGTAATTGCTTATATCATTAGTACTGCAAAAATAAAAGGTCTTCAAAAAAGTATTTACAGTATAATTCAGATGATCAGCCTTTGTAGTTCTTATCTAAGGATTAGGAGTGTGACATAATGTAATTGTGTTCTACATCTTAATCAAGATTTTCCACATATATTGAGGTGCATGGTCAGTTCTAAAATGGTGTAAATAAACAGGGGGATTTTTTAAAGAAAAAAAATCAACCTGCAAGTAAAATTATATACATTTGTATTTTAAAACTCTCACACTAGGGTTTGTCAGTGGGACAGGAACCGGTTGTTTCCAACATTATTTACTCTATAAAAGGAAACATTAACACACATTTGGCTGAGGAATTTACAGTATACTATCCTAATTCTTATCTTATATGTGGTTTTATTTCACAGGAATTTACGATGGCAGAAATAGAATACCAGGTGGACGAATTGTTTTTCCGTATTAATGCCTTGTCAGGATCTCACAGCTTGCCGGAGAAGCCGACAGAATATCTAACCGACTCAGATGGTGTGTACGGAGTGTTTGATGATGGAATATCTAGTGGTGGATCTGAGGTTTGTATTATATTACATTATAACTAGATTGGGGGAATCTTTCTAAGTGACCTTGAACAGGGTCACAGAGTTTGCTGAATCTTTCTAAGTGACCTTGCACAGGGTTACAGAGTTTGCTGAATCTTTCTAAGTGACCTTGCACAGGGTCACAGAGTTTGCTGAATCTTTCTAAGTGACCTTGCACAGGGTCACAGAGTTTGCTGAATCTTTCTAAGTGACCTTGCACAGGGTCACAGAGTTTGCTGAATCTTTCTAAGTGACCTTGCAAAGGGTCACAGAGTTTACTGAATCTTTCTAAGTGACCTTGCACAGCGTCACAGAGTTTGCTGAATCTTTCTAAGTGACCTTGCACAGGGTCACAGAGTTTGCTGAATCTTTCTAAGTGACCTTGCACAGCGTCACAGAGTTTGCTGAATCTTTCTAAGTGACCTTGCACAGGGTCACAGAGTTTGCTGAATCTTTCTAAGTGACCTTGCACAGGGTCACAGAGTTTGCTGAATCTTTCTAGGTGACCTTGCACAGGGTCACAGAGTTTGCTGAATCTTTCCAAGTGACTTTGCACAGGGTCACAGAGTTTGCTGAATCTTTCTAAGTGACCTTGCACAGGGTCACAGAGTTTGCTGAATCTTTCTAAGTGACCTTGCACAGGGTTACAGAGTTTGCTGAATCTTTCTAAGTGACCTTGCACAGGGTCACAGAGTTTGCTGAATCTTTCTAAGTGACCTTGCACAGGGTTACAGAGTTTGCTGAATCTTTCTAAGTGACCTTGCACAGGGTTACAGAGTTTGCTGAATCTTTCTAAGTGACCTTGCACAGGGTCACAGAGTTTGCTGAATCTTTCTAAGTGACCTTGCACAGGGTCACAGAGTTTGCTGAATCTTTCTAAGTGACCTTGCACAGGGTCACAGAGTTTGCTGAGTAAGCCAGGTGAATCTCTCAGGCATATTTAAGTATTTGATGGTGGAATATCAATGTTAGGGTCTGATGTTTATTTTGTATTACAATGGTCAGAAAAACACAGATTATCTCTCTGCAGCCTTTACCACTGTGGTAGCTCAGTTGGAAGAGTGCTCACTCCGTAAGTGGAAGGTCTTGGGTTCGAACCCTGGCCGGGTCTGACCCAAGACTTGAAAGTGGGTAGTGACTGTTCTTTCGTCAAGCACTCAGCATTATGAAATAAAAGTCACGGTTCTTTCGGATGGGAACTTAAAATAAACAAGGTCCCGTGTCATGGCAGGCATGGTACGATAAAGAACCCTGCTGTATAATGCCATCAGTGCAACGCACAGGCAAAATTTCTGCACTTTCACATATAGCTTGCGATGTCTCGATATAAGTGAAATATTCTTGACTGGAACATTAAACACCATTACTCACTCACTCTCTGCAGCCATTACTCCAGGTATAACATCAAAATTGAGAAATGTAGAGCAGTCACTTGACTTCACTCCAGATAAGGTCCTTACCATATCTTCTACACTGAAATGTGACTGAAAGTCCTATGTATTTTTAATTAATTTTTTTGTGATTTTGATGACATCAGGTACATTTAGCAGATGAGGAGAGATTAGAACATAGAGTACAGAAAATAGAAGACAATCTTTGTTCACAGGAGCCATACCTCGCTCAGCTGTTACAGTTAGACAGTATCGGAGCCAATCTGTTGTCTCAGGAGAGGGAAAAACAACTGAGGTAGACTTGTATATAACATTTTTACCAACTAGCTCAACACCTCCAATAAATCTTAAGTTTGTAAACTATTCTTATCATATTATCACTTGTATTGTTATAATCTAGTAAACATTTTATAATCCAAGACACATTGTAACAAGGTATTCGGTCTGTATTCCAATTCACAGTATGACTGTTATCATTGTCCAGACACATGTGTACATCTGATTTTCAGACGATCACTGAGAAAGTATCAAAGATGTTTTTTAAACTTTGCACAATTATTTAGTGATATTAAAAAAATGTTGAATTGTCAGCACAATCACATTCTTGGTTAAAAAACAAAGGTCTACCATGTTTGATAAATTAACCTTCCTTTATATCTTGAACTAAAGGGTAGGGGCGTAAATAATTGAAGTTTTACATAAAGCATCGAAACATGGTGTCTTGTCAAGTTTTTGACCTTGCCTTCCTTTATATCCTAAACTAAAGGGTAGGGACATAAATAATTGAAGTTTTACATAAAGCATTGAAACATGGTGTCTTGTCAAGTTTTTGACCTTGCCTTCCTTTATATCTTGAACTAAAGGGTAGGGACATAAATAATTGAAGTTTTACATAAAGCATTGAAACATGGTGTCTTGTCAAGTTTTTGACCTTGCCTTCCTTTATATCTTGAACTAAAGGGTAGGGACGTAAATAATTGAAGTTTTACATAAAGCATCGAAACATGGTGTCCTGTCAAGTTTTTGACCTTGCCTCAATGTAAAAAACTTTGTTTTTCCTTGTAACTAAAGTAAATCTATCTGTTCTTCAGATCCCATTTAGAACTCGAGATATTCCGCCAGCTACAAATGCAGAGACAGGATGTGTTACCAGGGCAACAACCATCTGCTGAAGCATCATCTAAGGGAAATACTTCTAAAATCAAACCAAGTACTTCCTGGCCAAACAAAGACCCGAGCCAGCCTCATAATCGGAAAACTAAAGAGGACATAAAACTCACTTCAGGTCACAGAGGTTTGTAATTATACTGCAGATTGATTTGTTATAAATAATTTTATATCATTCTTATTCAAATATGTGATAAAAATTTATAAATGATAAACATGTACTTGAAAAAACCAAAATAAGAAAGAACACAATACACAACTGTATGATATAAACGACTAAAGAAAAAACACATGGAACTCTCAACTTATGATGATTACTAGAAAATAAATGTCCAGTGGTGTGGTTATAGTACAATTGAAACCACTGATTATAAAATTCTTGACTCTGGTCAGGCATTTAGTAAATATCTAGTGGTGTGGTTATAGAACTAATGGGACCACCTATTATAAAATTCCTGACTTTGGACAGGCACTTTCAATTAGTAAATATCTAGTGGTTTAATTATGAACTAATGGGACCATTGATTATAAAATTCCTAACTTTGGACAGGCTCTTTAGTAAATATCTAGTGGTATGGTTATAGAACTATTGGGACCACTGATTAAGAAATTCCTGACTTTGGACTGGCACTTTAGTAAATATCTAGTGGTGTGGTTATAGAACTGATGGGACCACCTATTATAAAATTCCTGACTTTGAACTGGCACTTTAGTAAATATCTAGTGGTGTGGTTATAGAACTAATGAGACCACCTATTATAAAATACCAAACTTTGGGCAGTCACTTTAGTAAATATCTAGTGGTGTGGTTATAGAACTAATGGGACCACTGATTATAAAATTCCTGACTTTGGAGAGGCTCTTTATTGAATGTCCAGTGTTGTGGTTATAGAACTAATGGGACCACTGATTATAAAATACCAAACTTTGGGCAGGCACTTTAGCAAATATCTAGTGGTGTGGTTATAGAACTAATGAGACCACTGATTATAAAATACCAAACTTTGGGCAGGCACTTTAGCAAATATCTAGTGGTGTGGTTATAGAACTAATGGGACCACTGATTATAAAATACCAAACTTTGGGCAGGCACTTTAGCAAATATCTAGTGGTGTGGTTATATAACTAATGGGACCACTGATTATAAAATACCAAACTTTGGGCAGGCACTTTAGCAAATATCTAGTGGTGTGGTTATAGAACTAATGGAACCACTGATTATAAAATACCAAACTTTGGGCAGGCACTTTAGCAAATATCTAGTGGTGTGGTTATAGAACTAATGGGACAACTGATTATAAAATACCAAACTTTGGGCAGGCACTTTAGCAAATATCTAGTGGTGTGGTTATAGAACTAATGAGACCACTGATTATAAAATACCAAACTTTGGGCAGGCACTTTAGCAAATATCTAGTGGTGTGGTTATAGAACTAATGGGACCACTGATTATAAAATACCAAACTTTGGGCAGGCACTTTAGCAAACATCTAGTGGTGTGGTTATATAACTAATGGGACCACTGATTATAAAATACCAAACTTTGGGCAGGCACTTTAGCAAATATCTAGTGGTGTGGTTATAGAACTAATGGAACCACTGATTATAAAATACCAAACTTTGGGCAGGCACTTTAGCAAATATCTAGTGGTGTGGTTATAGAACTAATGGGACCACTGATTATAAAATTCCTGACTTTGGAGAGGCTCTTTATTGAATGTCCAGTGTTGTGGTTACAGTACTATATGAGAACTCAAAACCAGCCTAATTAATTTATTATCATAATTAGGGATATCTTTCACCCAGGATTAAGTATATATTTATTCAATTACTTTCATTACAATAAAAACTGTTGATATATATTTATTAAGTTTCCAAATCTGCATTTCTACTTTTTTAATCTTTATCTTTTAATTGATATTAAGTTTTGGTTTATATTTTATCCAAAAATGAGTTTAAATGAAGGGGAAACAAGTGACTCTGGGAAACCCTTTTGTAAAACGTTTGTCAGTTTGCTTGTCAAAGGTCAAAGGTTGTCTCTGGGTATTCTAGTTTTCTCTACTATTTCAAAACCAACCATTTTGAAAAAGAGTGGAAGAATCATGAATGCAGCTTAAATCACCATAACCTCCCTTCACTCTGTTTGTATATACTAGAGACAATTAGTTATTCCAAGTTGTGTTATATTTCTTTTTACAGGTGTTGAAAATTTTCCAGAAGATTCCCAAGAAAGAAATCAAAGACAAAATATCCCACTTAGACAGGAATCCAGCCCTTCAAGCATACTGACAGTAAGTGATGTACAACCAGAAACCAGTTCATCTTCAAATCCAGAATCTCCAAGTGAACAGCAAATAAATCCAAGCAGGGTCAAGAAAACTCTTGAAAAACCTGGAAAATCAACATTTCATAGACTATTTGATCACAGTGATAAATCTGGTTCACAGTCATCTGATTCAGATAGAGGCTTAGGTTCTAAAACAGCAAAACTCAATAAACCTGAACAGTGGAAAAGACCTGATCCTCCACCCAAACCAACTTTCATTCATCCTAATGTCCGTGAACTTCCAGCTGTTGAAACAAATCGTCCAAATCTGTTGGAAAGTCCAGCATTAAGACAGTTAAGAACAAGTTTAAATGCAATAGAACGTACATCATCAAAGGGAGATAACAGTGGTAGCAGTTTTACTACCGAGTCGAGTTCCGGCTCAGAAGATGCATTTCACTGTATGCAACGACCAATTGGAAAAAGAAATTTACGGAAAACAAAATCTAGAGGAAAAGGCAAGGGTTCTGGTAATTTGACATCGAGTTTCTTATTGGATGAACTTGATATTGAATCAAAAGAGGAAGAAGATGATCAATTTGATTCAGCCAATCACAGGGGAGCTTACAAAATAGATGACCCAGAACCAATCCTTGAACAAGATTAAACATGTGAATCTAAATGATACTTTTGATTCAACGATTTAGAGTGGAGCTTACAAGGTAGACAGTAGTTGTTTGAACGGATTAAAAGTTAAACTTAAAGAAACAATATATACATTGTCTTTCATAATATATATTATACACTGTCACTTTTATTTGACTTTTCAATTTTATGTTATTTGAAATGGATGCTGTAAATGTCTAAATAATACAGAATGTTTCATTAAAAACAGTTTCATGACAATTTTCTTAAATTTTAATTTCAACAATGCAGTATATCAGTGAGTATATATCTGCAGCTCTTACATAATGTGTAGAATTCATGTATTTGTATTTTTCTTTTTGAGAATATTTACATTCAGTGATTTTGCTATGGTTTTTAAAAACTACCTTCCACCTTTCAGATTGGGAAAATTTGGACCCTTTTTATGTCACATATTACGGTTAGAATTTTGAAATTCATTGCAAAGATTTTATATTGTGACAATATCTAACATTTTTGTCTGTCAGAACAGTTTTAGACAACTAGATTTAACTTAAACTATTTGATTGTGTGTCACTGTTGCCTTTTGGGGAATTTTAGTTGTCAAATTGGGAAATTTTAGTCTTATTTCTCAAGGGGAAACTACCTTTATTCGGTAGTAACTTTAGGCAAACAAAACCACTGACATTTAATGTTTCTCTACTATTAAACTATCAAGTTCACTTAACAAGATATAGTTTTTGACGTTTTATAAGCAAGTACATATAACTCTCTAACTAGAGACAGGGGGAACAGTGTGGTGGGGCATTCAGTATCAGGTGGGTATTCGATTTTTGTTTTTTGTTTGTTTTTTTTTTTTTTTTTTTTTTTTTTTTTTTTTTTTTTTTTTGGGGGGGGGGGGGGGGTAATATTTAGCAAATATTACATTTAACAAAAATATAACTATTTGAAGGATTTGGAACAAAATGAAAATATATTAGTTAATAAAATTTAAATGTATATTTGCATCCTTAATGAATTTTGAAGTAAACAATTGACCATTTGTAGATTTTTATTTATTTATTTATCTATTTATTTTTTTTTTTGGACTTGAGTCTCTTAACAATAAATAACAAATAAAATAAAAATTTTTGTCAAAAATATTCACAAGAATATACTTTTAAGATTCTATTATTGTTATATATGTGTAATTTCATTACATGCCAACTAAAGTTGGGTTTTCAGTACTGCTACATTATCTTTTATTGTTCAAAGCATCAAATGTTTATTTTTGGCATAAAATCTGGTCATCATTTAAATTAGAGTAGAAAATTATTCATAAGATTTGTAAAAATTGGTAAATAAATGTAATTTAAATTTGATTATGTCTCTTTTATTTTAAAATCAAAGTTCAATAAAAGCTTTCCGAGTTGAAACACAAATAAGATTTTGTTAGTCTCCCCCACCATGATTCATTGATGGATGTATATGCTCTAGTCAGGTTTATTTAGTTTAAATCAAGACATCACCAGCTATAGGTAAAGACTGGCATATCTAATCACCTCGGGGTTTCTTGGCTACTTCAGGGGCCTCTTAGTTCCTACAAATTAAAAATTCAAAAATCCTTGTATGTTTAACTTGCTTGTAAATAAATATTTCTGGTTTGATGATGCACTAGATCCTGCGCTGATGGCATTATACAGCAGGATTCTATGTTCTGCCAACCCTACCATGACATGGGACCTCGTTTATTTTAAGTTCCCATCCAAAAAACTGACTTTCATTTCGTAATGCCGAGTGCTTGGCGAAAGAACAGCCACCACCCACTTTCAAGTCTTGGGTGAGACCTGGTCGGGGTTCAAACCCACAACCTCCCACTGTATGATGAAGAGAAGAAATAAAAACAATAATTGCAAATATCGGAGTTTGACCGAGTTTTGGGACGTCAATGATAGGAGTGATCCAAATACGAATAGCCAGAAATCTACTCCATCCAAAGAATATAATAGAGTTCTGTTAAAAAGTTTCTGAGAAAAGTTGAGGAAAAATCTTTTCAGAAATAATAATAATAATAATAATAATAATAACTAATGTTTTCTTAAATAAAAACTTGGCTTGTCATGTTTTTTTGACCTCATAGCAAGTCTGTCTAAGTTAGAACTTTTAAAGCTGCATTAAGGTTTCCAAGGAAAGAATTAAAACAGTGCTGATCTAATTAATGATGTTCCTTATGAACAATGTTACATTTGGTTCAACGATAAAAGCTTGAATAAATACAGAAACAACAATAATTTCGCAGCGAGATGTAGCATGTGGGATCCAATATTAGAACATGGTAATGTCATAAAAAACCGGGTCATTTAAACACAACTTACAAAAATGTGAAATACGATAAATTAAACTTAGAATTTCATTTAATTTTTCATTTGTGCCTTAGTAAGGGATACATAACACCATTGCGAATACATCTAGATATTAATGACGGACAATTAATACAATTTGTCAGGTTTCACTTTAGATTCATTGGTCCGTGCGCATGCTCCCAGCTCATAATAATCATAGTTAAACATTGGCCAACCGGTTAGAGGATTCTGTTTATTTAACGTTAAAAGGAATGGAATTTAAGAAAATGAATCTCACGGATAGAAATAAGAAGTTATCTATTTTTCAAAAAATATATTTTTAGAAAAAAAAAAAAAAAAAAAAAAAAAAAAAAATCAAAAAATCAAAAAGCTTAATGCAGATTTATAGTTTTTTAATTTTTTGTTCTCTACTCCCTTTATTGTATTACAATGATTATAAATTGCCTTCTATTCGTAACCATTTAGTGCCAGTGTCAAAGATTGGACAATGGGCGATGAGGGGCACTATGTTGATCTCCAGATTTAGACCACTTGGTCACTGACACCTGATAAAAGAAAAGTGATACAAGGAAAACAGAAATGAAAAAAAGATCAAACTTTTTATATCTCCAGTTTGATAGATGTCCATCTAGTAAATCAGAATAAGATTTCAATATGGTACAAATAAATGATCACCCTAACTGACTAGACACCCCCTAGCACTGTAGTATTATAAATGATAACACAGAGATAAATAATTTCCTATAGATGTTTATTATTTCAAAAATATTATGACAAAGATTTTTCAATCTCTGCATTTTTTTTTTTTTTTTTTTTTTTTTTTTTTTTTTTTTTTTTTTTTTTTTTTGCTTTGTAAATAATTGGAGCAGCTTAATACCACATCTATTTACCATAACATAATTATACAATGTTTAAATATTTGCTAATATTTCTATATCTTAAATAGTTTAATAATAAAACACAAACATACCAGTCCTTGTGCAAATAACATTCCCCAAAACAAAGTAAAAACTTTGAAAGCTGGCAAATTTAGTTATACACGTGAACTTCCATCAAGGAAGCGAGGCCAGGTGCTCCAGAAGGGTAAGCACCTCCTGTCTAGCTAGCTACACCTGTCACATGAAAGTCAATTTTAACAATTTAATTACAATCTATTGATATTATTTACATTAAAAATCTGTTTTAAGTTTTGGTTTGAGATGATACTTTCCACATCAAATTGCTTTTAATTCAAAAGTTCCGATATTTTGTCTATCCCAGCTGGCTAGAAATTTATTTGTGTCTCTCTGAAACGCTACTACTCTTCCTCCTAAAGTGGATTTATAGGGAAATTTCAGCACTTCAGAAAAAATTCCTTCTTTTTGGTCAAGACGATAAAATTTATCAGAGGCTATATACATGTTTCCATCGCAATCAAAAGACATTTTCCTAAGTTCTTTGTCATGGGTTTGATGAGTGACAACTGTTCCGTCAAGTTTTATTCTATACATACATGACCCTCCGGTACATACAATTTTGTCTTTGTTTTCAAATTGGAGATATTGTATGGATTTGATTGGTGTGTGTATTTTTCTTTCAACTTTACCATTAGTGTCAATAATAAGTATTTTACCTGGGATGGAAACAGCTATTTTTCCCTGATAATAAACTATACCATGACATTCTTCTTGTGTCGGTATTGTATTCACAGATGACATATCTGAAACACTGATTACATGAATCAGTTTCTGTGATGGAATGGTAAGTGCAACTGTGTTCGAGTTTAAGCAGGTAATATCCCAAGGCTGATGACTGAAAATCAACTCTGATTTGAGCTTTCCTTTATCATCATAAATCTGTAGTTTACTCTGATCATTATCTACAACAGCAATGTTACCATCAGGCAATAGAACACCACCGGTAATAAAAGCACCTTTTATTGTAAAATGCTCCGTATGTTTGTTTATATTAACATTACATAAACGAGATACAGACACCTCCGGATTCATTGATACATTAATTTCAAGATAACCGAAACACTGGAGAGATTTTTCAAATGCTTCAAACAGCTGTTCTAGTCCCATGTGGAAGTCGACATCCCTGAAATTTTTCTTTACTTCACTGACATCTTGGTCGAGTTTATTGTAAATGCGTTGGACTTTATCCATTACTGCTAGCATGTTTATGTCCTCATTAGCTGTAGACGCATCTAGAACCCGCTGAAGACTGTTGATAATTTTTTCTCTCTGTTTCGACGTCTTCAAATCTCTTTGAAATGCAGCATTAAATTTCGTTTCTGCTACATTCAAGTTTAATTTCAGCTTTTTCGCGACATTCTCGATTCTTTCATTTACCTTTTCAAGGAACTCAGTAAGCATTCGATTACATTCTGTGTTATTTTTTTGATAGGTTGTGAAGATTTCGTTCAGCATTTTCAACTATAATCTGGTTTTGAATTTTCAGTTTTGATAGGCATAAACACAAAGCCAAGTTGTCAAAATCAGTCCGAATAATTTCAGCCGCCTCCAATATCGGTTTTACTTCGTTGCATGTTCTATGACAGTCAACAATGCAAGTAATAAAACACAATTTTTTGTGATTCATACAGTACATTTCACATTTCCGCCCGGCATGTTCAATACAGTTTTCGTAATTGCTGCGTAAATTCAGACAAATATCTTGAATGCCACACACTGCATGTGAATACAGAACAGGGAACTTGTCATGAACACGCTTTACACTCACGGCACCAAAATTCTGCGTCGTTTTTCCCGCCTTCACAAATGTCACATGACTTTCTCTCAGCAGCCAAACGTTTCTTTTCTTCGCATTGAGACTGTAGTCCTTCGTTGATATGGTAATAGTTTACCCAAGTTGATGGGTCTTCAGAAGTTTTGGGAGGGTTGGTCAATGTTCTACACACTGGACAATTAAATCCAATCGGTTCTTTTCCTTGTGAAATAAATGATGAAGCTATATAGGATGATAAACAAGGTTCACAAAAAGAATGTAAACACGGCAAAGTCCTCGGTAGTTTGTATAACTCGAAACAAATAGGACAACTCAATAATTCTTCCTCCATTACAGCTGCCGGCATGGCTGTCGTTCGACTAACGTTTGTGTGTCGAGTTTAGCCCACTTTTATACAATATCTAACTGTGGTTTTCAGAAAATCTTCAACATGACAGTTTCCAAAAAGCTAGTAGATATAACTTTACGTAATTTTGACCTAGATTTTCGGTAAATATATAAAACAAATACCAGTTAAATTAAAGATAAGATTCAATAATCGAGTTATATAACAACAAAAGTGCATTAATCAATACTGTAAACTTGTAATTCATGGACTTCTGATAACAATCATTACAGCTGTTTTTTATGAGGCGCCGTTTCTATATTTATTCAGTATTTTAACATGTGCATAAATCAATTTTTGGATATCCATGAATCGAATTTTACATATGCTAAAATAGTGAATAAATATGGTGGCTTATTTCTGACATCGACATAATTTTAGTCGACATAAAATTATCTCGACATGTCGACTTATTATCTTGGCAAGTCGAGATATTATCATGGAAAGTTGTGATACCAAAATGACAAGTTGAGATAAGTAACACGACATGCCGCGATACTTATGTTGACCAGTCGTAATAATTATCTCGATATCTCGACTTTTTTTTATCGCGGCAAGTCGTGTTACTTATCTCAACTTTTTATTTCGGTATCACAACTTTCCATGATAATATCTTGACTTGTCAAGATATTAAGTCGATATGTCGAGATATTAAGTCGACATGTTGAGATAATTTTATGTCGACTAAAATTATGTCGATGTCAGAAATAAGCCACCATAAATAAATATAGAAACGGCGCCTCATAGTTTTTGACATGTACGGTTGGAAATCGAAACAACAATATTAATAACTTTTTATGGTGGCTTATTTCTGACATCGACATAATTTTAGTTGACATAAAATTATCTCAACATGTCGAGTTATTATCTTGACAAGTCGAGATAATATCATGAAAAGGTGGGATGCCAAACTAAAAAGTTGAGATATATAACACGGCGTGTCGTGATACTTGTGTTCCAAAAGTTACATAAAATAAGTCGCGATATCAAGATTGACCAATTAGAAAACATGACAGGGGAAGTAACTCTTACGATTGAAAACGAGGCTGGGGGAGCAAATTGAAATCCAATCTCATTTAGCCTATGTACTTGTTGGCTTTGAGTCGGGGTTTTAATTATTTTTTTTTTTTAAATTTTTATTTTAATTATTATTATTATTATTATTATTATTTATTATTATTATTTTTAGTATTATTATTATTTTTTGTGACCAGTTGTGTATCTTGTAGAGTTTGAAATCTAAATAAAACTTCTTCATTCCACGAAGAAAAATATACGTTAATCGGCTGAAAAAACTGGACATTCTTTTTATTATCTACATCTAAAATCGGAAAAAAGACTTGAAATTGCCGACTAGAAGGAATTAAATTCCCACTGCGGTCCACCGCAAAGAACATTTCTGTCGTGGTGGAATATAAAATCGTCTACCGCGATGTTTATTGAAAACCAAACACATTTAAAACTGGATGTGTAATTAACCATTTGAAGATGTATCAAGATCAATTAAAAATAAAATGTAAATCCCGGTTTTAAGAAGAATCGTATTGATCGAATATTATATTTACAAATCAAAAAAAGAAAAAAATTCTGTTAGTTGTAATTTAATACACGATGTATTTCTCTTGCATTTCCGAATATACGACACATCACAGTAATGATAAATAAGCGTTTAGCTTAAAAATACATTTTTGCGAATCTTTCCAACTTTATCAATTAAGTGAATCGAGCCATAATTCTTTTTTTATTTTGTTAATTTTGTTCATACTGGATTTACCACCGTAGGCAAATATGTTGATTAACTTCTCCATATTTTCTCCCTTTTACTCCTGTCTAACATGTATTGGTGAACAGTATCGTACATATGCATACATATTTTCGCCGTAAACTCATTAAAAATCATCCTAGAGTCATATATTTTTTTAATTTGTTCATTTTTAAACTGCGTCTACTGAACCTACTGTAGGCAAAATATGTTAATCAACTTTTCTTTTATTTCTCTCGTTTACTCCCGTTTTCTCTTCATACCTACCGAAATTGTAGTGTTCCAGGCTGTTCACATCAAATAGGCATTATAAAGATTGACAATCTTCATACTTAATTCATGTATGATCATATTTAAAGTTTTCCACTAAAAGGATAATTTATAAAATAATTTCCCACGAAAAGGATAATTTATAAACATCATGTTGCAAATTTTATTTCTGAAACATCTATTGTTTTCTTTCAAAATTTCAAATGTTTCTCAAACAAATTTAGAAAAATATGAATTTAATTGCAAATGTATACAGTGTAGCTATAAGCTTGATATATTCTTTATTCATCTTTCTAGAAAATTTGACTGTTAAGATTTTTTTTATTTTTCGGACTGTCTTTTTACATCCGATACCCATAAGAACAGTGTCTCACAAATTAAAATAGTTTGTTTCAGAATATGAAATTTAGAGGCTGCAGTGGCCACGTGGTTAAGATGCAAGTCTACAAACCTAAGGTCTTTCACACACAAAAATAATAATTATAATTATAAAAAGTGCTCATAGTAGAAATCCCTTTGATTAGAAAATTTTGATAGGTGAAATAATGATATCTTCAAAATCTATGCAACAACTCGTCGAAAAGAATTCTCATGAGAAAGTTTAATTTTGATATTTTCTTTATATTGAATGTATTTACATAATAATCTAACATGCGACTAATTAAAAGATTATCAATAATCTAAGTCGGTGGACATCCTGTTTATTAGGCACATTCCATCACCTGTAATCATCAGGATCTTACCTTTCAATTTGCTAAATTGATTGACAGGTATCCTTACAGCGATAAACTAGTAAATGCTGTTTGTAAATATTTTGAGATGTTGACAAAATGTGTAAACGAATGTAAATTATATTATGTAATTTAAATAAATTAATTTGAGATTAATTTGAAATAATTAATCGAAAAACCGACAGGTTGGCGGAATAAAATTACTTTTGGTAAATTCAAATTTCCTTATCTGGCAATATTTTTATAAAATCATTTAAATTATTTAATAAATTTAATTTCCTTCACATCTCTAATGCCATTTATACGACTGAAAAAGTTTTAACTAATTTTGAACGCTTGCGGAACGACATGTCTTTTAAATGATTTTTTATTATTAATTTCAGTCATATTTAACATTTTTTAAAAAAAGATATTACTATAAATTTCATTAAAACTGACGAAAAACTAACGATATCGCAGTACACTAGATAAACAAAATCGCAATCGTTATATATAAACTTCGCTTTGCCCCCCCACGAGACTTAAACGAGATTTCAGACAAAGCGAGATTTCATGTTTTCGAATTCGTGAATAATTATCACCACTGGTCAACATAAGTATCGCAACATGTCGTGTTATATATCTCAACTTTTTATTTTGTATCACAACTTTCCATGATAATATCTTGTCAAGATATTAAGTCGACATGTTGAGATAATTTTATGTCGACTAAAATTATGTCGATGTCAGAAATAAGCCATCATACATACCATGTAATATTTACTGTTTGATGAAGCAAGTTTTAAAATATACCTAACTGGAAGTACAGAAATAACACAACAATATTCAGTTAATGTTCATACATATGCTTAAACAGAATTGTCAAACGTTTCATGAAGCACAGTTATGTACATCAAAGTTATTTTCACTTCGACTTGGAAGTATTATTTTTTACTTCCTATCGGGACATTGGTTTAATAATATGATAAAGATATATATATATATTTTTTTTTTGCAAATGTTAAGCATTTGGTCTGTTTTTACAGACCCCATCAAGGACAAAGCCTCCAACTTTCTAATTAATGCATGCAAGTAAATGAAGTATCCAGTGAATGGTCAGTTCTTGGTCAGTTTGTTCAGAGCTCATTAGGGAAAAATCCTAAAACATTCTTGTTTATGCATGCATTCAAACAAATGAAGTACATTAGGAACATATAGATAATAAAAAATAAAATAAAACAAACATACCAGTCCTTGTCCATATCACAATCCCAAAAACAAAGCAAAAACTTTGCAAACTGGCAAAATAGGTGATACACGTGAACTTCCATCAAGGAAGTGAGGCCGGGTGCTCCGGAAGGGTAAGCACCTCCTGTTTAGCTAGCTACACCCGTCACGTGTAAGTCAATTTTGAGAATGAAAGGAACAAAGACCTATGGTGAGTCAAATATATCCAGTATAAGTTGGGATACAGTGACTACATACTTATCAACAATATTGTGATGACGGCCATAAAACTTTTTAAGGGCCCTGATTAGCCTAGGCTTGCAATATCCTTGTGTCAACAATTTAATTGTAAGTAATTTGCTTCGTTGCAGAAAGTTCCCATAGTGGGAACAAGCTCTACCGTACCGTATTAACTGTGAAACATATACACCATACGCAGGAGAAGCAGGGATATTACTGCAAAGAACTGGAAAGTTGACAATAGAAAAATTGAAGTCATCACGTTTGTCGTATAGCTTCAGATGTAACCTTTCATGGGTGTCATAATTGAGGTATAAGTCCAAATATGAAGCAGAACATGGAGAATCTGTCGTGTCTTTTATTTCAAGCTCACTTGGATAGATGACATTCACATATTCTCCAAATTTGTGATTATTTAGAGAAAGAACGTCATCTATATATCTGTATGTGTAGTTGAATGATTTAGCGACAGTCTTTTTTCCAGATTTGACAAGGTTCTGTAAAAATTCTGATTCATATGAATAAAGAAACAAATCAGCAAGTAAAGGGGCACAGTTTGTACCCATTGGTATACCGATTGTTTGTTGAAAGATAATATTGCCAAACACAACAAATATGTTGTCTATCAAAAACTCTAACATTTTGTTGATGGTATCTTCAGTATACTTTTGTTTGCAGTCTGTATGGTGTTTTACAAAATAACCAGAATCCCTGTTGAGCACTAGATATTTATATCTTGGTTTACCGTTTTTGTAAAAAAATGAAAAGTGAATGATTTGTTTTAGACGTTCTTTCAATTTAGCATGAGGGATAGTGGTGTAAAGGGTAGAAAAATCAAAAGTTTTTATACTTTTTACCGAAGATAGAGTTTTAGAGACAAAATGGTCAAGTAGTTCTTTAGAATTTTTGAGAATCCACATTTGGTTGATGCCAGATGTAGAATAGACTCTATCTGAATAAGTCTGAAGGCCATCTTTGACGACTGTCAAAATTTGTGTTAGAATAACTGATAATGATTTAGTAGTACATTTAGAGGAACCTGCAATATATCTTTCCTTGTATGGATTTTTGTGAAGTTTTGGAATCCAATACAAGTAAGGCAGGTCAAGTTCTTCCTGTTTTAAATTGATACCAAAAGACTGAAGGACTCCCCTATGATTGGAAAGAACTTCATCTTTTGTAAAATTAGTTTTGGTATAAGTAGGATTCTCTGATATACTATCTAAACCAAGCTCCTTAATAAGACATTCAACATAGAATTTCTTACAAACGAAAATAATGTTATTAGAAGCTTTATCAGCAGGGACAACAACATACCTGTTATGTATGTCAGTAAGGACCGCAGAAACCTCAGGGTCCCTGAGCACTAAAGAAGGTTTAGTACCCATAGACCCATTTAGTTTTGCAATTCTTGACTTGACAAAATTTCTAATTGTCCTTATCCAGTCGGATAAAGTATCAAGCTCTACGTCTTCTAATTTAGCCCAACCTCTAGCATACTCTTCAACAGAATCCATAATAATTTTGAAATTCTGTCCCCAAGTAAAAGGTTGAGCCTCCCTGTATTTAGGGCCTTTTGAAAGAAGACATCTTAATTTAGTATTCTCAATAATATTGAGATCACCTGTTACTACATGCCCAGCTGGTTTATAAATATATGGGGACGCTGAGCAAGAGCAGGTAGGTGGAGTAAAGTTATGAAAGTTTAGGCACTGCAAAGTATGTTTATAGTTGAAAATTTTGGATGCAATGGGTTTATTGTAGGAGTAGGAAATTAGAGGTGGCGAGTTATATTTGAAATAAGTAGGGACTTTAGATTGTACGACTTTGTTAAGTAGTATATTAGAAATATTAATAGCATCTATGCCTTTGTTTGCATAATGTAATTTAAGAAATTGGCGACGGTTGTCGTCCTGTATATTGTGTTCCTGAGCGGGTTTAAATAACCTTTTAAATGCAATATCCATGATGATAGCGTTAAGTTTAAACTCTGGTGTATTAAAATCTGTAGTAGTTTTGTATATGCATTCTTCTTGTAACTGATTTAGACGGGAAAGTGGTAAAGAGTACAGTTTGGTACGAATATGGTGTAATCCGAGAGGTTTCTGAATGAATGGTAAAAGATTAGAAAAACTAACATCATGGATATTGGGTTTATTGTAACTTCGATGTCCTATGACTTCTTTTGTTACGTGTAGTTCTGTTGAACAGGTGTAAAACATTAACATTCTTACAACCTGGGCTAGAAAGGTTTCCCACTCTATCAATTTTATCATTGCATCCATATGGTGATGCAGTGCCTAGTTCTCTAATCCAATAGTTCTCCCGTTGTAATCGGAATGGTGTACTTAAAATAGGACTATTAGTGTGGTGGTATATTTTTTCCAAAATTCTAACCTTCATAGACAGCACGGAATGGTCCGGTTGATTGAAGTGTTGGTAAATAAGTTGGTTACCATAATTATTTATTTCAAACCGGTGACCATTCATTCGTGCATTTAGTCTGCCTTTGGTTTCGCCCACATATATGAGTCCACATAAATTACACTCTATTCCATATACAACATTGGAAGATTTACAGTTCAGATCATCGTGGCTACGTAAAGTGTACTCCTTAGAAGTAAAATTGCTTGTAAAATGTGTATCTGTAATCAAAATTTTACAGGTTTTGCAATTTTTAGAATTGCAAGAAGTAACAGTGCAGTATGATAAATTATTATCATAGTCAAAAATATCAGTAAGCTTGACAGTTGTGTTTTTGAGTTGTTTAAAATTTTGTTGTGAATCTTTATAGAAGTAACGATGGTCTGAACTGGCAATATAGGAAGTTTTCATGACATCCTGAAGGATAACCCTAGGGGCACCATTATTAACTGCTAGTCTAGTGCCAGTAGTACCAGCAGGAGACCTTTTTATAGAGCGCGACGTCTCAGGCTCTCTAGTAACATTCAGTTTGTTCTGCATGAAAAAATGCGACTGAGCTAATGGTATCCTCGGGGAAAAAAAACTTTCCACCAGCAGAGATACCGACTCAGTAGTATAAATAAGACAAACATAAAGCATGAATAAAATACATCAGTATGGAACGCCGTTTTAAAATATATTCAATGATTTATACCTATCTTCAAATATTTGTACCTAGGTTCAATTAATTACACCTAGGTCCAATTTTGTTAGAGATTGGTGCAATTGAATTATACCTAGGTTCAATTGAATTATACCTAGGTTCAAATATTTATACCTGGGAACAAATAATTGTTCCTAGGAATAATTCATTTGTACCTAGATATAATTCATTTGAACCCATCTTCAATAGAATTAGACCTAGGTATAATTCATTTGTACCTAGGTATAATTGATACGTCTCTTTAATTGATTTGAAGATAGATGTAATTTGAATTTTACTACGTTGAAATTTCAATGCATTGCATTAATGATCAATTCTTTTAGAGATAGGTACAATTAAATTTTACCTAGGTACAATTCATTTGAATTGAACCTAGGTACAATTCAATTATTCCTATCTTTAAATGAATTGTACCTAGGTATAATTGAATTATACCTATCATCAAATGAATTGTTTCTAGGTTCAATTATTTGAAGATGGGTATAAATAATTGAATATATGTTAAAACGGCGTTCCATACATTGGAACACAGCATAGTAAGCAATATAAAGCCACAGTAAACATTATTAAGACTACGGATTAAAAACTTGACCATAGATAAACATCGTACATGTACTTATCCAACATACACAAACCAGTCACAACCCCAAAAAGCCAAGTAAACACTTTGAAAACTGGGAAATTAAGTTTGACAAGTGAACTTCTACCAGAGAAATGAGGCCAGATGCTCCGGAATTATAAGCATTTCAGGATTATAAACTTGGTCATAGACAAACATCGTACTTATGCAACATACACATATCAGTACGTTCAAATCACCAACCCAAAAAGCCAAGTAAACACTATGAAAACTGGGATATTAACTTTGACAAGTAAACTTCTACCGGGGAAATGAGGCCGGTGCTCCGGAATTATAAGGACATCCTGTCTACTCTTTTTCCACATTGTATTATAGTCACAAAGAAAATTCTAAATATGTTTTTAAATGTTGAATTTGTTAATAAAAATACCAGATTTGATAATTCAAAAAGCATTGAATTTACTAATTTATATCTTTTTAATCATTAAACTTTACCAGTCTTTTCTGTACATTAGGGAAATTTTGAATTTTGAACATTTCACAAAATCGCAAGAAATTTACTAACGTACTGAACCTTATGCAAAATCACATCCGGGGATTCAGAGGCAGGTAAGGTACACTGTATCGATATGCAAATTAAGATTCATGACTATTGACAATAAACATGGGCAGGTTTTTTTCAGGTGTGAGCGTGCCAAAAGTTTAACTAATTACATCACATTTGATGTATGTCAATATTTGAGGTGCAGAAGGGATTATTTGAACAAAATCACATTACTGTTTAGTAAGAATATTTAAAAATTTGCTCATGAACAGAATAAGTTAAAATGTTGGCGAAGTCTCATTTTTTTCCCCCAATAAGCTTAAGGTCAGGAGATTTAAACGATTTTTCATAATTTGAAATCAATATTTTCAAAATTTAATTTTAAATAAAAAACTTTCTTTGTGACTACAATTTCTGGAAAGAGAGTAGCTAGCTACACCCACCAAGTGTGAAGTCAAAATTGAGAGTGAACGGAACTATGGGACGTCGAATATATCTACCGGTAGTATAAGTGGGTACAGCAACTTCATACTTATTAACAATTTTGTGATGACGGCCATAAAACTTTCGAGTGCCCTGATAAGCCTAGACTTGCAATATTCCCGCGTCAACAGCTTGTAAGCAGCTTGTTTTGTTGTTGACCAAGGTCTTGGATATAACTAACCGCGTTGCATATTACAACATATCCGAGATAAAATTATTGGGAAAACATTTAACAGCAGACATTGAAACTTAAGTAGATACGTTCAAAACAGCTTATTCATATAGATATTGTCATATGGAAAACATATAATGTATAACATATAATACATGATTAACGTATTAATTTCGAGATTAGCACCGTGGTAAGATAATTTTTGTTTGATATATACCAGAAATTTATGTTAGACTTCAGACCAGGCCCCGGTTTCACAATCATTCCTTAACTAATATTTTCCTTAACTTAAATCTGGCAAATTTGAAGCCTTAATAATTTTGTTAATTGATGAGATATTTAGTAATTTAAGGTGTCAATATGAAGATCACTTCAGGCTTGTTACATCCATGTTTAGTTTTATCACAAATGTTTATTTGTACTTCAGAAAGAAAATTCTGAAATTTGCTAAATTTAAGTTAAGGAAAAACTTAGTTAAGGAATGATTGTGAAACCGGGGCCTGATTTCATAGAAATGACTATTGAAACAAACATAGATGTTCCAGAAATTCCTTGATTGCTTGTGATTTCTCGAGTTTAATATATCCATATATCCGGGTACTGATTTGAAAAAAGATGGACAACTGAACATGTTCAGTTCAAAGGTAAATATTTACTTTTTTCTCTACAGGCTATTATAACTAAATGGAACCTTTGTTACAAAGTATAAAATGTTTAGATAACCAACAAAAACTATATATTGACTGATTGTGAAATGGATAACATAAACAGTATCGGATTGACAAAAGAGCACTAAACTCTTCATGGGGGAGGGGGGGGGGGTTGATTGCTCTAGAGCGCGCGCATATGGACCACAGTGCATCTCACCACCTAGGCAGTGTGATAAGTTTTGTCAGTTCGCATGCCAAAATCGATGGTTTTTTCCGGGCACTCCGGCTTCCTACCCCATCCTAGAACTTGCCGCCTCAGTATAAGTAAAACAATATAGAGAAATTGCAGCATGTGTATAGAATTAGGACCGTGTCATTCCAGACAAACACACAAAAAATCCTTCTAACTTGTAACTAAAAGTTCCCTTTGAAGTTTGTCCACTCTTATATTTATGGTTTCGCATATACTGCAGTAATAGGTATACACTTTATGTTTTCGCTTATACTGCAGTGCTAGGACCATCAATTATATTTCCTTATATACCGCAGTGCTAAGTTCATCATTTATGATTCCCCGTATACTGCAGTGCTTCGGGGCTATCTTTATGTTTTCGTATATGCTGCACTGCTAAGGTCACCATTAATGTCATTTAGGGTTCCGCATGTGCTTTTTGGCAATCTTTATGTTTCCGTATATGCTGCACTGCTAAGGTCGCCATTTATGTCATTTATGGTTCCGCATATACAGCCGTGCTTGGGGCAATCTTTATGTTTCCGTATATGCTGCACTGCTAAGGTCACCATTTATGTCATTTATGGTTCCGCATAAACAACCCGTGCTTGGGGCAATCTTTATGTTTTCGTATATGCTGCACTGCTAAGGTCACCATTAATGTCATTTAGGGTTCCGCATGTGCTTTTTGGCAATCTTTATGTTTCCGTATATGCTGCACTGCTAAGGTCGCCATTTATGTCATTTATGGTTCCGCATATACAGCCGTGCTTGGGGCAATCTTTATGTTTCCGTATATGCTGCACTGCTAAAGTCGCCATTTATGTCATTTATTGTTCCGCGTATAAAGCCGTGCTTGGGGCAATCTTTATGTTTCCGTATATTCTGCACAGCAAAGGTCGCTATTTATGTCATTTATGGTTCCGCATATACAGCCGTGCTTGGGGCAATCTTTATGTTTCCGTATATGCTGCACTGCTAAAGTCGCCATTTATGTCATTAATGGTTCCGCATATATAGCCGTGCTTGGGGCAATCTTTATGTTTCCGTATATGCTGCACAGCTAAGGTCACCATTTATGTCATTTATGGTTCCGCATAAACATCCCGTGCTTGGGGCAATCTTTATGTTTCCGTATATTCGGCACTGCTAAGGTCACCATTTATGTCATTTATGGTTCCGCATAAACATCCCGTGCTTGGGGCAATCTTTATGTTTCCGTATATTCTGCACTGCTAAAGTCGCCATTTATGTCATTAATGGTTCCGCATATATAGCCGTGCTTGGGGCAATCTTTATGTTTCCGTATATGCTGCACAGCTAAGGTCACCATTTATGTCATTTATGGTTCCGCATATACAGCCGTGCTTGGGGCAATCTTTATGTTTTCGTATATGCTGCACTGCTAAGGGCACCATTAATGTCATTTAGGGTTCCGCATGTGCTTTTTGGCAATCTTTATGTTTCCGTATATGCTGCACTGCTAAGGTCGCCATTTATGTCATTTATGGTTCCGCATATACAGCCGTGCTTGGGGCAATCTTTATGTTTCCGTATATTCTGCACTGCTAAGGTCACCATTTATGTCATTTATGGTTCCGCATATACAGCCGTGCTTGGGGCAATCTTTATGTTTCCGTATATGCTGCACAGCTAAGGTCACCATTTATGTCATTTATGGTTCCGCATAAACATCCCGTGCTTGGGGCAATCTTTATGTTTCCGTATATTCGGCACTGCTAAGGTCACCATTTATGTCATTTATGGTTCCGCATAAACATCCCGTGCTTGGGGCAATCTTTATGTTTCCGTATATTCTGCACTGCTAAAGTCGCCATTTATGTCATTAATGGTTCCGCATATATAGCCGTGCTTGGGGCAATCTTTATGTTTCCGTATATGCTGCACAGCTAAGGTCACCATTTATGTCATTTATGGTTCCGCATATACAGCCGTGCTTGGGGCAATCTTTATGTTTTCGTATATGCTGCACTGCTAAGGGCACCATTAATGTCATTTAGGGTTCCGCATGTGCTTTTTGGCAATCTTTATGTTTCCGTATATGCTGCACTGCTAAGGTCACCATTTATGTCATTTATGGTTCCGCATATACAGCCGTGCTTTGGCAAAGTTTATGTTTCCGTATATTCTGCACTGCTAAGGTCACCATTTATGTCATTTATGGTTCCGCATATACAGCCGTGCTTTGGCAAAGTTTATGTTTCCGTATATTCTGCACTGCTAAGGTCACCATTTATGTCATTAATGGTTCCGCGTATACAGCCGTGCTTTTTGGCAATCTTTATGTTTCCGTATATGCTGCACTGCTAAGGTCACCATTTATGTCATTTATGGTTCCGCATATACAGCCGTGCTTTTTGCAATCTTTATGTTTTCGTATATGCTGCACTGCTAAGGTCACCATTTATGTCATTAATGGTTCCGCGTATACAGCCGTGCTTTTTGGCAATCTTTATGTTTCCGTATATGCTGCACTGCTAAGGTCGCCATTTATGTCATTTATGGTTCCGCATATACAGCCGTGCTTGGGGCAATCTTTATGTTTCCGTATATGCTGCACAGCTAAGGTCGCCATTTATGTCATTTATGGTTCGGCTTATACAGCCGTGCTTGGGGCAATCTTTATGTTTCCGTATATGCTGCACTGCTAAGGTCGCCATTTATGTCATTTATGGTTCCGCATATACAGCCGTGCTTGGGGCAATCTTTATGTTTCCGTATATGCTGCACTGCTAAGGTCGCCAGTTATGTCATTTATGGTTCCGCATATACAGCCGTGCTTGGGGCAATCTTTATGTTTCCGTATATTCTGCACTGCTAACATCCGTGCTTGGGGCAATCTTTATTGTTCCGTATATATATAAGCTGCAGTGTAAGGTATACACTTTATGTTTTGGTATATACCTATAATAATACTGCAGTTTTTTTTTTTTTTTTTTTTTTTTTTTTTTTATAAAGAACTCAAGGAAAATGTTAAGCACTTGATTCTAACTGTGAATTTCCCACAAAATATATGGCCTTGAAATATCTATTTCTATAAAACTTTGATATTCGTAATAAAGTTTGATTCCTTGAGAATAGTTTATATCGATAATCTGACTCGTGATTTTTCAATTGAAACTTCAGAACACACTAACTATAGAAGAAAGAAGTTTATAACTAAATAATTTTTTTTTTTACAATACAGCATGAAAATAACTTCATGAAACGATTTTATCAAGGCATATAATATCACTAACTTCCTTTACTCAACCGGTAAAGTTCAGAATACAAAAGTGTGGCTCTTAAAATGCCATTTTCATTGAACTCTTAAAACCATTACATATATCAATAGGTTTATAGGTAACAAAAAGGGTTTCACAAAATAATCTATTTCTTCGAATAATAGAGGTAACTTCTTATTTTTGATCAATATAACCAAACATGTTTAAGATGAGGCAAATCGAAGATTGTTTTAAAATATTGATTGTCTTTAACAAAACCGTCATGTCCTACTTATGAATTGTTATGAAATAATGCATTCAAAAGAAGCACATGACAGTTAATGAATTATGCTTAAGCTCGACAGTTGAAGTGATGGATAGGATTGGGGGAGGGGTGCCACTCGTATCACGTGGTGGTCACTGGTTGTAAGTGAAATGGTTCACTCGTATCACGTGGTCACTGGTTTCAGGTGAAGTGGTTAACTCGTATCACGTGGTCACTGGTGTCAGGTGAAATGGTTTACTCGAGTATATGACGTTGTCACCGACTTCCGATTCCTTCAGATTTGTCTTATTAATTGGTCCTTTTAACAAAACTTCCCTACCGTATGATTAATGTCTGATATTGTGTTTAAAGTGCAATGGCAGTTCTCGTTAGCTATAACACAACAAAGACGAACTACTATTGGTCCATAATTGTTTTCCTCATAAAAATGAAAGTAAGATTGAATTAAAAAACATTGACCTAACCAAATTCTATTTTTAAATCAAAAATTCTTCTCCTAATTTTTCTGTACATAGAGCAGATTTTGGAAAAAAAGCTAAAATTTAATGACTTTAATTATCCAATTGGGCCTCATTCAAGATTACATCGGAGTATTTTAAGGTTAACCGAGTTCAAATGAACTATTATGCAAATCAAATTCCCTTACTACATGGTGTTGAGTTAAAAAGAAATATTAAAAAAAAATTGAAGTAACAAAATGCAATAGATATGGTTTAAAAAGTTTTGATTTATTTTTTAATAAAAGAATTGTAAGAAAGAGCCATTAAGTTAATAATTGGGTGTTTGGGAAATCAAACAAATAAATAGGTCTTCTTGTTAGTTGTGCTTACCCTAAAATACCAATAATGTATGGAAGCAGACACGTGCCACCTACAAAAAAATAAATGATGTCGTAATATACGACTTTCTATCTCGTAATAACGACTATTTATTTTTTTGTAGGTGGCACGTGTCGGCTTCAGTACTAATGAAACTCAACAGCCATCGACAACTCAAAGATTTCGTAATTTTGAACAACCTGTTCGATGGTATGTAAAACATTAAAAATTATCTTTAGCAATTGCAAAAAGGTTTACTTTCTCATTATTGTTTACCATTGTCTACATTCTCGTTTAAAATAAAAGTTTCTGAAGATGAATATCCGTGTGAACTGTCTTGGTAAGTTTTGTCACGATTGCGTAATAACAACAGGATTGCAACTTTTTGGCGTCACAAGTTTTTTCTCAAGCACTCGTCAAACTGTTTTTTTTTAATGTATTTATGAACTATATATCTATCAACGACGAGTAGACTGAAAGTTTGTTTAAAGTATTTTTTTTATTTTAGAACCTTATTGATTTAAAAAACCACATTATCATATTTGATGTGGATATTTAACATGTTTCTTCCACTTCAATACGCAATGTATGAAAAATATACTTCACCAGCCGCCAACCTACTGTGGTAGTGTTACGGAAAAAAAAGTAACTTTACATCTAAAAACGGTTAGAACAGATTTATATAGTAGCTGCTTGGCCGGACGACAGTCCTCAGGCTTTGAGCCATTCTTGTAACAAAAACAACGACAACAACATCATCATCATCAACAACAACAACATCATTATTATTATTATTATTATTATTATTATTATTATTATTATTATTATTATTATTATTATTATTATTAAGTGCATGAAGAAAAAATATTTCACGCTATGACTTTATGACTTGATGCAATCTTCTCCCAATCTGAATTGCTAATTGTTAGCACGTTCTGAGGTCCCGTGTAGCGTGTGGGTTTTGGAAAAGATGGCCGGGTTGGCGTAGTGTGGACATATCGGAAGTCATGATCGGAAGGTACTAGGGAGAGATTTCCACTTGTAGGGACCGTGAGAAATTCCGAAGAAAAAATTAAGGCGAGGAATGTAACAATCTGGATAGCTAAGCTGGTAGTTCCAAGTCTCGAGTTAGTGCAGAATGATTCTACCGGGTCTCCGTGACGTGGCTTGTGCAGGACATTCTGGCTTTGATCCCCCGGCCCGACCCTACATTTTTCTAAAACCCGATACACATGGAAGAACAACTTTGCTTGAAGGTTGATTAAGTGCCTTCAATCATTGACATTTTATCACACTTTCTTTATAAAGTTGTTTTAATCAGTTTATATGTACAAATGCTTTAACGCTTCCAGGCTGTAATAAATCAACTTCGATATCGATAGCATCTTTAATTTCTTTCTATAAATTTACGTTCAATTTCAACACAACATGTCCGATTACAAATCCAGCGGTATTAGACACACTACTGGTACTGTAGGTGCTCCATTGTAGAAGAGGGTGCTACAACAGAAAGAAAAGATCAAGAAAAAAAATTTTCGATGACGTCACACTTCCGGGAGGAGCCATATATAGAAAAGATACAGAAAAAGGCTTGGTTTTGTTATGAGTGGTATATGCAACAGTTTAATCATCGGGATATTTATCTTCATGTAGGAAAGATTTTCAAACCTTAAAGATCTCATACTTTATATCGCCTAAACAGGTAAATTTGATTTAATCCTTGTAATCCCGGCGAAGAAATTTGTCCCAGGACGCAGGCAGGAGTCTGAACTATCTTTCATGCTGAGTTTTGACTTTGTTTAGGATACTTTATAAGTTACTCTATTTTGTGGACCAAAGTTATGATTTTAGAAACTCGTTTTATTATCATAATTATTATTTTAACTTTTGAAGATTTCTATACCACTTCCCATTGTGTAATTTGATGTTCCTTTGTATCAAATTCCAATTTTTTTTCTTTGGTCGTTTCTCATTTGTCATGCATGACTAATTTATAGGTTGATATTGATGTAGCAATTGTTATGAAAGGTCATACTTTAACCTGTTTGTATTCAGTAGCTACAATTTTTATTTGAGAGATATTTGAGAAACTACTGTGCTTAAAACACCTTAAAATTAAACCAAGAACTTATCTGCTCAAATTATAATAAAGTATCTTTTCAAATTTTGTTGCATACAATCAATTTTGACACTTAGCAGTTATTTATTAGTTTTGCTTAAGAAAGGGGGAGAGGGGTTTAGCAGTTATTTATTAGTTTTGCTTAAGAAAGGGGGAGAGGGGTTAATGACAAATAGGAACTCAAACCTTGGACCATTCTAACTTTAATGGCACCCAAATATTGTTTGACCTAGAAAGTCAAAACATTTCTCTTTTCTCTATTTGATTAAAGCTGCCTAAAACAGAAAGTGTCAGATGCCACATTTAATAGAAAAGTGTTTGTTAAATGTTTCTTTATGGGTTTTTGTCTATTGAAAAAATAGTATAAACCATATTTAGTTTTGACTTTAATATGTATTTTTTGAATTACAGTGATCTGGTTCAACATGAAGTTGATAACATTTGTATTAAGTCTGCTGATATTGCAAACAGTGACAGCACAGACTTCCCCAAGTAAGTATACAACATGTCAGGTCTATACATTAACTTTGGGTCATGCTTGTCTATTTGGACTAATGAAAATAAATATCACATGAGCGAGTGTCTGTCAAAAGTCCGGAGTATATAATCAGAGATCAAAATATGTATTTATAATCATTTAGCAAGTATTTTGTGGATGTTGTGTAGAATCACTGTCTAAAAAGGTAGGGCTTTAGACTTCATGTAGCTACAACAAAATATAACCACACCCTGGACACATTATGTAATATCTGGTACCTGTCCAAAGTCATTTGTAATCACCAGTCTGTGTGGTGTACAGGCAGTTATTTATTTTTTTGAGTAATTTGCATTAATTGACTGGATCTTCCAATTTGCAGGTTGTGTCTTATTTGAACAAGAAAATTCTTCCAACCTTATTTTTTTTAATTTGAAAAATATTCGAATTAAAGTTTGAAATTTTAATTTTTGTAAACAATTCTATAAAACTAAATTTAGTTTAGATCAATGATGCTTGTCTGAACCATGTGTTAAACCAGTTACCAATTTATTGTATGATGTTGAAAATTTTATTGAATAAATTTGTTTTAATTGAATATAATGTCATCTGTTATAAATATTTCTTCTTTGAGTAACTTGATCATGGACCATTTGTCCTGGAAAAATCCTTGAATTTGTCAGTTTAAACCTTTATGAATTATGAACAAGCTTGATCACTCTTTAAGTTCTCTGGGACCAAAATAGTCTAGTACGGACCAGTCAATTAGACAAATGTTAACACTTGATATATGCACGGACTACACTACATATTGCTAGCACAGGATTTTCTAAGTATTTTTATTAAATGAAATATGAAAATGCTGAAGCTGATTCAGGACTCTAAAATCTTTGAAATCTTTAAATTAAAAGAAACCCTTATATATTTATCATTTTTATGATTCAGAAAAAGAAGAGTTTAAACCATCAGCAAATGATTGTAAAGGAAAAACATCATGTGGAGAGTGTTTAGAGGCTGGTCCTAACTGTGCCTTTTGTACTGCTGTGGTAAGTGGTTTTGTGTAGTCCTAGCTGTGCCTTTTGTACTGCTGTGGTAAGTGGTTTTGTGTAAGTTGATGTGGAGAGTGTTTAGAAGCAGGTCCTAACTTTGCCTTTTGTACTGCTGTGGTAAGTGGTTTTGTGTTAGTTGATGTGGAGAGTGTTTAGAAGCTGGTCCTGACTGTGCCTTTTGTACTGTTGTGGTAAGTGGTTTTGTGTAGTCCTAACTGTGTCTTTTGTACTGCTGTGGTAAGTGGTTTTGTGTAGTCCTAACTGTGTCTTTTGTACTGCTGTGGTAAGTGGCTTTGTGTTAGTTGATGTTGAGAGTGTTTAGAAGCAGGTCCTAACTTTGCCTTTTGTACTGCTGTAGTAAGTGGTTTTGTGTTAGTTGATGTGGAGAGTGTTTAGAAGCTGGTCCTGACTGTGCCTTTTGTACTGTTGTGGTAAGTGGTTTTGTGTAGTCCTAACTGTGTCTTTTGTACTGCTGTGGTAAGTGGTTTTGTGTAAGTTGATGTTGAAAGTGTTTAGAAGCTGGTCCTAACTGTGCCTTTTTTACTGATGGGTAAGTGGTTTTGTGTAGTCCTAACTGTGTCTTTTGTACTGCTGTGGTAAGTGGTTTTGTGTAAGTTGATGTGAAGAGTGTTTAGAAGCAGGTTCTAACTTTGCCTTTTGTACTGCTGTGGTAAGTGGTTTTGTGAGTTGATGTTGAGAGTGTTTAGAAGCTGGTCCTAACTGTGCCTTTTTTACTGATGGGTATGTGGTTTTGTGTAGTCCTAACTGTGTCTTTTGTACTGCTGTGGTAAGTGGTTTTGTGTAAGTTGATGTTGAGAGTGTTTAGAAGCTGGTCCTAACTGTGCCTTTTTTACTGCTGTGGTAAGTGGTTTGTGTAAGTTGATGTGAAGAGTGTTTAGAAGCAGGTTCTAACTTTGCCTTTTGTACTGCTGTGGTAAGTGGTTTTGTGTAAGTTGATGTTGAGAGTGTTTAGAAGCTGGTCCTAACTGTGCCTTTTGTACTGCTGTGGTAAGTGGTTTTGTGTAGTCCTAGCTGTGCCTTTTGTACTGCTGTGGTAAGTGGTTTTGTGTAAGTTGATGTTGAGAGTGTTTAGAAGCTGGTCCTAACTGTGCCTTTTTTACTGCTGTGTTAAGTGGTTTTGTGTAAGTTGATGTGAAGGGTGTTTAGAAGCAGGTTCTAACTGTGTCTTTTGTACTGCTGTGGTAAGTGGTTTTGTGTTAGTTGATGTGGAGAGTGTTTAGAAGCAGGTCCTAACTGTGCCTTTTGTACTGATGGATAAGTGGTTTTTTGTAGTCCTAACTTTGCCTTTTGTACTGCTGTGGTAAGTGGTTTTGTGTAAGTTGATGTTTAGAGTGTTTAGAAGCAGGTCCTAATTTTTCCTTTTGTACTGCTGTGGTAAGTGGTTTTGTGTAAGTTGATGTGGAGAGTGTTTAGAAGCTGGTCCTGACTGTGCCTTTTGTACTGCTGTGGTAAGTGATTTTTTGTAAGTTGATGTGGAGAGTGTTTAGAAGCAGGTCCTAACTGTGCTTTTTGTACTGCTGTGGTAAGTGGTTTTGTGTAAGTTGATGTTGAGAGTGTCTAGAAGAAGGTCCTAATTTTGCCTTTTGTACTGCTGTGGTAAGTGGTTTTGTGTCAGTTGATGTTGAGAGTGTTTAGAAGCAGGTCCTAATTTTGCCTTTTGTACTGCTGTGGTGAGTGGTTTTGTGAGTTGATGTTGAGAGTGTCTAGAAGCAGGTCCTAATTTTGCCTTTTGTACTGCTGTGGTAAATGGTTTTGTGATTTGATGTTGAGAGTGTTTAGAAGCTGGTCCTAACTGTGCCTTTTGTACTGCTGTGGTAAGTGGTTTTGTGTAAGTTGATGTTGAGAGTGTCTAGAAGAAGGTCCTAACTGTGCCTTTTGTACTGCTGTGGTAAGTGGTTTTGTGTAGTCCTAACTGTGCCTTTTGTACTGCTGTGGTAAGTGGTTTTGTGTAAGATGACGTTGAGAGTGTTTAGAAGCAGGTCCTAATTTTTCCTTTTGTACTGCTGTGGTAAGTGGTTTTGTGTAAGTTGATGTGGAGAGTGTTTAGAAGCTGGTCCTGACTGTGCCTTTTGTACTGCTGTGGTAAGTGGTTTTGTGTAAGTTGATGTTGAGAGTGTCTAGAAGAAGGTCCTAATTTTGCCTTTTGTACTGCTGTGGTAAGTGGTTTTGTGTAAGTTGATGTTGAGAGTGTTTAGAATCAGGTCCTAATTTTGCCTTTTGTACTGCTGTGGTGAGTGGTTTTGTGAGTTGATGTTGAGAGTGTCTAGAAGCAGGTCCTAATTTTGCCTTTTGTACTGCTGTGGTAAGTGGTTTTGTGAGTTGATGTTGAGAGTGTTTAGAAGCTGGGCCTAACTGTGCCTTTTGTACTGCTGTGGTAAGTGGTTTTGTGTAAGTTGATGTTGAGAGTGTCTAGAAGAAGGTCCTAACTGTGCCTTTTGTACTGCTGTGGTAAGTGGTTTTGTGTAGTCCTAACTGTGCCTTTTGTACTGCTGTGGTAAGTGGTTTTGTGTAAGTTGATGTGAATTGTGTTTAGAAGCTGGTCCTAACTTTGCCTTTTGTACTGCTGTGGTAAGTGGTTTTGTGTAAGTTGATGTTGAGAGTGTCTAGAAGCTGGTCCTAACTGTGCCTTTTTTACTGCTGTGGTAAGTGGTTTTGTGTAAGTTGATGTGAAGAGTGTTTAGAAGCAGGTTCTAACTTTGCCTTTTGTACTGCTGTGGTAAGTGGTTTTGTGAGTTGATGTTGAGAGTGTTTAGAAGCTGGTCCTAACTGTGCCTTTTATATGCTGTGGTAAGTGGTTTTGTGTAAGTTGATGTGAATTGTGTTTAGAAGCTGGTCCTAACTTTGCCTTTTGTACTGCTGTGGTAAGTGGTTTTGTGAGTTGATGTTGAGAGTGTCTAGAAGCTGGTCCTAACTGTGCCTTTTATATGCTGTGGTAAGTGGTTTTGTGTAAGTTGATGTGGAGAGTGTTTAGAAGCTGGTCCTAACTTTGCCTTTTGTACTGCTGTGGTAAGTGGTTTTGTGAGTTGATGTTGAGAGTGTCTAGAAGAAGGTCCTAACTGTGCCTTTTGTACTGCTGTGGTAAGTGGTTTTGTGTAAGTTGATGTTGAGAGTGTCTAGAAGAAGGTCCTAACTGTGCCTTTTGTACTGATGGGTAAGTGGTTTTGTGTAGTCCTAACTGTGTCTTTTGTACTGCTGTGGTAAGTGGTTTTGTGTAAGTTGATGTGGAGAGTTTTTAGAAGCTGGTCCTAACTTTGCCTTTTGTACTGCTGTGGTAAGTGGTTTTGTGAGTTGATGTTGAGAGTGTCTAGAAGCTGGTCCTAACTGTGCCTTTTATATGCTGTGGTAAGTGGTTTTGTGTAAGTTGATGTGGAGAGTGTTTAGAAGCTGGTCCTAACTTTGCCTTTTGTACTGCTGTGGTAAGTGGTTTTGTGTAAGTTGATGTTGAGAGTGTCTAGAAGAAGGTCCTAACTGTGCCTTTTGTACTGCTGTGGTAAGTGGTTTTGTGTAAGTTGATGTTGAGAGTGTCTAGAAGAAGGTCCTAACTGTGCCTTTTGTACTGATGGGTAAGTGGTTTTGTGTAGTCCTAACTGTGTCTTTTGTACTGCTGTGGTAAGTGGTTTTGTGTAAGTTGATGTGGAGAGTTTTTAGAAGCTGGTCCTAACTTTGCCTTTTGTACTGCTGTGGTAAGTGGTTTTGTGTAAGTTGATGTTGAGAGTGTCTAGAAGAAGGTCCTAACTTTGCCTTTTGTACTGCTGTGGTAAGTGGTTTTGTGTCAGTTGATGTGGAGAGTGTTTAGAAGCGGGTCCTAACTGTGTCTTTTATATGCTGTGGTAAGTGGTTTTGTGTAAGTTGATGTGGAGAGTGTTTAGAAGCTGGTCCTGACTGTGTCTTTTATATGCTGTGGTAAGTGGGTTTGTGTAAGTTGATGTGGAAAGTGTTTAGAAGCTTGTCCTTACTGTGTATCCAATTTCAATTTTACAATTTTCCCTAGTCAATAAAGTGTTTTAAATGTATAATTGTTTGATAAACATTGTCAGGGATATAATTATCCGTAATCATTTTTGACAAAATGTCTTGTCTCAAAAAATGTGTTCAGGTTGAGGAAAATAAAAAAGACCTCATGAAAAAAGAAGGAAAGTACAGTTGGACCAGAAATTTAAACCAGATTATTCCATGAAGTTTCCTTTCTTCTTGAAATCTAATAGGAGCAATTGTCTTGCATGATGTGGGCCTTTGCATTAGCAATCTAAATTTTACATTTCCCATGGAGGGGGAAATGACATTGAGTAACACATGAACACTCATTAACACCAACAAATGAGTGTTAGTGCAAGTAGTAGTCAAAAGATGGATTCTTTTTTGTCAAAATTTCATTATCGTTTAATGCTAAAAGTGGAATGTTTATTCATGTCATTTATCATTGAACACAACCTGCCAGTGTTTCAGATCATGCAAACAAATTGTTTTGAAGAGTGTTTCCAGGATTCTGACATAGCTAAAAATATATAATTTTCAGTGTATTGGCAATGTGATAATGACAAAAATTAACACATGTTGCTAGTGTGTTAGTAAAAATTGACAAACGGCTATTGGTGAATCATATATATGAATCTAGATTTTTACTTGAAGTATAACTCTAGTGTTTAACAATAGAGTTAAGGTTCTTTAACTAATATTATGGTGGCATTTTTTGGCTGGTAGAGAAAATCAAGGTACCTAGAGAAAACGACAGATTTTCTGCATGTAGACTGACAATTTTTTGTACACTAGGATCTGCCCCATTTAGATCTGAATCTAGGTGACAAGGTGTTGTTTTTATGAACCAATATAGGTTCCACATTGATAACAGGTTGTATACTTACAAAATCATATCAGGATTTAGTGGTAAAAATATACATGTACTTATATATTTGTTTTTATTTCAGGGGTATGATGACCAAAATATAGATAGGTGTGATGAAATAGATAATCATGCCCAATGTCCGCCAGATCAACTAATGTTTCCACGGAGTGACCTGTCCAAAACTGAGGTAAGTTAAAATTGATAATCACGACCAATGTCCGCCAGATCAACTAATGTTTCCAAAGAGTGACCTGTCCAAAACTGAGGTAAGTTAAAATAGATAATAAAGACCAATGTCCGCCAGATCAACTAATGTTTCCAAAGAGTGACCTGTCCAAAACTGAGGTAAGTTAAAATAGATAATAACGACCAATGTCCGCCAGATCAACTAATGTTTCCAAAGAGTGACCTATCCAAAACTGTGGTAAGTTAAAATAGATAATCACGCCCAATGTCCACCAGATCAACTAATGTTTCAAAAGAGTGACCTATCCAAAACTGTGGTAAGTTAAAATAGATAATCACACCAAGTGTCCCTCGAACATTTTTACAAAAAACAGCTCATTAAGATTGATTGATTGAATGGGGTTTAACATCCAATTTAAGAATATTTCACTTATATCGAGTTATTAACTGAGGAAAGTTTAATTTGATACCATTTCCATTGTCCATCAAATCAACTTATTTTTGAAAAAAGGCCTTTCAAAGATTTTGTAAAGTATAATTATGAGCTTCTCTTCCATGACTTTCACTTTTCCAAGAGATCTAATTCAAGTCTTGAAGAATGACTCGACTCTGCCTATCACACCTCAACTGTGCATGGTAATCCATAACTCCAATGAACTTACCCAAATTAAATAGAATTTCACCCAGTTGTTTTGTACACAACATTGATGTGCACCATCTATTTTGGTGAAATTTGATGATTTTTTTTGTAAAATTATTGAATATGGAACTTTTTTCATTTTTGACAGAAAAAGCATATAAATGGTGCATAGTTTGTGTAATTCATAAGTTACATATGTTAAAATTTGATAATGCAGCTGTATGTGCTTTCATGATACACACACAAGGAACTAGAATGTATACTTGTGAGCAAGTATATGTCTGCATATCAGCTGTCTAATGTGGTGCTTCAAATAGCGGAGGAAATTTCAAGAAGAAAAAAAAGAACTCTCTATAAAGAACTCTATGGAATTCCGTGGTTTTAACCGGATTTCTCCGAAGTCCTTCTTAAATCCGAAGAGTGGTGAGAAAGTGATCTCCCCATGGTCAATCCTTACTAGTTGAAAAATTTCAAACTGATCGGATAAGAAACGTAGGAGGAGATGTCTCTGAAAAAAATCTGTCAGAAATGGGGAGGAATAAAAAATAATAATAATAAAGATTACAAGTAACAGCAAGATGTCTGCTGATATACAGACATAATAAATGAGTAGTTACACTCATTTTGTCAAAGTATGGAAGTTAAAAAGTAGTAGTTTTTAACTGAAAAACATTTACTTAATAGCAACAACACATTCAAGAACATGATGCAACATTATTGTTGAGGAAAAAACAGGCAATTAATAAAGAATAATGCATATTGAAACACTGATTATAAATGTACTTATTTTGGATTGACAAAGTAGTTACATGCCATTAGATCTTTTAATGTGCCAATTGTCATTTCATAAATTGAGAAATTGGTCTTTATTTACAGAAATCTTGATTTTTGTAATTCCCACATTATACATGTATATTCTTTGCATATATTGTAATTTAAAAGAATTAATTAAATTAATCACATTTTTATATGGAGTTGTAAATATGAATGTTTTATCAAGGGATTGCACAAACTACCTTGTCTTTCTGCTAATTTTGCAACAGTTGTGAAACTCAGCCAACCCATTAATGCTATTTAGACTGTTTACTTTTATGATTCAAAACTTTAATTCCAAAACCAAATTGGTAGGATATAATCATTACATGTTGTATTGATGACCTAATATGGTTTATACATGGTCAGTAAATATCATACCTGCACTTGGGAGAACATTTTATAAAACAGCAGTATTTGATACATGTATTTCATAGCTGTTGCAAAATCTGTAGTACATGTATTTTTGACTCTTCCTGGTTGAAATAATCACAGACACTTATTTCTTACATTATAAAGTACCAAACATATACTTTTTCTTAATATCAGAAATAAGCACCCGTGGTAATAATGCCTGGGCGATGCATGTTTGGATCCTGTATGGGTCTTGTTTCCCACTAGGATCTGCTTAAAAAAGATAATTTATAATTGTTTTTTTTTTTATTTATTTGTAGGATTTTGCTGTAAAAGATGGAGAAGGAGTTGGCAATGAACCAATTCAAATTAGACCTCAGAGGATTAAGCTTGATATCAGACAAAGTATGTCTATAAATCAGTATGTCTGATTAACTGAGTGATAGCCTGACTGACTGACTGGCCAAACGGCTATCTGATTGAATGACAGACTGATTAACTAAGTTACTATCTGATTTATTGGCTGACTCACTGAGTGGATGTTTGATTGAGTTTTTGACTGGTTGACCCAGTGACTGACTAACCTTATGACCAAGTAACTGCTTGACTTGTTTATTGAATGACTGGCTGCCTCACTGAATGGATTCAGATTGAGTAACTGACTGATTGACTCAGTGGCTTACTGGCTGATCTGACTGACTCATTTGCTGACTGACTGGCTGACTCACTTAGTGGATGTTTGATTGAGTGACTGAATGATTGACCCACTTGCTGACTGACTAGCTGACTCACTGAGTGAATGTTTGATTGAGTGACTGACTGATTGACTCAGTGACTAACTGACTGACTCACTTGCTGACTGACTAGATGACTCACTTAGTGGATGTTTGATTGAGTGACTGACTGATTGAACTCAGTGACTGACTGACTAACTTGCTGACTGACTGGCTGTCTCACTCAGTGGATGTTTGATTGAGTGACTGAATGATTGACTCACTTGCTGACTGACTAGCTGACTCACTGAGTGAATGTTTGATTGAGTGACTGAATGATTGACTCAGTGACTGACTGACTGACTGACTCACTTGCTGACTGAATAGCTGACTCACTGAGTGGATGTTTGATTGAGTGACTTTCTGACTGACTCACTTGCTGACTGACTAGCTGACTAGCTGACTCACTGAGTGGATGTTTGAGTGACTTACTGACTGACTCACTTGCTGACTGACTAGCTAACTCACTGAGTGGATGTTTGATTGAGTGACTGACTGATTGACTCAATGACTGACTGAATGTTTGACTGGCTAACTGACTGATAGCTGTCTCATAAAATGTTGGTTAATTAATGATCAGTAATATTAACCCTAAAACTCTACAAGAGTTAAAATTTATTTGATTTGATTAATTTAGTTCTTATTGCTAGAAAATTAAATATGATCAGGTCTAACATGGTAATGTCTCTTGGCTAGACAATCAAAAGTGGCAAGATCAAGTCATTTCTTTTGAACTTTCATTAGTTTCAATATCACTTAAAAATTCTATTTTCAGAGGACCCAAATAAGTTCACCATGCAGTTCCGTTTGGCTGAGAATTACCCAGTGGATTTGTATTATTTGATGGACTTGTCACATTCCATGAAAGACGACAAAAATAAACTGGCAGAACTTGGAAATTTAATTGGTTTGTTTACAACTGATGAACATAGATAGTCATATATACAGTTAAAAAAACAAAAAAACTTGATATATCGTTACCATTTGTCAGATTTGGTGTAATAAAGTTAGATAATTATTCCAGTATGATTTAGGAACAAAAATGTAGAGAAAATGAATTTTTTGGACTTCAAAATAGGGTAGTGAAATTTAGGTGACAGATAGATAAAGGGGTATTATTAGGCTGTTTATTGATACATACAATATCAGTCAATACATCTATACAGATATGTTAAGTTTGTGGGTTAATTTTTAACAATTTTTTATGGGTAACAAATTTTAAAACATATACAAAACCTTAAAACCAAGAGGAATGATGAACCTTATGGTTATTTTACAAGATCATCGGATTAGTATTGCTAATTCAATATAGACAGCTCACTGGCCCAAGAATTATAGATGTGCTTTTTAACTTACCATACTATCGTGATATATTTAATCTAACAAAAGTTTGTACACATTAGTAAATGTCCAGTTACTGTATATGAAAATTTTTCTCAGAACCTTTATGTGATGACTTTTTAGACAGCACATGTTAAGAAAAGTTTTAAAATATTTTGCACATCTGGTTTTCTTGCAATGTTTTGGTTTTTTCATTGTTACTGAACACCAAATTAAATACCAATACAAGTTGGAAACTACAATACAGAGAATATTGAGATCCTAGTGGTAAATTGCTATGACAGCAGACAAATCTGCTCAATAATGACAGTTATAAATAATCAAATCATACAAGTATATGTCCATAAAGATGAATACAAACCCAGAAATTACCTACCCTAATCTGCATTATTTATACAAAGATACAATGTCAAACCACCTGATTCAGGTAGCTCTTATGTCCCCTGATCAATATCTTAGTGTATTATTTTTAACTGAAATGGTATGATGTTCATTAGTTATGACAAAAGTCTATATGGCAAAGTGGTATATGACATGTTACAAAATCATTTATTGTCATGTCTTAAACCTTGATTAACTAGTGCTACATCAGAAAAAAAAACAAGCTAAAACGAACAGTAAAAGGTACCACTTCAAAATATCCCTACCAGGTTAATTTTTTGTTTTCTATGAATTTTTTAAAGATTCAGTTTGGAAATTTTGCTTAAAAGTTTTAATTTGTAATGATTTCAATGCTTTCAGTACTTTGATTATATCTCACAACATTTCAGCTGCTGACATGAAGACCATTACTAAAGACTTCAAACTTGGATTTGGATCATTTGTTGATAAGGTTGTCATGCCATATGTTAGTACTCATCCAAACAAGTAAGTAACAAAGAATATGATTGGTCAGTTGCATAAGATTTCTAACATCTGCACAGTATTATTTTGTTTTGATGTTTAGTTTTTTAAGTTTTGTTTTTTTGGTTGGTTGTATTGTTATAAATTAAGTTGCAGTTTTGTTATGTTTGGTTTTTTATGCTCTCC
Source organism: Tegillarca granosa (assembly GCA_029721355.1). Taxonomy (NCBI): domain Eukaryota; kingdom Metazoa; phylum Mollusca; class Bivalvia; order Arcoida; family Arcidae; genus Tegillarca; species Tegillarca granosa. Next base: position 8,491,398 of record CM056608.1, read on the forward strand.
CCTACCCACACCCCAACCCCGACACACATAACCAACAACAGCTGTTATCTGACCTCAAATTGTATGAAACACTTTCTTGTCCAGGTTTAAACTCCCAAGATTAAAAATAAGACTAGAGGCATAAATGAAAACAATTGACCTAACAGATATTATGTATTGATTTTAAATCATAGGGGTAGTTTGTGACATATTTATAGGGTTTGGTATGCATGCCCGCCTGGTTTTTAGGAGCAAAAATCTTCACATGGTCATCAGTATAAAATGGATATTCATATTTAAAAATGTTTAATAAAATTTAATTGAATTTTTAAAAAAGAATCAAATTTCAACAGTCGAATTTAAAAAAAAAAAAAAAACCATCTTTAAACAAAAATGATAAGGGAGAGTATATTTAAACAAAAATTTAATTTATGAAAAAAAACCCTTTTGAGTCGGCCATTTTTCCTTTTGCTGATACATGAAACCATTATATCGGCTGCACTTTCTTAATTTGCAAAAAGCAGAACATGCTGTATAATGTCAGATAATGGAAGATTGGCTTTAACATTTTGATATTTTACAAGATAACTTTGTCATTATGCTTGTCAAGTGGTGATATTTTTAAGATAACTTTGTCATTATGCTTGTCAAGTGGTGATATTGTACAAGATAACTTTGTCATTATGCTTGTCAAGTGGTTGGTGAGTATAATGAACTTGCCTATTGTTTGTTATGCTTTCATGGTTGTTTTTTTATTATCAGATTGCCTTTGTTATCCTATTTTAAATAATTTTTTTTGAAAAATAAATAATTCCCTATTTTGATCTCAAACTTCAATTTTTCTACAGGTAATTTGGTTAGCAAGAATACCATAGTGTTGTAAAAACTTTTAAATGTTTCTGAATCTTTTTATATCCTTGTTCATTACATTGCATTACAAACTGTATAAATGGAATTAATCCTTGTGTATTTACACATTCATTTGGTTTCCAAATTTCACGGTCCTTGATCTGTTGAAGAAAGAATTCCATTCAAAATGAAAATATAAGTTGAAATTCGTTACAACAAAAAAAAAATGTGAATATTTTTCTCTGTGGAATTTTGTTACAACGAAAACCATGAATATTTCTATCAGTGGAAGTGTCATTATAACAAAAACTGAATATTTCTAACTATACAGTATTTTTACTGCATCCTTCCTTGCATTGTTTGTCTCTGAATTTTGTCCGTATATTTGTATAGTGTACCAAGTTTTCCTTTGTTATTACTCTACAGCGTATTGTTATGTCATCCTCAGAAAATACTCACTTACCCTTACTCAGAATATTTGTGGTCTGTCACTTAGCATGTTGTACTACAGTAAACCTGACAAACCTAATTATGACACTGTTTATTTGTCATTTTGTAGATAATTTGTGTGTAAATGATTACAATTGACAACACACATGTAAATGATTACAGTTTACAACACACATATAAATAATCGCAGTTGACTACACACACATGTAAATGATTACAGTTGACTACACACACATGTAAATGATTACAGTTGACAACACACATGTAAATGATTACAGTTGACAACACACGTAAATGATTACAGTTGACAACACATGTGTAAATGATTAGAGTTGACAACATACATGTAAATGATTACAGTTGACAACACGTGTAAATGATTAGAGTTGACAACACACATGTAAATGATTACAGTTGACTACACACATGTGTAAATGATTACAGTTGAAATCACATGTGTAAATGATTACAGGTGTCTACACACACATGTAAATGATTACAGTTGACAACACACATGTAAATGATTACAGTTGACAACACACTTGTAAATGATTACAGTTGACGACACACACATGTAAATGATTAACAGTTGACAACACACATGTAAATGATTACAGTTGACATCACATGTGTAAATGATTACAGGTGTCTACACACACATGTAAATGATTACAGTTGACAACACACATGTAAATGATTACAGTTGACAACACACTTGTAAATGATTACAGTTGACAACACACATGTAAATGATTACAGTTGACTACACAAATGTGTAAATGATTACAGTTGACATCATGTGTAATGATTACAGGTGTCTACACACACATGTAAATGATTACAGTTGACAACAAACATGTAAATGATTAGAGTTGACAACACACATGTAAATGATTACAGTTGACTAACACACTGTGTAAATGATTACAGTTGACAACATACATGTGTAAATGATTACAGGTGTTTACACACACGTAAATGATTACAGTTGACATCACACGTGTAAATGATTACAGGTGTCTACACACACGTAAATGATTAGAGTTGACAACACACATGCAAATGATTAGAGTTGACAACACACATGTAAATGATTACAGTTGACTACACACATGTATAAATGATTACAGTTGACATCACATGTGTAAATGATTACAGGTGTCTACACACACATGTAAATGATTACAGTTGACAACACACATGTAAATGATTACAGTTGACAACACACTTGTAAATGATTACAGTTGACAACATACATGTGTAAATGATTACAATTGACAAGACGTGTAAATGATTACAGTTGACGGACACATGTGTAAATGATTACAGTTAACATGTTTAAATGATTACAGTTGACAACACATCCATTTACAAATGAATTTCTATTAGTATTAGGTCAACTGTAGCAAAAAGCATTTAACCTTATTCTTCAGCAATCTTAGTTAAGTCCCTCTAAATGAACAGAAAATTTTAGAATATTTATTTTGACTTATATATTGTTGTATTATTTAATGATTTATCTCAGTTGAGTACTTGTAGTATTTTAAAATAGAATTAATAGTTTACTTATTAATTAGAGTTTGTAATTAGAAAGATGATACACAGAGATTAGGTCATTAACATTTAAACATAAATAAAAAGTGATTCTTATCATAATCTAGTGCTTAATGCAGGCCTGAAGTGAAACAGGTTCTCTTGATCCAGAAAGAATTGTCAGTATTATACTATAATTTGATCTGTTTTATTTCAAAAGATCAGCATATGTAAGTCTAATATCCAAACTTTAATCCATAGTTTAAACAAGTAATGTTACAAATACCACATGTCTTATCGCTTATTACAGACATAGACCAGTTAATTATTTGCTAAAGAAAATAATAAATGAAAAAATTAAAAAACCATTTTCTATCACCACTCAAAAATCAGTTAATTATTTGGTGAAGAAAATGATAAATGAAAAAATTAAAAAAACCATTTTCTATCACCACTCAAAAATCAGTTAATTATTTGGTGACAGAAACTGATGAGTGAAATAATTTTAATACCATTTTCTATCACCACTCAAAAATCAATGGGTCTGTAATGGTCCATAACCAGCCCCGGTAATTTGTGGGGGCAGAATTTTGTTGATGGGGTGGGTGAAGCATGGGTTCCCACTATAGATTGAACATTGTATAACTTTGGATTAACATGAAGCATTTTGATCTGTTCTTTATGATTGATTGCAATTGTATCTTGGAATGATTTTTTCTCCTTTTTTGAAATCTTTTAAATTTGTAATTTGATATGATGTCTAACTTCTTAACCAATGAAAACGTTTACTAAAGTATGTGAATGTTATAATGTTTTAACATTGTTTTATAACTGGTAATGTTGTTTTAAATGATATGATGTTTTAACAGATTTTAACCTTTCTTGTTACCATGGTAACAGAATGTTTACTTATATCTATATATGTTATGCACTGTCTGCTTGTTATTTGTTTGCAAATGTTTATATATAGCGGTTATGATTTCTAAATTTAGAACAGATGGGAGTCCGACGTAAGTTGTCAGAACAACGCTAAATCACTGCCATATCATTGCTTATTTAATCATCTTTATACTACATACATCTTTATAAACATGTCAGATTGTGAAGGTGTTGTAGCTTTAATCATGAATTGTTATGTCATTCATTAATTAATGGAATTCCCCAGAGCTCCACATGATACTTCATAGCGTTTGTGTGGGACAATTATTTCTATTGGCAATGGAATTGCATGGAATGATGTTTTCCCGTAATAACGAAGTTTTTTTCGGGAATATTTGACAGAAATGTCATCCATTACATTCTGCACAAATGTTAAGAGGTACTCAGATCATGTGGTATGCTGGTGAGTTCCATTGATGATATTAAGATTGACATTTTAAAATACAAGTAACTCTTGAAAATGCTTGAAATCGACAACCTTGATTATATTTATATTTTGAAACTTAACGTTCAAGGTAAAGTTTGTGTCATTTGCAACAATGAGAGTTACAATTATATTGAAAAGTATTTGTTACATATTTAAACTGTTTAGTTATTCTGAAAATTAAACATGTGTGTTGACACAAATTAGTAGGAACTATTTATCAGTTAAAAAAATTCCAAACCATAGCATTAAAAATAAATGTCATGGGTTTTTTTTTTTATATTAAGAAATTTTTAATTATTAATTCAATTGTGAATTACAAAAAACTGAATCATATAAAACCAGATACCTGTATGATAGTTTTATTGGATTTCTTGTAGTAAGACTTTACAAATTCATGAAATAAACTCAACACCTTCATAATATATTTATGATAATTAAAATTTAGTGTTTCCCAGATATGAGTTATTTTGAGTTAAGAACTTTATTGAGGGAATACACTTTCGCTTTATTAGTAATAGGTAGCCACAGTATCATAACAGTTTTATATTGGTAGGAAGCTTTTGTTTGTGGATGTACAGCTTGGGTGGGTCGACATGAGGCATTATGTGTGGTCGTGTTCTATATATATCAGCTTGTTTGTGCTGATGTACAGTTTGGATGGGTCGACATGAGGTACTTTGTATGGTTGTGTTTTGTTTATTTAGACATCAGGCTTATTTCAGTGGCTGTAGTGGTTCATATCTTGGTGTGTGTATATGAGGCCCTTGTGTGGGTGTGTACTGTTTATATAGGCTTTTTGTGTGGATGTACAGCTTGGATGGGTCGACATGAGCTATTTTGTATGGTTGTGTTTTTTTTTTTTTTTTTTTTTTTTTTTTGACATCAGGCTTATTTCAGTGGTTGTAGTGGTGTATATCAGGTATTTGTGTGGGTGTATCCTGTTTATATGGGCTTGTTTTGTGGGTTACGAGCTTGTTGATCGGGGTGTGAAGGGTGTTTTTGTGGGAGTTTGGCTTTGTTAGTGTAGGTATATTATAATTTGTCTGCATAGATATTTGGAATGAAGCTTTTGATAAAAATTTTTCATGAATGCACAGGTAAAAAAAGATTTCTTTTTTCTAATATTTTATTGATAAGAATGAGAGACTTTACTGGCTGCATTTTATTAAGATGCAAGTTTGTTAGTTTCGCCAGCTGTAGGTCATTGGTTCTCTCTGGGTTCTCCAGTTTCCCCCATCATCTCAGAACTGACCACATCGATATGAATGAAAAGGTTCTTGTCTCGGGTGTTAACAGGATTACTTCACTCCACTCCAAAGACCTGACTTGCAAATCACAGCAACTCAAACCACCTACATGTAGGTTTGAGTCCCACTCAGGACAAATACTATTGTAAGCATGTTTTTCATTCATGTTTTAAAGGTTTATATTATAACTGAACTGCCCTTGGGACTGGTCACCTTTTGAGAAAGTAAAAAGTCTTCACTGGGATGTGAAACTCCATTACTCTTCACTTCTCTAGTGAAGGATGAAATAAAAGGAATTCAGCTGTCTATTCATTTTTGTTTTTTTACATTGTAATATTTTTTTAGTTTCCCATTTTGTAACATAATTTACATACAGTGGCTATCTGCAGAACTGATTTTAGGTTCAGCATTCTCAGACGGTCATTTGTTTTATCATAGTGTCCTCTGGTAATTTTTTACCCCAGGAATTACCTGTTATCTAGAGGTATTAATGGTCAGTATTAAGTGATTTCACCCCCTCCCCTCCAGTGGCTTCTGGTAATTTTATTTACCCTAGGAACTGCTTGTAAAGGTTTTAGGAGTGAGTATTTGGTATTTTTTATACCCAAGTGGCTTCTGAGTGGCTACCTGTTAACCAGACTTTTTAGTGGTCAGTAGCTGGTGTTTTTTTTTACCCCAGTGGCTACCTGTTTACCAGATATTTTAGTGGTCAGTAGCTGGCATTTTTTTTTTTACCCCAGTGGCTACCTGTTTACCAGATATTTTAGTGGTCAGTAGCTGGTATTTTTTTTTAACCCAGTGGCTACCTGTTTACCAGATATTGTAGTGGTCAGTAGTTGGTATTTTTTTTTTTACCCCAGTGGCTTCTGGTAATTATTTTTACCCCAGTGGCTACCTGTTTACCAGATATTTTAGTGGTCAGAAATCTGTTAATTTTTCTTTTTACCCCAGTGGCTACCTGTTAACGAGGTATTTAAGTTGTCAGTATTCATGTTGCCAAAAACATGGCTAAATTTAATCAGGAATAAATGGTAATGGCAACTTATTTTTTATTTCATATGTTAGTAGCTTTCAGAAAAAAAATTCTAAACTAGAATATTTATAATTAAGAATTACCATCAGGTTTGAGACCCATTACTGATCAATCAGACCTGTAAGTCTTACAAAACTGGCCAGATGGGTTACAATGTAGCCTAAAATCAGGAAATATTTTGACTCTGATTGGTTAAAATTTAACCGAATTTGGTATAGTGATACTGTCATTAAATACCTAGTTGAAACAGTATAAAATCAGATTTGTATTATCTTGTATGGCAGATAATCAGAGAAACATTATTATTAATTTTATTATAATTAATTATACATAGGTATTATTTCATGATCATACAAAATCTATATATTGATAATTAAGCAGAATCTGAAGCAGCATGTTCAGCATGTGCTTGTTAAAGATAGAGGAATGGCACAATATAATTATGCAATACTTATATACCAACAGCTAAACAATCAGTCTCCTACAACCTTACTGAAATGTGATTTTCTAAAAATTGTTTTGCTGCTTCCTGTTGTCATAGTAACAACTAGAAATGTCAGAAAGAGGGTCTGGTGTCTGCTACAAGTTATTATTTCTAATACATCTGCTCAAAGCAAGCAATGCAGTGCTTATTTGATGACTTGCTGTGACTTATTTAACAGCTTCATAAATTAAGGAACTCAGTTATACATTAAGTTTTAAAAAATCTATTTGAAAAAAAAACTTATGTCAATTGTTTTGTTATTAAATAAGTAAAATGAAGGATAGTTCTAAATTTCTACATTTTTAAAAACAAACATACAAACTAAAAACCCTTCTCTGATTTATTTATTTATTTATTATTATTATTATTATTTTAAGTGCTGTGTATTTATTTTAATTTTTTTATTCAAAATTGAAATAGTTGAAAAATGTCTGCCATATTACTAGTATATGAATGTTAAATGTTTATTGTGGCTTTAATTTCTGAGTTAACTGTCACTATAAATCTTGCCCAGGCAATGATCAATTTCTGCTAACATTGACTTTAAAACTCATGATTTGTGAGATTGCTCTTTTAGAAAAACTACAACCTTTTCAAGAATCTTTTATCATGTTGAGAGAAAATCACACAAAGGAAATAAAGATATACAATAAACATTTGCGTTTGTATGGATCTAATTAATCAAAATAAATTTTCCTTCTTATTTTTTTCCCCTCCATTACATTAATTAGCCAAATATTTCATAAGATTCTTTATATTTTAAATAAAGATTTATCTTTATTATATACATATACAGTTTGACCCTTTGTACTGTCAGTATAATGTATATATGCATGTGTTTCCTTTGTGCTTCCTGAATTCCCTCTGTTTCAATCTTACTTCCTGTATCCCATGATTCTCTAACCACTTCCTGTTTCCCCATGATTCCTTTATCCTAATTACTGCAAAGCATGTTTTTACTTAGTACTATATATACATTAATAGATATAGTATATATACCTATATATCATATGATTGCAAACTTTTAATTTGTTGCCACATTATAAAAGAACAATCTTATGAATAAGATTTGAAAACTCCTTTATGCCTGTGTTCTCTTAGTTTGAACATTTTGTTTTGTTTCTTTCTCTTATGTTTTAGCTTGTTCTGCTCATTTATGCATCATTTGGAATCCTTTATTTCTTTATAGACCTTATCTTTCAGCTTTTTATGCACCTAAGAATGTAATCTACAAACTATGGTTACATATAGTTTATTATAATGATCTGTTATTTTTTTGATTTATTTTTTATTTTTTTTTTTTTTGTAGTTAGAAATTATAGTTTTTTAATAGGCAAATGAAATTAAAAAACAAAAATTTCAAGACATTTAAATCTTATGATAAAGAATTAGTGTAATTTATTTAATTGTGGTTTAAACAAATAAGGACTTACAGGTGTAGGTATTTGTAATGATGAGGGAGAGGCATATTTTTCATGTCCGGTATATTTATACATATGAAATAAAATGTGAGCTATTGAAATTGACCTTTTTTATTTATTTATTTAATTTTTTTATTTTTTTATTTTTATTTTTTTTTGTCAAATTATATTAAATACAAAAAAAAAAAACAAATACATTTATTCATTTTTGAATACGGAGGTAGGTAAAATACATACATATGTACATGCACTGCACTTTATACAATACATGAGCTCAATCTGTATGATATCTGAAGTATAAAGCAAACAGAGATTTTGGTGTGGGAACATTACACACAGATCACTGACATGGTACTGATAGATGTGTAGATATGGTAACAGTTACTACCTGATAGAGGAGCATGTGCTTTAGTTTTTAGAAAAAAATGCACAAAATTTTTACTTGGAAGATTAAAGTAAAAATATACATCATAAACATTAAGTTACAATATGGTTAAAAAAAAACTTTACGTGAATGTTACTGATTTTTTCAAATTTTTTGAATTTTTTCCCCATTAAATCAAAACATTGTCATCTTTTTAAATTGTTGATAAAAGTTTACTTTGTTATATTTATAATTACTTTTTCAGTGTTAGAACAGAATTATTTAAATATTTTCAAATAGACCAAAGGTTTTGTTCATTTTTTTGTTTGAAAAAAAAAAAAAAAATTCACAAGTCAAACACACACACACAAAAAAAGTTTAAATTATATTTTCATCATAAATTGTTTAGTTATGATAAATCATTTCATAAATTTTAACCTGTTTTATTTGAAAATTTTTTTCTGAAATTATAAAAATAAAACCAACAAAGAAATTTGTAAATTTCATCAAATAAGGTCTAGTTATTTATTTAGAATAATTTCTTTTAAATTGAAATAATGTTAATGTAATAGGAAAATTCATTCTGTAACTGATAGACATATCCATATATGTTATATAGAAATAGACTCTCTCTCTCTCTCTCTCTCTCTCTCTCTCTCTCTCTCTCTCTCTCTCTCTCATATAAATATTATTATTGTTTGTAATTATGATTTTGTTGATTTTGATTTTTGAACTTTTTCATTTTTAAAAATTTTTCTGACACATCAATGAGGAGAACAGTTGATAAATTTTACTATTTTGTTAGTTTGAAAAATATTAATCCACAAATTAATTTCTTTATTACATATATTTGTTATATATGACATTTTTTGTTTACTGCTGATGCCCTGTAGATATATGTAAGCCTACTCAGAGATAGCTATTGACTTATTTGTAATTATAATTTTGTAGGCGTCAGAGCCCCTGTACTGGATGTGCCCCGCCTTACGGTTTTAAAAATGAGTTGAAGTTGGATATAGACACCAATAAATTTGCTGTGAGTCAATTTTATTTTATATGATTCAATCTATTTAAATGTTGGAGACATTAGTGGGCTTCATCAATGTACTAAATAATTAGTATGTTTACTCCATGATGGTTTTATAGAACTTGTGAAAAACTATTACATTGCAGATTTCCAGAAAAATCCAAACTTTTGTTATCCAAGTGAATTCCGATGGGAATAATGGTTTAATGTAAATGATTTTCACACTAGTAAATACAATGTGAGCATCATGCTTTGAACAAAATAACACTAGTGAACAGCTCTGTGAGTACAGGGGATCTTAAATGTCAGCTGTTGGATCACAGTAACTCTTACCACCTAGGTTCAAACCACACTCAAGCAGAATCTAGTGTGAGGAAAAAGAAAGTGGTTTTCTTCAAAAATTATATACAGTCTGTTCTAAAACAGTTTAAACTGTAATGTTAATTCAAACTGATTTGCAAAACTTTCATATCAGTGAATTATCTTATCAGAGAATTTCACTATATAATGTTATGCTGTGAAGACAAGTGGGACTTGTTTACTATAACAGAATTTACTGTATAGACAAGTGGTATTTTGATTTAGGGAATCACTAGAGTACATTCTGCTGTGTTCTACTCAAGAGCCTGATCTCTGTCAAATCTGAAATGACCCTTGGTAATAGACCCCTTGACCAGGGTCAGAATAATGAGATTAAAGTTTTTCCAGGTTGTTTCATCATTGTTGTACACATTATTACTGTTTCAAGTTTAGGATAAGTTTTCCAAATTTTTTATATGTCACCATCAAAGTTTGGATGTTAAAACCTTATTGTTAGATATATAACAATGATTTATTCTGTTTTGTTTTCTTTTAGCAACAAGTTAGACAAGCTCAAGTATCAGGAAATTTAGATTCCCCTGAAGGAGGATTTGATGCCATTATGCAGACAGTGGTTTGTGATGTAAGTTAATCCAGAATAACATCTTTGCTGAAATAATATTAGAATCTGTCAGTCTGTTATGTGAGGTTCCAGAGCGAGCTTTAGTTTTTTACTTAAATATACCAAGGGTTTAGATATCTTTACACCCATAATAGTGAATAACTATTTTTCTCCCCTATTTCATACCCCGAAAAAACTACACCAAAACTGGAACTCTTCTGTAGTAAATGTATTTAAGTTAAGAAAGTGTAATTGTATCAATTCTCCTAAATCTTTATCTTGTACAATATTAATTTTTTCCATGTAAAAATTTATTATTTTTTGGTGCTAATTTTTTAGCATTTGCCCATGATACTGATTATAAGAATTTGTTTATACTTTTTTTTTTTTATTATTATTATTTTTTTTATTATTTTATTAATTTATTAATTAATTAATTATTATTATTATTATTTTTATTTCTTATTTATTTTATTTTATTTTTTTTTTTGAATTCACCCATACTGATTTTTAACCACAATGGAACATCTTTCAACTCAGATAAAGAGTATCTCTCTATCATTGGCAATGCTAAGTTGCATTAGATTTAAAGTGAAATAAAATTAAAATTTTAATTTATAGGGTGAGATTGGATGGAGAAACAAGTCAAGGCGTATGGTATTGTTTTCTACTGATGCAGGTTTTCATTTTGCTGGTGACGGAAAGGTAAAAATAAAATAAATCACTGAGCAATGACTTTACATTGTAGAATCATTAATATTTTTATGGTTAAAACTCTGTGGTTTTGTAATTCTAAATAAATTTCTTTGAGAGAATTGAAATACAATATGTACTCAGGGCTTGCCGAAGGCCTGTGGTTTTCTCTGGGCAATCCCGTTTCCTCCACCATCCCAGAACTGACCGCCTCGAAATAAGTGAAAGAATCTTGACTGGGGTGTAAAACACCATTACTCCACTTCACTCTTATATACTGAGGAAATTAATCTTTATAGGTGCTTTAGTAATTAAAAGTTTTCATTGACAATAAATTTTGAGACAATCACTAGTTCGCAAAATTAACAAAATTAAACCCCTGCTACTGATAGAAGTTACTGTTTCTGTCACATTTTGTTTGATACAGAAAATTGTAGAATTTTGACACAGAAATCTCAGTAAATATCATCAAAGTTTTGACTGACTTAACTGTTTTCTCTGCATTCAAACAAATATCTCTGAAAACAGCATAATGCCATGTGTGGGATTTTATTGACAATATAAGTCATGTTTACACCAAATCACCATTGGTGATATATTACCGTGATTTCTTTTTAAGAACTGTTGTTTGTCAAATTTTTTAACATGTTAAATCCAGAGACTTATTTTACAGACTTGGTGTACACTATCATTGATAGATGACTAGATTCAAGATTTAATTTAAAAAAAAAAACATGAATATTTTGTAGTTCCTTTTTATTTCCCAAATTAGTTTGTAAATAACTTAGTATTAGATAATGTTTGTGTCATGTTTAATTCTGCTTTATATTTCATTAAATACTATTTCAGCTTGGAGGAATTGTAAAACCAAATGATGGTATCTGTCACTTAGATAATACCGGGATCTACACACAAAGTACTCATCAGGTAACACATAATAAAAATGTCAAAACTGACATATTGTTTGTTAATTTTCTTTACTCCTGTATGTCACACAAGCCCTGCTGTACTGCCCTCATTACCATCTTTCCTGATCTGTGGTCTTCTTCCTGATTGCAGAAGTTCTTGGCACATTTAAAATAACTCTGTCATGGTGTCATGAATTTAACAGAATTAGCCAAATCTGAAAAAGCTGTAATGGAGTTGCCAAAAATTGCAAGATGTCTTTGCATGATCTTCCTAAGTCGCACCAAGTTTTGGTGAATTTTGAAACCATCATATGTCCATTACTCACCTGATTTACAAGAACTGGTCCACAACTATATTTACAAGAACTGGCCAACAACTATATTTACAAGAACTGGCCAACAACTATATTTACAAGAACTGTCCAACAACTATATTTACAAGAACTGGCCCACAACTATATTTACAAGAACTGTCCAACTATATTTACAAGAACTGTCCAACAACTATATTTACAAGAACTTGCCCACAACTACATGTATATTTACAAGAACTGGCCAACAACTGTATTTACATGAACTGGCCAACAACTATACAGTCTAACTTGTGTTAGCGGCCACTTGTATAAAGCGGCCACTTGTCTATAACGGCCATATCTTATTCCCTCCGATGAATTTTGTTCATTATTTCACCTCTATATAGCAGTCACTGTCTTATGCGGCCAGTGGCCACCATTTTTCCAACCACAAACTTCAACAGAACTGTCTATAGCGGCCATTTGCAATGTTTACAAAACTTCGTCAGTTTCCGGAAATTTCTGGAACCAGTCGGCATAAAACAAAAAATCTCATAATGCAATTCTGTTTATATGTATCTAAGCGGCCATATTGAGTAAAGCTTACATTCCGATAAGACATTGACATTTTTAATTATTTTTTTTTTACATGCAGTAATATTTTATGTTGTTATTTCATTTGGCCATAGTAAATGGAATGCATTGACTAACAGTGAGTAGAATTGTTAAATAAATCTGAAAAGGGGAAATTAAGGACTAGGAAACTTGCGGAAGTCATGGTGTTAGACGAACCCAAATCAATTTAATCAAAGCTGTGTTATCAGACTATGAAGCAAATGTATCTTGAGAAATAAACCGTGTGTGCCGTTCTACCGCTAACGGACATTAATTTTGTTAGTTTGGAAATCGTACCAAGATGCGATATCAAGTCATTTCGGCACCAGTGTAAAAAGTCATTTCGGCAATGATATATTTTTGGCACCGATTTAAATTCAATTTCACACAGACTACTATTGAATTCGGCACCAGAAAAAAAATAATGGTTATTTTTATTAACGATATGTAAACAGTAAATTTGACAGTTACATATGACACAGATAATCACTGCTCTGATCACTTAACCATGTAATTCATTATGTAACAACTTCCTTTAAAGTCTGAATTAGCAAGAGTGTGATGTAGGTCTGAAGTGACCTAATTATGTTGGTACAGGTGTAAGCGTTCTAAGAATAAAACTTTACTATTCAACACCCCTATACATAGAAAAAGAGAGAGAGAGAGAGAGAGAGAGAATAGAACAATCAACCATTTGGACATATTTATTATTTATGTTACGAGGCCGGCGTGGTGCAAAGGATTTGTAAATTCCTGAAGATGTTGAATAACTTGATGTTAAAATGATGTATTTAATTTTTTTTGGTTAATCTCAAGTTACAGAAGAAACAATTTCATGGTTAGCTCTATTCAGTTTAATTTGGGTACTAAAATGAATAAGAAAGAACGATTCAGATAATAATTTTTGATGATCCTTGATAGAACTTGTCTATAAAGGCCACCTGTCTATAAAGGCGACTTTGACTGCATCCCTGGAGTGGCCTTTATAGACAGGTTTGACTGTATTTACAAGAACTGGCCAACAACTACATTTACAAGAACTGGCCAACAACTATATTTACAAGAACTGGCCAACAACTATATTTACAAGAACTGGCCAACAACTATATTTACAAGAACTGGCCAACAACTAATTTTACAAGAACTGGCCAACAGCTAATTTTACAAGAACTGGCCAACAACTAATTTTACTCCTTCTACAATATCAATTAAACAACCATAACAGTTGAGATAATTCAACAAACACAATAATTTTGATCATTATTTAAAAGCTTCTGTTTCACATGAGTTTGTAAAATCATACAAAAGATACAAGCAATTATATACATTGGAATGCACATTCAAAGCAACACATCATACACAAGTCATATCTTAAGTTTACAAGACTAGCAAATTTAAACACTTATGTAGTTATACACACAAGTTATAACACCTGTATGTGTAAATGTTTAGATGTCCATACTAGAATGCATTAAAAATGCATATGCACTTGTCCAGTTAGGAAAAATCCTGTAAATTTTTTTTAATCATTCATTATTGTGCCTAGTTAATTCTTTTACTGTAAAAATATACTCAAGCTAAAATTATCCTACATATACATGTATGTATGAAGTCAAATTTTGTGTCAATTATTGCTTCCAATTATCAGTTTTATGAGGTTAAAATATTCTAAATGTCAGTTGACTTGTTTCTACCACTACATAACTTAAAAAGTTTTTTTAAAAGTAATATCTTAAGTTTGATTCATCAACAAAAGAATTTTATTGTTGTAGGATTATCCATCTGTCAGTCAGATTGCAGCTAAAATAAAAGAGAAGAATGTGAACATTATATTTGCTGTAACAGAAGACCAAGTGCTGAAGTATTCAGAGTTATCTAAATTTATCCCAGGATCTGAAACGGGAAAGCTTGCCAATGATTCCTCAAACATTGTCAAACTAGTGCGAACAAATTACGAGGTAGGTCTGAAACCAGAAAGCTTGCCAATGATTTCTCAAACATTGTCAAACTAGTGCGAACAAATTACGAGGTAGGTCTGAAACCAGAGAGCTTGCCAATGATTCCTCAAACATTGTCAAACTGGTGCAGACAATTAGGAGGTCTGAAACCAGAGAGCTTGCCAATGATTCCTCAAACATTGTCAAACTGGTGCAGACAATTAGGAGGTCTGAAACCTGAAAGCTTGCCAATGATTCTTCAAACATTGTCAAACTGGTGCAGACAATTAGGAGGTCTGAAACCTGAAAGCCTGCCAATGATTCCTCAAACATTATCAAACTGGTGTGGACAAATTACAAGGTAGGTCTGAAACCAGAAAGCTTGCCAATGATTCCTCAAACATTGTCAAACTGGTGTGAACAAATTAGGAGGTAGGTCTGAAAACAAAAAGTTTGCCAGTGATTCCTCAAACATTGTCAAACTGGTGCAGACAATTAGGAGGTCTGAAACCTGAAAGCCTGCCAATGATTCCTCAAACATTATCAAACTAGTGCTGACATATTATGAGGTAGGTCTGAAACCAGAAAGCTTGCCAATGATTCCTCAAACATTGTCAAACTGGTGTGAACAAATTAGGAGGTAGGTCTGAAAACAAAAAGTTTGCCAGTGATTCCTCAAACATTGTCAAACTGGTGCAAACAAATTACGAGGTAGGTCTGAAACAGGAAAGCTTGCCAATGATTCCTCAAACATTGTCAAACTAGTGCTGACATATTATGAGATAGGTCTGAAAACAGAAAGTTTGCCAATGATTCATCAAACATTGTCAGACTGGTGCTGACAATTAGGAGGTCTGAAACAGGAAAGCTTGCCAATGATTCCTCAAACATTATCAAACTAGTGCTGACATATTATGAGGTAGGTCTGAAAACAGAAAGTTTGCCAATGATTCATCAAACATTGTCAAACTGGTGCAAACATATTATGAGGTAGGTCTGAAACAGGAAAGCTTGCCAATGATTCCATTTAACATTGTCAAACTAGTGCTGACAAATTACGAGATAGGTCTAAAACCGGAGAGCTTTCCAATGATTTATCAAACATTGTCAAACTAGTGCTGACAAGTTACGAGATAGGTCTAAAACCAGAAAGCTTGCCAATGATTCATCAAACATTGTCAAACTGGTGATGACAAATTACGAGGTAGTTCTAAAACCGGAAAACTTGCCAATGATTCAACAAACATTGATAAACTGGTACAAACATATAACGAGGTAGGTCTGAAAACGGAAAACTTGCCAATGATTCATCAAACATTGACAAAGTGGTACAAACAAATTACGAGGTAGGTCTGAAAACAGAAAGTTTGCCAATGATTCCATAAGCATTGTCAAACTGGTGCGAACAAATTACGAGGTAATTTCTGAAACCGGAAAGTTTGCCAATGATTCATCAAACATTGACAAACTGGTACAATCAAATTACGAGGTAGGTCTGAAAACAGAAAGTTTGCCAATGATTCCTTAAGCATTGTCAAACTGGTGCGAACAAATTATGAGGTAATTTCTGAAACCGGGAAGTTTGCCAATGATTCATCAAACAATGTCAGACTGGGGCGTACAAATTATGAGGTCTGTCTTGTTCTCAAATTAAATTTGTTTTTAACCATTTACTATAATTTGGACAATTATATTTTATATTCAGGTACAAAATTAAAGATTTTACACAAGACTTATATAAGACCATGTTTTCATAAATGATAATAGTTAGTGTTAGTGTTGCAACATCGGTTAAAAATCATAATCGATCAACGGTGCTTCTGATGCGATTTTACCGATTATAATCGGTTGGGTTTTATTTTTTAATTGTTATTCTCTTTGAATTAAAAAGCTATTAAATGAGTGGAATTTTTTGTTTTCTCTTTATTATTAAGATGTAAATATACACTCAACATATACACAAACTCTAGCACTATGTATTAGCACTGAACTATCACTTTTTTATTTACTCTTGCTTAATGTATATGCATCCATTGGTTCTAAGTAATCTTTTTATTTTGTAACATAAAATATATGCATTTGGTCGGCTCACTACAGTTCATCATGGCGTCAGCCATGTGGCTTGTGAAACCAGAATACGATAGCGCTTTGTAAAACACAAATGGAAACGGTGTAACACGGATTCCGGAAATATATACAATGATCGATTATGAAAAAACATAATCGATAATCGCAATTGGAAGGCTTCAACACGCCACTAATAGATTCTTTCCGATAATCGTTTCATAATCGTTTCATCACTACTTAGTGTCACAGTACACAGTGGCATGTTTACTGTAAAATAAGATTATTGAATTAAAAATTATCATTAACATAACTTAATTAGCAGTGAAATGTAATAATAGTAAAGGTACTATTATCATTTATAAAAATGATGAAAAATTACAAGTTATATTATCTGTTATCTAGAGTTGTCATCATTGTCTGCGACACTTCTGTTGGTTTCAAAACCTTGCTGTAACATGGGCCATAGTAAATATTGACTAAATTACAATTAATTTCTCAATTATCAGGTGGGATTTTTTGTTACTTTTACTATTTTTTTGTTTAGGAATATTGTTTTTTCTTTTAGAAAATCACCTCTAAAGTGGAAATGGTAGCAACAAAACTAGCTAATACTACAGTGAAGTTTTTCTCACGCTGTAAAAGGTAAGAGTTTCAGAGGTGATTTTGTACATAATAAAGAAAATATTGTGCTTCTGTTCTACATAATAAGGCAACAAGAAGATTATAATCACATGACACTGTCACATGATGACTGCAAAAAGATTATAATCACATGACACTGTCACATTGACTGCAAAAAAATTATAATCACATGACACTGTCACATGATGACTGCAAAACATAACTAAATTATACATTATCATTGATATATACAATTCTTTAGTAAATGTAAAATTGGAAAAGGCACGAATTATCCTTTGTGAAACATCTCGGGAGAAAATCCCAGGTTGTGTTATTAACTAATTATACAGTATTATCTGTGTACTTGCCACAACTTCACTAGCTTTAACACCTGTTATTTCTTGATAATCATGGCTGGTTTAACTTAAAAAAACTGCCTTCAAAAAATAAAGACACATTTCAATGTTTTCCCAAAGTTGGAAAAATTAGCCACCCGCTTCAATTTTAAAACTGTATGTTTCCTTTCTTGATAAATCAGAAAAGTTAAGTGAGTAGAAGTGCATGCATCCATTTATGTTCTAAATTTCTGAAACTTTGGGGAAAACTAAGTCAGGAAAAAGAAAAAATTAGAAAAAGAAAGAAAAAAAAATGTATCTACATTCAATCAAATAGATGTCAATTGTTGATGGTTTTATTGTTGTTTGTTCAAAAATATTTTTATTTTTCTTACCTTTTTTCTTTTATTTCATCCTTTTATGATTTTACATGTTCTTGGTTTTATTAGCTTTTGTCAAGATCACGTTTTTTTTAAATTACATTATACATTATATACATGTATTATATAATTGTTTTTACTATTTATTTACAGTAATGTAACCAAAGAGACTAATGTGTGTGAAAATTTGAATATTGGTGACACTGTAAGTTAAAAATATGTTAGATAATATGAGTAGGAAATTAATAGCTGACTACAGGGTTCATATGTGTGGTCAGTGTAACAAGCATTAAATTCAGATTTACAAAAATAATCAACATAATTATGTAAAAACCCATTAGTGTTGCCGAGAACTGTCTATAGAAATGTTTGCTTTATAAGCTTTCACGATTTTGATATTTGAAACACATTCACAAATATTACAATCCTCAGTACAGTGATGGTGTCACAGTCTTATAAGTAGAAATGATTGCTTGTATAAGCTTTCATGGTTTTGATATTAGAAACGCTTTCAGGGATATTACAATCCTCAGTCCAGTGATGGTGTCACAGAGATAACTCCACTTTGTGGGAAATCTTTATTTTATTTTTAAAACATTAAAAAATATAGTGCCTGACAATCTTTATTACATGTGTTTGCAAAGATGTTTCAACTTGACCTTCATTAAAGTTTATAAAGATGATAAATATATATATAAAACTAAATTACGAGTGGTATTCACAAATAGTTTGTTAAAGTGTATTTTATAGGTACTGTTATGCCTTCCCTGGTACAAAGACTGCGACAAAACAGTTACATATTCAAATGTGTCATCATTATTTCCCAATTTGGGTTTAAGTGTTTTTATGTTAGCCTTCAGTAGATACATGCATATATATACCCGTGTAAGAGGTTTTTTGTCACAGTCAGGACACTTCCAATTAGTGGAAACTTGAAAAATCCCCAACCGTTTAAAACCAAGGTGATGAAGTAACTTGTAATAAAATCTGCCTGAGTTGGATTTAAGCCAAGTTATTGATATTGAAACATATTTTGTTTCCATTGACTGTTTTCAGGTTACATTTGATGTTGAAATAGAGGTAACAAAATGTCCTGCTGATTCTAGTAAAAATGATAGAAAATTAGTTATATCACCTGTAGGATTAGGTGATCAGCTGGAAATTGACCTGAAATTACTTTGCCAGTGTGAATGTGAGAAACATGGGGTAGGTCTATAATTATAGATGTCACACACACACACACACACACACACACACACACACACACACACACACACCTTACAACATTTATTGCTGTGTAATCCTTAAAATGTACATTTTTCTTTATATACCATGTTTTTCTTGATCATTCTTTTAAATTTAATTTATTTTATCAGATTGTCTGAAAATTCAGAAAGACTAAAATCAACAATCTTGTTTAATTTTCTTTAAATCTTTCTGCATTTATTTATAATGCTGTTCATTACAGGTAGGTAATCATACAGATTGCCTTGGTAAGGGAACAGCTGTATGTGGAACATGTGAATGTAATCCAGGCTTTTATTTATTACAGGTAGCTAATCATACAGATTGCCGTGGTAAGGGAACAGCTGTTTGTGGAACATGTGAATGTAATCCAGGCTTTTATGGCAAGAACTGTGTATGTAGCAGTGGTAATGTCACATCAGAAGAAAAAGAAGCTGAATGCTTTATGTAGGTGTTTCAAAAAATTGAAGAATTTTAAATTGACAATTTATGCTTCTAGTTGAGCTCATTGAGTTTGGGGTGGGGGGGGGATGGTTCAAATGTTTTTGTAGGCATTTTAAATTTATATATTTCTTAAGAATCTCAGTATTTCAATTATATGTACAGCTGAAACTGATTTTCCCCAAATTCACAAGCAAAAAAACAAAAAAAATTAACTTATCCAAAGTACAACTTAGCAAAAGTCACAGAATTGTGGGCAATAATAACTAGAGTTTTTGTAATTTTACTTTATACATGTACATACAAAGCAGCAACAGAGGATATCTCAGGTTTTAGATGTTTAACCCAAGTTAACAAAGGAATAGATTAAAAGAATCTATCACTACTTGTGGTGCCAGATAGAGAAATCTGGACAAGAAATCTTATATATGTGGTCCAGAACAAGGCTTGCTGAGTTCTGAACCAGATACATTAGAACAAGGGTTGAGATTAGATTTCCCTATCTAACACCATAAATAGTGATTGATTCTATTTCTTGCACCACAAAATATACAAGTTCTCTTAAGAATGAAAAATTCAACATATGATGGAAGTGGTGTGTGAATACAAAAGACAAGAACAAGCGTGACTTCATAATTCATATTAACATTACGTAATATAAAAATTACATCATATAAAAAGTAATGTAATATGAAATAAACTTGTTCTTGATTAAGAAAAAAAAGTTTTTAAAATTACATTTTAAATTTAAACTGTAGTATTACCTGTTCCGTTTATTTGTTTGTGCGAAGGTATGCCAGATTCTTGTGTTTAAGGCGGTTCTCAAAGTATCGATACACCTCTGATTTCATTGATAAATCTTCGTGGGAAAAAGAGTGTGTAAGCTATCTTGTACAGGGTGGTGCAAGATTGAAATATCTTGCACCGCTCTTTATATGGAAATTTCTATCTGGGGTGCAAGGAGATAACATATAAACATTTGTACCAATAACTGCACAAATTCAAATATGATGAATGAAACTGTGAAGAAATCTTGGTATCATGTGCATTTTGCTTATAAGTAAATTGTTATTTGTAGGCCAAACACAACTTTAAAATGTTCCAACAGGGGAGAATGTGTTTGTGGTAAATGTGAATGCAATGTGAGAAGAACTAAAACTTCACACAAATATAGCGGAAAATATTGTGAATGTGATAATTATCTCTGCCCGTATCACGAAGACAAACTTTGTGGAGGTAAGTTATATTTTATAAACAGTAAGTACTGTGAATGTGATAAATATGTCTGTCCAAATCACGAAGACAAACTTCCAAGGTAGTTATTTTTTATAAAGCGGGAACTACTCTGAATGTGATAATTATCTCCGCCCATATCAGGAAGACAAACTCTAATGAGGTAAGTTATAATTTATATATATTCTTTTATTGAAAAATTTAAAATTGAAATTTGATCTCTAATCTTACAAGACTAAGATATTTTTTTGAGAACATTAGGTTTTTTTTACGGAGTCAGAATTAAGGGATTTGTGTTTCCTGGTGGTAGAGGCTTTAAAAATGTTATTATCCAAGACATCCTGAACATTCCAGGAAATTATAACATGTATACTTTTTGTCAAAAAGGTAGAGGGGAAGACAAATGATTTATATACTCTCACTTTTGTTTACAATTATTAAAATTATAATCATAATTTTTATAAACAATAATTTTTAGGATTTGTGTGAAGAGAGAGACATGGAAACGCTATTACCCACTGTGTGATGAGATCTTTGCATAATGCAAACAGTTTGATTGTTTTCATATAATGGAGAAAAAACTTTCTATTCTGTATCAGTTCAATTTTCATTGATTATAACATTTCTGCATCTGTATGACATTCTTTGTCAAATATATCAGATTCTTATGGGAAAAAAAAATGTGTGACTATTGTGTACATGTATTATAAATTTTGCTTTGAATATAAACAGGTGTTAACCATGGAATATGTCAATGTGGAAAATGTAACTGTACAAAAGATTATACTGGAGATGCATGTGACTGCCCTACTAGTAACGCCACCTGTATGGCCAAGGGAGATAACCCTGGAGTAAGTATTATATTGTTGGTTTAGGTAGAGGAGAGAGTTGAGTTGGCTTCCTTGTCAAACATCACACACAAGTATGGCTTTACTTAACATGTAATTCATATATTTCATATGGCGTATCAGTAATTCCATTATTTGATGTAGTAAATTCTCAGATGGGGTAGAAAACAGGAGTTCCTGAATAAAAGACAAAAACACAAGCCCTTTTTAATTGTAATGTTTAATATTGCATTAGCAGTATATTAGCTATTCACATCATATTTTGTAAATGGATTTGACAAACTTCTTTACATGAAGATCTGCATAATTGGTTCTTACCTACATGTAAGTAGTGGGGGTACTTTGATCAATTAGCTAATGTTTTAGACCAGTGTTGATAATGGAGGAAAGCTTACTCTGAGTACATTGAGAAAACCACAGACCTTGGCAAGAAACTTCAAGACAAACTCCCCGGCACTATAATCTGTCCAATAAGTGATTAGAAGTGCCTTGATCTGTAATCTGTTACTTCTGACGAAATTAAGATAAGATGAATTTAATAAACTTTATATACAGTCAAAACCGGTTAATCGCATAGCCTTCGTGATTCAAAACTATGCGAATAACCGATATATGCGATTAAGCGGGTTTTACTATTTTACACATATCGACTAAGTCCCTGCATAGATGGTGCCGATTAAATGATCATACATTTAAGAAAAGTAGTTTTATATTTTTGTGTGAAAAAAAAAAGAAAAATCAGATAAATTCCCATCCTACAACTAGAGAATAATTTTGTACAAAAAATGATAAAAATTATATAGTTGCAACCTAAAAAATGTTTGTTAGTGTAACGGCAAGGTAAATTCAAACCTATTCAAATTCTATGCCTTGCCGTTTAAAATATCATAGAGATGTACTATATGTTTAAAATATTTTCCCCTTTTACCACTATTGATTTTTAATAAAATTTTTAAAAAGCATTTTCTCGTGAAAAAATGGCACCCTGAAAATTAAGAATTGCCGATGTGGCCCATTGAAAAAAGTTTTCACCCGACATTTGAAGTTATTATCAGCATTGCTACACACACAAAACATTGTTTTAATGTATATTTTTAAATAAACTATATGTTAAATTTACCTTTTGTGTTGTTTATTTCATTCAAAAAATTACTATTTATGTGTTTGTTGATCAATAATCGCGACACAAATGCAATACACATTGAGGACTGCCATCTTGGAAAACATGCAGCCAGTACAGTTAATATAAGAGTTACTTCCCTTTAGCCTTTGTTATACAGGGTCATATGCAAATGCGCTGCATACCAGAAAAGTTCAACACATTTTTTAACCAATGAAAATAACATTATTTCTGTTTACTGACGACTGTGTATCTGTTTTTCCAAAGTTAACCAAAATAAAACAACTTATTCTGAGAGGTTCAAACGGGTCATTTTACACGTAAACGTAATTTTGCCATAATTTTTAAACCTCACACCGGCACTTTTTATTAGATTTGAGATGTTTTTATTCTTTCTTTATTAATTTATAAATAATTTTTTTTCTGAAACATTATGATGTTGAAAGAGGTCCTTACAAAAACCCACATGGTATCCTCCTTGATAGACACGCGGCAACTGTGTCATTTAACAATCGGCTGGTTATGGCTTCTTTCACTTATTCAATGGGATTGCTTAATAAACAACTTTTAACCAAGCGTAATGATGTTTTGGATGATGAAACAAAACCATTAGACAAGCGACTTCAGGTATTTACTGATTAAAAAACAAAAACCTGATTTTTTATCTTTGATATTTTAACTATTGACTGTCAAGTACGCACGTGGTAGCATTACTCAGTCTTATGTAATAGTGCTAAATGTTAGACCGAATATAGATATCTCACGTGTCTGTGTTGTTTTAACAATTTATTAAGTGTACCTTTGTAAAACTTATTAATGAGCCACCTGTCTTAATTCTCTTTTTAAACTGTATTTGAAGAAAAATTTCAAAAATTTAAAATTATTAGAGATGGTGGGAGATCGGTTCGAGAAATGTTCTATGCGATTAAGCGGGTTTTGACTTTTTGGCTATGCAATTAAACGGGTATATTTCAATAGAATACATAGGAAATGGTTTTGGATTTTACAATCCTATGCGATTATCTGATTTATGCTATTATCCGATATGCGATTAAGTGGGTTCGACTGTACATGTATAGGTGAAAAAAGGCTTATAGAAAGTATTTGCTAATTCTAATTGTATTGGAATTTTATATGTTGTATTAGAGCAAACGAATTGTGAAATTTAATTTTGAATTTTCAGGGCCTGTGTAATGGTGAAGGAGAGTGTATCTGTGGTAAATGTAGATGTTTCGCCAATTCTCAGTTTATAGGACCAACCTGTGAAGATTGTCAGGTGTGTAAAAATCTGTAAACAGACATGATGGCCAGATATTTTAAATTCTGATATTGTATATAAATAAATAAGAGAATAAATATTTACAGACTTTAATGAAAAGTTTGAATTTTCAACCCCACCCACCCACCCCCCAATAAAAAAAAATTAAAATTAAATAAAAAACAACATCAAGACAAGTGAAAAATTGAAATTATTAAGACTGAGAAATATCTTACATCTAATTAATTTTGAAATCTTCTGAATTGTTATCTGCTTATTTTAAAACTGATGGCACTGCCTTTTATAACACATCTAAATTGTCAAGTCAAAGATTTATCTGTTACATGTCAAGACAGGGTATTTCCCATATTTTAAGAGAAAGATTATCACTGTTTCTTCATTTCATTTCCTCGAATTTTATCTATGTAGGATTGTAATGAAGTATGTAGACAGAACAAACCATGTGTACAGTGTGCTGTACATAAAACTGGACCGTACTCTCAAACAGAATGTAAAGAAAGGGGATGCAAAAAGGAGGGATTTATAACTGAAGAAGATGTGTTAGAAGGTAAGATTTTTGTGGGGGACTTACCCCTCAAGAAGATGTCTTAGAAGGTAATGTTTGAAGGAGGGATTTATAACACAAGAAGATGTCTTAGAAGAAAATCATTGAAGGAGGGATTTATGACACAAGATGTCTTAAAAGGTTATATGTAATGAAGGGATTTATGACTCAAGAAATATTCAAAGCATACCTGTCAAGTCACACGCATTTTGGATGTAAATCATGCTCACATGCTAAACTTTCACAAACACACACATAATCAAACTATCCAGAAAATAAAAACTGACGACATAAATTATTATTATAAGTTTGGTAACATTCTCAGCAGCCGATACTAAACTCGTAGATCTGGTATTATATACCAATCTGGTAATATTTTGGTTTCTTTTTGCATGTTTTGTAGATTCTGCCATTGTCTGTTGTAGATGTATCACATTGCAGGTGAATGAACAATTTTACACCATTTTTTTCCCTTTTTTCCAGGGGGATGCCTCCGTCTTTGGGTTGTCACACTCTTAACTTTGAAAACCCTTGACAGCTATGTCAAAGAGTTATGGTTGTATGGTTTTGTATATCCCAGTCAAGATATAGCCATATTTGGAATGTTTACTGACAAACTTTTACAGAAGGACCCTTTGGTCCTTGAGAAGAAACCAGGGTAATGAGGGGTACTGTGAACGTTAGGCTTGCAATCACAGAACATTGAAAAATATTTATATTGTATTTTTTTTTTTCAGAGGGATATAAGACTTGTGAATTTAAAGATGAAGATGATTGTATATTTTATTTTTCCTATAAATACGATGAGAAAAATGATTTAAAAATCAGTGCTCAAAGAACAAAAGGTATGTAAAACATAGATAAGTCTGCTATTATGAAGGTCATTAATATTAATTTTCATCAAAATGATGTTTGGGTGAAAAGTCATTTACATTTGTAGCCCGCAAAATCGAAGTCAAAAGCCAACATATTTAATTGAAATAATAAAGCTTATTTAGGTCAAAGGTCAAATTGTTACAAGTGTATATGCTACAAAATGTAGATATAAAGCTGATATTTCTTGTTTAAATGACAGACATAATCAACACAAGATTAATATAAAATCCTGTGATGTCAGAATTTTGTCCATACATCGTACTGTGTTACCGGGATTACACTGTGATTTTCATGTATCCAGGGTAACGCTTATTTCCCTTTTACCAAGGTAATACTGTAATTTCTGTTACAAGGGAAACTCCAATTTCCTGTAGCTGAGTTACACTGTGATTTCAATGTTACAGTGGTTACACTGATTTCCATGTTACCATAGTGACACTGATTTCAATGTCTCTAGGGTAACATATTTCTAGGTGTAAGATTAATCAGTATGGTTAGTAACTGTTAAATAATGCTACAGAATTAAAGATTTGACATAAAAAAAGTTTTTCTTGTATCAAATTTCAGGGCACTTTTATTATAGGTTACAGAATTAATACAGATTTAAAACATGTTTGACAGATCCAATGTTACTGCTTAGAATAACTATTCTTAAATTTTCATTTATATTTCAGAATGTCCACCACAGGTCAACGTGTTAGCCATTGTACTGGGAGTAATTGGTGGAATTGTATTGGTTGGTCTAGCTCTACTGTTGATATGGAAACTTGTCACAACAATCAGCGATAAAAGAGAACTTGCTAGATTTGAACGAGAGGCTCAGAATGCTAAGTGGGATACGGTAAATTTATTATGATAAGATTTCTATAGTTTTACATTTCAGTAAGGCTTGTTTGATGAGTGTTCATCTAACATTTCTGGGTATAAGAAAAATTAGCAATGAAAAAAAAATAGGTTGAAATGATGTTACTAAATAATTATACGTTTGCAAAATGACTGACAATTTTTTGTACTGTAAAGTCACACTGTAATTTCAAATTGCTAGAAAAGCCATGATGAAATCAAGATATATGCAAGAGCTTCATTGGACAAATAGTATATTACTTTTGTTGTCCATTTTTAATCTGGAGTGGCGTGGAGTGTAACAGAGTGGATGAAGTGATGTGAAGTGGAGAGTGGACTGGACTGGACCTGACTTTACTAGACTGGACTGGAGTGGTGTGGAGTGTAACAGAGTGGATGAAGTGATGTGAAGTGGAGAGTGGACTGGACTGGACCTGACTTTACTAGACTGGACTGGAGTGGTGTGGAGTGTAACAGAGTGGATGAAGTGATGTGAAGTGGAGAGTGGACTGGACTGGACCTGACTTTACTAGACTGGACTGGAGTGGTGTGGAGTGTAACAGAGTGGATGAAGTGATGTGAAGTGGAGAGTGGACTGGACTGGACCTGACTTTACTAGACTGGACTGGAGTGGCGTGGAGTGTAACAGAGTGGATGAAGTGATGTGAAGTGGAGAGTGGACTGGACTGGACCTGACTTTACTAGACTGGACTGGAGTGGTGTGGAGTGGTGTGGTGTGGTGTGGAGTGGAGTGGAGTGGTGTGGTGTGGTGTGGAGTGGTGTGGTGTGGTGTGGTGTGGAGAAGTGGAGTGGTGTGGTGTGGTGTGGAGTGGTGTGGAGTGGAATGGTGTGGAGTGAAGTGGTGTGGTGTGGAGTGGAGTGGTGTGGTGTGGAGTAATGATGTTTTACATGTTTATCTCAGTATAGACATTTGTTTGCTCATATTGAAGTAGTCAGTGGAGCAAACCAGTTGCTAGGAGAGAATCAATAACCTTCAGCAAACTTACAGACAATCGTTCCTACAATAAGTTGTGGTTGAGTGAGACTTGAACCTACGTAAGAGGCACTGTGATCTATAAGATGTGCCTGAGTTCACTGAGCCACAGAGGCACTGTTATTAATTACAGATACATGGTTATTTAAATATTTGCTTAATTGCATAAGAATAAAAACAGACTATGCAATTAAGCGGAATCTACTTTCATTGTCTTTCAGTGTAGTCAACTTCTGAGATTAAACTTTTTAATCATCGTTCCTTTCAGGGAGAGAATCCTATCTATAAACAAGCTACATCTACGTTTAAGAATCCAACATATGCTGGCAAGTAAGAAGATCAAACAGAGATGAACATACAGTACTGAAATATACAAATGTTTATCATCAAGTACTAAAGGTGATCTGAAGTATGGAAGAAGTTCATGTGTTTACAAATAGGTTTGATCAGAGATTCTTATGAATGAAGTGCTTGAATTTTAAGGTTTTTACTTACATGTAAAACTTGCTTGAGAATCAATTTGAATTTCATATATTCTTAACAATGCCAGTATTTTTTTTGTGGCCAAACTATTATTGTTTAATGGAAAAAAATTAAATGAATTCCTTCCAACTTAAAAATACTTCATGTTTGCAATCAATTTGAATATCATATTAATATTTTGCAAAATTTGTGAAAGACATTTTGTAAAGCTTTAAAGTTTCAATTATTCTATGATATAAATATTTGCCATTTAAAGTATTTGAGTTTTTCCAGTAACCATGACAATATCATGGCAACAGAGAGGTTTATATGAATAATGATTGACTTTGTCAGTTATTTTACGAGATGAAAAGATACTATTCATTAGTTAAAATATTCAGTATTGGTAGAATTTTTAAAGAAAATTCTTTACTTTTTCACCCCTAAATTTGAAATTGCACATTCTAATTCTATTATATTAGACTGTGCCATTAATCTCTAGGGTCGATAAAGATGAAACATTAACCTGATATATTGTGCCTTTTGAAGTCATTAACATATAGTATTCCAGTATGTTTTTGTTATACATATGATACATAGTCATGTATGATATTTAGTAGTTAAGTTGAGCTGTGTGTATTAGCATGCATGTGTATTATGATATGCCATTTTATAAAATATATGCATTTAAGTCTGCTATAAAGACCACCTCTAAATAAAGACCACTAGTCCTTAAAACCAATTTTAAGTCCCTTTGTTTCTTATTTTAACCAGAAATAATCTCTATATATATATATATATATATATATATATATATATATATATATATATATATATAGAAGTAACATGAGTGGTCCCTATATACAGATTGAACTGTAGTTGGTCACAATACATTGTCAGGATTTAGGACATGCAAGTTCATTTTAGAAGCAGAGTAGGCTCATTTTTTATGCATTGTTGTTCTTGAAAATAGTTTCCAGTTTGATAAAAATTATTTTATGTAATTTATCCACGTTGAGAACCCATGTCCTGATTTAAATATCCCATGTTACTTGGCCCATCCAGTAAAAAATTGTTCCAGTAGTTATTATATAAGATAAAGAGAAATTGGTCAGAGTTTTTTTTGGCTCTAGCCAGACCATTTGGTTTTTGTTTTAAACCAGATTTTTAATTTATTGGTGCAGATGGTCACAAATTATAGATTGTTTTGTCAAAAACCTTGTTTGAAGTATGTGTTCTGTAATGTAAAACACACATATTGTGATGTTGTGGTGATTAAAAGTTTACTATAATGGTTTACTTATAATGATGCCAGACTGGAGTCCAAAGTTGATTTGGACAGTATATCAGAAATGAAGCCACAGGTAGCATTAATCAGGTTGTAGAAGTCTTGAACATTTCAGTTTGTGATGGTTATTTGAAATGCAGTCATGTGTGTTTAGTTTACAAACATTTTGAGGTCCATGAATAGTTTACAAACATTTTGAAGTCCATGAATAGTTTACAAACATTTAGAGGTCTATGAATAGTTTACAAACATTTTGAAGTCCATGAATAGTTTACAAACATTTAGAGGTCTATGAATAGTTTACAAACATTTTGAAGTCCATGAATAGTTTACAAACATTTAGAGGTCCATGAATAGTTTACAAACATTTAGAGGTCTATGAATAGTTTACAAACATTTTGAAGTCCATGAATAGTTTACAAACATTTAGAGGTCTATGAATAGTTTACAAACATTTTGAGGTCTATGAATAGTTTACAAATAGTTTTAAAAAACAGATGGATTAAAAAATATTAGGCATTAATGGTCTATGAAATGTAAGGAGTGGATTCTCAAAATACAAGATGGTCTTTATTGCATCAAGGTCAGGTCCAGGTAGTCTATAGTCTTTAGATATGTAGCTTACAGTGGTCTAATAAAAACGTTGTCATAGTAACCATTTAACATTTGACAAATATGAGCAGTAGTTAAACATCATTTACTGTATACTTTATATGGATCTTAAAGCAGTGGAAATGATCTAGCATGTTTCTCATTTAAGTCTTGAAGTTAATGTGGTTTGGGCAGATTTTTTTTGTAGATCCCAAGTCTTCCTTCTGGGATGACATGGTTTAGATAGATTGTCCTGTTGTAGATCCCAAGTCTTCCTTGTGGGTTGACATGGTTTAGAGAGATTGTCCTGTTGTAGATCCCAAGTCTTCCTTGTGGGTTGACATGGTTTAGGGAGATCGTCCTGTTGTAGATCCCAAGCTTCCTTTTGGGATGACATGGTCTAGGGAAATTGTCCTGTTGTAGATCCCAAGTCTTCCTTATTGTGTAATCAGAAATACCACCAGGAAGAAATTTTCTGAAGTTTTTATACTCTACAGAAATGAAATTGAATGGAATTTGATTTTCAATGTATAAGACATAATTGTTTACTGAAAATAATTCTGTTTATTAAAGCTGGGCATTTATTTTCAGCCTTATCACAGATTTTGAAAATCTTGAATATTTCTTTTTGATTAATATTTCTGGTTATTCAGTATACATTACTGCCAAGCAATTCTTGAGAGATATTACCTGACTACAGTGATTTCACACATGATCTCTATTACAGTCACCAAACCTGAATACCGGTTTATATGTATGTATATGTTAACATAAATATATACATGTATCTCCCTTCCATGTCACTTTTACCTGACTTGAGTGATTCCACAAATGGCCTTGTGTTTTTATTTGTTACAATACTTACATGTAGGTAGTATGAATGGACTTTCTCTAATGTTGATCATTAAGTGTCCTTAGTTCTTTACTGGAGTCGAGTTTGTATTCTCCAACTACTACAGGATCTTTACTACTAGAAAATTGTCCATCTTGTTGTAAGTGAATTCTTGACTAAGATATAAAACCCAGGGGTCACGCTCACTTCAATTTTTTTTCTCCAAAATTTTCGCCAGAATTTTTTTTTTTTTTCGCCAAATACAATTTGTATGGGCCAAAGGTATTTTCTGGTCTAATTGTAATTTCTGGCGAAAATTTAATAGAAATAAATTGGCTTATAAAATGCATGTCTGATGACATGAAGAACAACAACAGTTTTCTTGTTTTATTTCTTTTATTCATAAAATAAATCACTAATAAGTAATAAGTAAACTGTAAACAAAACCGTCCAAAGCACAAATTTAATTTTTACTACTTTCAAAGATCTACCGCCGATAATTGATAATCTCAATATAATTTAGCAATTACATGTGATTATCCGTAAACGCGGCTTGGTAATCACTCGCTTACATCGGTAATTAATCTCGTTAAATGATAAATCCACCTGTAATTAACACCTTCAAACGTGGAATTTTGTTTAATCAACATCATCTACATGGCTTCGGTGACCCAATTTAACACTCATTCAGAACTCTCTAGATCTATGGTTTGATAAACACGTAGACAGAGACGGAAACCTGTTGCTTTAACGACTCTCTGCCCATGTCCGTGAAGCGTAGTGAACCTGTTAATGTAAACATTTTTTTCGCCATGACTTTCGCCAATGTTTATTTTTTATCGCCAAATTTTTTTTTTTTCTCATTTTGCGAAAAAAGCGAACGGCAGCGTGAACCCTGAAACCCATTTACATGTCCAGTTTAAGGTACTGGTAGTAATCCTCGTTAGTTAGTATTGGATATTTGGTTTTTAGTCTTTTTTCTAGAAAATATTATTTTATAATTTAGAATTTGTTTTAAGTTGTTAGTTTGTTTTTTAAATTGTAAAATTTAAAAAAAAAATGAATGTACGAAAAGGTTGTAAACTGTTAAATGTAAAAAAAATATAGTCTCTGATTTTTTAAAAGAACATACAATAATTATTCCCCCTTTCTCTATTTTTAGAAGTTATAGGTAACAACTCAAACATAAGTGGTTATTTTCCTGATCATAAAAATTCACATTTAACATTATACATATAATGAACAATGTCATTTATTTAGTCTGTCATTATAATTTGTAAAGCATCCATTTGTTGTCTATTGATCAAGTATCTAGACTATGGAGTCAAAGGTCAGGAGTTTGGACCCAAGCCCAATATCATACTTTGTCCTTAGTTCTTTATTTAAGTCCACTAGGGATGAACCTAACCCTGATTTCATCCTTTGTCCTTTAGTTCTTTATGTAGGTCCACTAAGGATGTCATCAACTTTGTTTAGCCTTATAAACTTGTAACAAAAATCTGATTTTTGCAAGTTAAAAAATTTGAAATCTCATAAAATTGATTCAACAGTGGATTGATAACACATGTTAAAATCTCCCACATAGTTTTCACAAACTTTTGAACTGCCTTGTTTTTCCCATAGTAATTTAATATAACATAATTTCATCTGATATTTTGTAGATAGGTTTTTTAAGTGCTTTTTTTAATTGAAAAAAAAAATACAGAGATTGTTTCTGTTAGCTTTGAGCTCTGGGGTTCACTACTGTACTGCATGTTATCCACTTGTATTTGTAAAAAACTGTTGTTTATTTTCATCACGTTTTTCTGGGTATAACTTGCATTTCGATTTTGCTCATTGCAAAGGTAACAGTGATATTATATATCCTGAGATAACATTGATTCTAAGGGTAAATATTCAGTTTTGCTTATCAAAGGAAATATTCAATCTACACAAATGTACGTGGATATAATAGTTACAGTAATAAACCCCAAGTAATCAGTAAAATCTCTGAACATTTGTTATAGATCAGAGGTGTCATAGTTTTCATTGTTTTATAGAATATACCTTGCTCTGTATATATATTATGTAATAGCCATCTGCCTATGTGCCAACTTTTTATGTATTATTGTAACTAGCTTTTTGTGTAACGTTTCTGTTTCTCTCAGATATACTTGTATGTTTTTTTTTAATAATTATATATATGTGTATTTGTATCAGATTAATAAGTTATCAAATATTACTGTCGTTATTATAATCAGTTATTTCATCTAAAATTAGTAACATTTTAAAGAAATTTAAAGTTATGTTTAGAGAATAACAACTTCTTCATTTATGTTAAAAATTAAAACTGGTATTCCTTTAAATTACATTGTTAATTTTAAGATGTTTTTTATACTTAGATTGATGAAAAAAGAAAGATTTTGAAAAAAAAAAAATAAAAAATTTGTTTTTAATAATTCAAATTTGATACTTCAAAATTTATATCCATTTATGACATCATACTTTCTTTGTTCAGTGTTAACTGTTTTTAAACAATCCTAGTGCAATATAGATCTGTATACAAAACCAGAGGATGACATTTATACAATGAGGGGAGAGTGTAGCGGTATGCAAAAATTAATTTCTTGTTGATTTGAAGATTTGATACATTTTGTTGTGTATTCAGTGGATGTTGTAAATATTTAAACTCAATTTGATTTTTCTGTGTGTTATTTTGATTTTATTGAATTTTCAAATGGTGCTCAGTTGTAAACTGTTTGTATCTGAAACTACGTCTAGCGAGAACCAAAAAGTCCCTTTGTCATCATTGAGTAAATCTAGATCATGTTTGTGCCAGTTTATATTATATAAATATATACTGCTTGACCATATATAAAGGGAACAGGAGAAATGA
Organism: Tegillarca granosa; assembly: GCA_029721355.1. NCBI lineage: Eukaryota > Metazoa > Mollusca > Bivalvia > Arcoida > Arcidae > Tegillarca > Tegillarca granosa. The sequence goes on from CM056608.1 coordinate 8,525,393, forward strand.
GTTTTGCAGTGTGAAAATTGATTTCAAGTTTTTATAAATTTAAAAAAGTTACCAAAATATGGTGGAAAAGAAATGTAATAAGAAAGAACTTGATTGTAACATTTATTTAGATCTTATGTAATTTCATTTGAAAGGTTATATATTACATTATTGATTTATTTAATCAATATTTTGTTATTGTCTTCCAATTTAAAATTTAGTAATCCAGTTTTCTTATTTAATATTATTGATATATAAAGTCATCCAAGTTAATTCATTAAATATTATAAATAAATTACATATATGTTTATGGTACATGGTTTTTGTGTTTAACCACATTTTCCCTTATTTCTAATAGAAAATGTAGCTCCTTCTAGAACTTGAAAATATTTTGTATAACCAAACCAATTTTTGGTCACTTTCACAGTTAAATGTATCTTTAAAATAAATTCAAAATGTAATTTAAAAAAGGAAAATTTTCTTTTCGAAAGAACACATGGCTGTCATAACTTTAATTGGGCTAGTATTATCAAAGGCACAATTGTCTACAATATCAATTTTAGCAGAAAACTAAATTATTACATGTGATTAAAAAATGATTTTGCAAAATCATGTTTTGCCATAACAACTCTCAGTTACCTTCAGAAATAAAGAGTGCTTGCTAAGGGAGATTATAATTAGTAGAAAAAAATAGGAGTGAAGAGTTTGCATAAAAGGAGATAATACCCTACTTACATAAATTCCATTATAAAAATAACTAAATCCCTATTGTTTTATTAAAGCATATGTGAGTTATTATTTAATTTTATGCTAATGTTATGTATAATTATTTATGTGACCCCCACCATTAGGTTGTGTGATGTTTATGTAATGTTGGATTTACATTTTTTATTGTTTTTTGCGTCCATTTATTTCAGCTTTAAATCAATCGTTATATTTGTAATAATTGAAGTGTTTTTTAAGTGTGAAAAGTTATGTAGTTCCGTTGTATAAGTAGAAAATATTCACTGCTTATAACTTCAGTAGTTTAGTGTCATGGTCACTTTGACTGGCATAAACCATTAAAGCCCCATGTCAGGAAACTTTTGAAAATCTAGTACAGATGTTAAATTTCATGTAAAAACTTTAAAGTCATGTACAATTTTTTATGGTCGATATGTTATGTTAGGAAAAGAGATGACACTACTGATAAAGAGTGACTAATTCTACTAATACAGTACAGTATTTACAGGATGTTGTATGACAAGGCTAAGATTTTAATCTTAAAGCTGATAACCTGCCTTTCTGTCCTGGTACTGCATTAACATTGATGTCTGTTTTGTTAGGTAAAGGGTTAGTACAATGACAAAATGATTCTGTTTAACAGTGACATTTAATCAGCTTCTTTACTTAGCAAAATTTTGACTAAAGTCTTCTTACATTATGTGAACAAATTTGAAAAAAAGATACAAAAGTGATAGAGAAACAGTGTATTATCTATACATATATAAATGTATAAATTGTTGCTGAGAGGCAGAGTTATCAGCCTTGGATTGGGCATAGAAGAGATAATAATTTGCTTCATTTTTTGTTCTCAATGTTTTATTTTTTCTCTGACTAAAATAAAAATGCAAATATTTCAGATTTTTAAGATTTTTTTTTAAAATTTGAAACCTTTTTAGAAAGGCTCTTCATTGTTTGAAGCGCAATTATAGAAAATAAAACCATAAATTATAAGCCATTTGCAATGACATAAATTTTGTATTTGGTCAAGTTCATTGAAATTCTTTAATATTTAGTTTTTAAAAAATAAGCAACAAAATGGAATATGATTCCAAAATTGTTTAGATTTTTACATAATTTTTTTTTCTGAATAAATCTTTTTATTAATTGGTTTCTGTTTATTGAATATAATGCTTATTGCCCAAAAACTTGTACCAGTTTTTATCATATAAGAAAAAATTGAACATTTTGAGTGTGACACAATTCATTAAGTTTTATATTGTGTTTATATATAATGTGTTTTATATTATTGCCATGGATACATGTATATAATTTTATATATGTATAATATTAATATATAATGATATTTATAGCTTTTTCATTTATTGGTTGTGTAAAGAACAGGTCTTAAGAAATGGTATAAAGAGAGTATAAGATGTATTCACTGTTCATATACCAAATAAATTACTTATATTTTTGAACAAGTTATTTCTATTTATAGAGTTGGTTCAAGTTCTGATCATTTCTACGGTTTTTGTAGAGTTGGTTCAAGTTCTGATCATTTCTATTTGTAGAGTTGGTTCAAGTTCTGATCATTTCTATTTGTAAAGTTGGTTCAAGTTCTAATTATAGTTTCTACATCAAATGTTCTTGGGAAGTTTTCTGTTTAGAACTTTAGACCTACAGATTGCTATAACAGATTTCTCTAACACCTGATATGATTTAAAACCTTTGTAGAATTATTATTTCTCCTGGATACATCAGATATATATAAACTGTATGTTCCTTAAATAACATGATTGACAACGATCAAGTCCATATCCAACACTCTACATAACGGTACGGCTGGCATCTGACACATAAACACACACACACACACACACACACACACACACACACACACACACCATTTAAACCATCTAGAGAAAACTATTTAAAAAACACTGATTTTAAATCTGCATGGATTTATCTACTTAAATACAAGCTCTTGATGTTATCATTTTACCTCGAGTAGTCATACATGGTTTTTATCTAATTTTGTCAACAATAAAAATAAATAAGGAAATATATATATATATATATATATATATATATATATATATATATATATATATATATATATATATATATATACATGTATATAGTTGGTTGAGTGCCAACAAAAAATGAAATACAATCATAGAATTTAAAATGTAAACCAAAACTCCAATATATTTTATGTTTTGAGGAAAAAAAATCTTTAAATGCTTTTCAAAAACTGCCTGAATGTTTTTTTAAATATATTTTTTATTCCTTCATAGTATGAAATGAAACATGATATTGAGCAACCATTCTCTAAACTTTGTTACACATTTGACAAAAAAAGACAGAGTTTTTATTAACATGATACTTTGTATACTTTTCTTTATGGTATCAAAATTGTCAGATTGTTTTAAAGATATGATCAGTTGAACAATGAGGTAACCATTTTGATGTTGCATTGGTTAAGACTGTCTAACTGATAAAAAACTGTCAAACCAATGAAGGACATTCAATTCTTTCCTAAAGTTATTCCCAGGATGCATTCAAACCAAATTTTTACTGGTAAAGAAAGGTTCAGTTTTGTAGAAAGTTTTGATTTTTTTTATATATATTTGTGCTTTTCTTTAAGCAAAATTAGCAAATTATGTTTTAGGTTGTCAGTATGCCTGCCATTAAATGTAAAGCATTTTTGTAACAAAATATTATTTTTACCTCATGTTTTAATTCATTTCCACTCCTATTTTAGGGGGTTTGTTTTGCAAATTTTTGGACATATTAATGAATATTGACAAGATCTGAATACTTTGGTTACTCCAGATATTTTGTTCTAATCATTCTTTGTATAAAACATTGCAATAAATTATATTTTCTATTTCTCTTAAGTTTTATTTTCAAATTTTTGGATTTTTGGAAGACACCTGAAGGGATGTAAGGATATCTAGTTGTAACTCGGAATCACCATTTGATATCTAGTTGTAACTTGGAATCACCATTTGATTTAGTTGTAACTTGGAATCAACTCGGAATCACCATTTGATATAGTTGTAACTTGGAATCAACTCGAAATCACCATTTGACATCTAGTTGTAACTTGGAATCAACTTGGATTCACTATTTGACATCTAGTTGTAACTTGGAATCAACTTGGATTCACTATTTGACATCTAGTTGTAACTTAGAATCAACTTGGATTCACTATTTGACATCTAGTTGTAACTTGGAATCAACTTGGATTCATCATTTGACATCTAGTTGTAACTTGGAATCAACTTGGATTCACTATTTGACATCTAGTTGTAACTTGGAATCAACTCGGATTCATCATTTGACATCTAGTTGTAACTTGGAATCAACTTGGATTCACCATTTGACATCTAGTTGTAACTTGGAATCAACTCGGATTCACCATTTGATATTTTGTTGTATTCAGGTACCACTAAGACTCACAATAGTTAATTACTTTGGAACATTGTAAGTAGTTTATATGGATTGATTATACATGAAAATAAAACTATTTAATAAAATAAAAACTTTTATACATTATCATTTAATTTGTGTTTGTTTTATTAGCTCAGCTGGCTATAGCTAGCTGAGCTTATGGCTTGGTGAATCGTCTGCTCATAAAGTCTAATCTTCTCCTCTGAAACTTCTGGTCCTATTTGAACCAAATTTGGTGTGAAAGGTCTCTAGGTGGTGCAGATTAAAGTTTGCACAAATCAATTCCTGTGGCATTCAAGATGGCTGCAGTAACTGTAAATAGCATAAAGTGATAAATGGCCAAAACATGCTTATTTTTCAATCGATTTAGTTCATAATGATATAGAAAGCAGATGTATAGCCATTGAACATAGATAACAGGCTTTTCCGAAATTGTTTTATTTGATTATTTTTAGCGGCATATTCAAATAAGATGCTGTATTTAGCTGATTCTTTGAAAATCTTCTTTAAAATTAATGAACCTATTTGAACCAAATTTGGTTTGAAAGGTCTCTAGGTGGTGTAGATTTAAATTTGCACAAATCAACTTCCTGTGGCATCCAAGATGGCTGCATTAAATATAAATAGCAAAAAGTGCTAAATGGCCATTAAAGGATAAATTATCAACCGATCAAGTTCATATTTGTTATATAGAGAGTAGATAGATAGCCATTTAACATATATAACGGGATTTTCTGTCAAATAAATAATTAGCGAGATGTGCAAATAAGCTGCTATTAATAGCTAAGATCTTTCTGACCCTGAATGCAATTTTCTTAGGTATATTATAATATACAATATTTTATATCTTAATATGTTACATCAATTAAATTTTACCTTAATTGTTTTATTTGTATCTGTATATACTCATAAGTAATAAATTATCTTGTATCTTGTATGCAGTTTTCTCTCAAATTTCAAATCATGACCGCATGGGGCAGGGTAATACTAACAGATAGACCAGGCCCAAGTTTCACAATTATTTTTTAACTTAAATCTGACAAATTTGTTAATCTTCATAATTTTGTTAATTTTTGAGATACTTGGTAATTTAATGTTGTCATTTTGAAGATCACTTCAAACTTATAACATCT
>CM056608.1:8535665-8613058 GCA_029721355.1 Tegillarca granosa
AGATAATTACTAAAATCACAAGCATTTTAAATAAACTACACTATGTGCAAATACGGTAAAGAAAAGCAATATACTAGTGCCTCTTGCTTAACAGTTACTAACTCGGGTAATCGACAATCAACCACACATTCCGATATTGTCTCGAAACTACTAATTTTACTAATTTTTAACCGGGTATTAATATCCAGTAATGTCTCGATATAAGTGATTTAAAATACCTTATTAACTGATATCCTACCTAGTATAAAATCCCGGTAATGTCTAGATATAAATTACATATATATATAAACCACCATTTTACTGATTTCTAACAGGTTTTTAACTACACGTTATTTACAACGGTATTAATTCACATGAATTGTCTTAAAAAAGGAAACAAAATTCTTTTTTCTATACATTCTTATGGTGGCACAGAGGTGACATGAAATGTATTTTTCCTATTACGTGCGCACGTAGTAACCAATGCGTGCGCACGTATTACCTTTTAAATAGGTAATACGTGCGCACGTATTGGTTAACCTATTACGTGCGCACGTATTACTTATAGGTAATACGCACGCATCGGTTACTACGTGCGCACGTAATAGGTTAATACGTGCTCACGTAAAGGGTTATACGTGCGCACGTAATATGAAAAATATATTTCATGTCATCTCTGTGCCACCGTACATTCTTTAACTTCTTCCCTTGGTAAATCTTCTATCGAGATTTCTTGTAATTTATTTGATTCCTTAGTGAAACCAGTACTTACCTACAATTCTGAAATAGCCTTTGTGGATTCATACTTATCTCTTTATAGAGCTAAACAAAGAGCCAATTCAAAAAACATCAAGTTGACTATTTTTCTTTTATTGATAATACACCATTTGAAAAATTTCACCTTAAATTTTGCAAATTTGTACTTGGTACTAAAAACAGCTACAAATTTTGCTATTAGGTCTGAATTAGGTAGGTTGCCCATTGAATATTTTATTAAACAACAAACAGTTTTATACTTAGAAAGACTGAGCATGAATGATATCAATCCTCTGTTAAAATAATCATTTTTATTAAGTCAAGATTTAGATACAAAAGGTATATACTCTTGGCACACTTATGCAAAGGAAATAATGTCAGATCTGGATATAAATAATGTTTATACATGTAAAACAAAAAAGATTTAATTTCATTGAAATCTACATTAAAAAACGAATTCAAAAATAAATATGAAAAATTACTCAAGAATAAAATTGAAAACTTAAATTATAATAACAAATTACAATTATATCAAAACTTAAAGAAACATTTAAATAAAGAATTTTATTTATCTTTTTCAAATTTTGAATTTTGTAGACTTTTAACAAAATTTAGAATTAGTGATCACACCCTAGAAATTGAAATTGGACGACACAAGAAAACTCCCAGAGAAGAAAGACTTTGTAAACATTGTAATATTCTTGATGATGAGATCCATTTTTTTCTCCATTGTAAACTTAATATTATACCAAGAAACAAATTAAATGAATCTTTTATGATAGAAAATGTTGAATTTATATATTACTCTGATATAAACAAAATCATTACTCTACTAAACCCATCAACACCCAACCAAGTTAAAATTGTAGGTTCCTTTATGAAACAGTCATTAGAACTGAGGACAGGGGACTCTAAGTTTTGACTTGTATTTTATTAAAAAAAATATCACAGTTATGAAAGTTTATAACAATACTGATCTATGTTTGTATGTGTATATAATTGTTTTGTGATCACAGATTCCGTGAATCTAAGGACCTAATAAATAAATAAAGTTAAATTTTGGTGACCTCTCGATATAAGTGTAATAAATTTGACAGGAACAGTTCTTAACCCGATAACATTTGAACACTTCTTCAACACTAGCGTTACTATTGTATATGTATAAATATATATTTTACCGTATACAATTCTTATTATAGGAAGTAAAACATTGTCCCCCATGTATACATGAGTGACATAGAGTATGTAAATTCCGGTGAGGAAGTGATAGACATGTTATACGCATGATAACATGATACAGCAGGGATTAAGAGAAAACGTACAGTAATCACGACATTTTGTTTTAATTTATACACACGATGGAAATACAATTATTTTTCATATTGATTTACATAGTTACCTGTTTTGGTGAGTTTTAATTATTTTTTTATTTATTCATTCATTTCTTTATTTTAGTTTGATTATCAAAGGGGGGAAACAACCATCTCTCTCTCTTTCACACACACACACACACACACACACACACACACACACACTCTGTCTCTCTCTCTCTCTCTCTCTCTCTCTCTCTCTCTCATTGCAAAACATAAAAATTTGTACGGTTTTATAACATAATTGCAAGAGAGGCTGAGAAAAAACGTATTGAAAATCACTAAATATTTGTACTAAAAATTTATACCAACAATCGAAATACATGTACAACGAAATTCAATATTGATTTTTGAAGTTATCGTCAGATTTTACCCGTCTATAACCCAACCGGTACATTTTGTATATATATGTAAACCATTATAACTATTGCAATATACTTGTAACATGTCTATCTCTGTAAACTACTGCTTCAGTACATACGAAAATCTCTCTCTCTCTCTCTCTCTCTCTCTCTCTCTCTCTCTCTCTCTCTCTCTCTCAGAGCGTTCAATATACATTTCTCTTGTAACTATAAGTATTAATTTTGTCCATAACCTTATAGTATATATAAACAACCATTGTAATCACTGGCTGTGGCTACTGATGAAATTCTTGTACTCCTAGCTATGTAACATACAATGGTCTGACTGTAATATACACTTAAAACACTTTAAATTATAATAAGTTCATCTTAAACGTTTCCATGGTAAACATTAAAACTAAATCAATTACATTGTTGTGTCCGTTTATTATAGACATGATTTCACACACACACACACACACACACACACACACACACCCACCGTGACGTATATATATATATATATAAGGTAGAATTAAGAAATAATGAGAACAAACACCAAAAACCTCTTTGAGAATAATTGATATCTGAAATAATAGAGGAACATTTAAGGTACGCTATGAACTGAGGTACAAAAAAAGTTGTTGAGATAAAAATGGAAAACTAAAAAAAATGAAATTTAAAAAAGGGAGTTTGAAAATAAAATATTTAAAGATTTCAATAAATAGTTTTATACAAATTTAATTCACCATGAAAACAAATGTGTGTAATTACTATATAAAAAGTTTATTTTCATTTTTATTTCTACAAACCACTTCAGAGTGTTCAGATTCTAGTCACGTGTTTCCTCTTAAACAAAACTTTCACAATATAATTGGAATTAGTTGCTAATCAATTTCTTTCACGAGAACAAGTTTAAATTACAACACTGTTTGTTAGGTATTCGGTATTATGCGACACTAATTCTTCCTTATATACCTCCCATCTGACGACATCCATTTTCTTGTATAAAATTTCATTTAATAAAACAAACATACCAGTCCTTGTCCATATCACAATCCCCAAAAAACAAAGTAAAAACTTTGCAAACTGGCAAAATATGTGATACACGTGAACTTCCATCAAGGAAGTGAGGCCGGGTGCTCCGGAAGGGTAAGCACCTCCTGTTTAGCTAGCTACACCCGTCACGTGCAAGTCAATTTTGAGAATGAAAGGAACAAAGAACTATGGTAAGTCAAATATATCCAGTATAAGTTGGGATACAGTGACTACATACTTATCAACAATATTGTGATGACGGCCATAAAACTTTTTAAGGGCCCTGATTAGCCTAGGCTTGCAATATCCTTGTGTCAACAATTTAATTGTAAGTAATTTGCTTCGTTGCAGAAAGTTCCCATAGTGGGAACAAGCTCTACCGTACCGTATTAACTGTGAAACATATACACCATACGCAGGAGAAGCAGGGATATTACTGCAAAGAAACGGAAAGTTGACAATAGAAAAATTGAAGTCATCACGTTTGTCGTATAGCTTTAGATGTAACCTTTCATGGGTGTCATAATTGAGGTATAAGTCCAAATATGAAGCAGAACATGGAGAATCTGTCGTGTCTTTTATTTCAAGCTCACTTGGATAGATGACATTCACATATTCTCCAAATTTGTGATTATTTAGAGAAAGAACGTCATCTATATATCTGTATGTGTAGTTGAATGATTTAGCGACAGTCTTTTTTCCAGATTTGACAAGGTTCTGTAAAAATTCTGATTCATATGAATAAAGAAACAAATCAGCAAGCAAAGGTGCACAGTTTGTGCCCATTGGTATACCGATTGTTTGTTGAAAGATAATATTGCCAAACACAACAAATATGTTTAAATATTTAATTAATTTCATTTAAATGATTCAATTTATTGATACTGAAAAATATGAATGCATTGTTAAAATGAATTGAACTGTAGGACAGAGCAAGGTTGACAAGGAAGTAATTTTTTACCTACATTACATTCCGACTGGTTTACTCATGTATAATAGCAGGGGACACTTATGTTATCTCATAAAAATTCAAAATCCAGGGTTGTTAAGAAATTATTGATATTTTTTTTAAACTTATCGATCTAATTATGTAATAAAGCTATATAAAACAAATCTAATAAATAATGCCATAAACGGACAAAATAAACATATACAATAAATAAAACAAGTCATAATGTATAGTTTGCAATAATCCAGCTTTACTTAGAAATATTTGACTTTTTGCAACGTTGGTAAAGTCTATTAACTTAACTTTTTTTTTTTCCATGTAAAGCATACGTGTATGTCATGGCCTTTATTTTTTCATTCATGTAACCCTATTATATGCGGATCACAGTGCCTCTCACCGCCTGGGTTCGAATCCCACTCGGGACAGATCCTAGTTTGAGAACAGTTTGTTAGTTCGCTTGCCGAAGGTCGGTAGTTTTCTCCAGGTACTCCGGTTTCTTCCACCATCCCAGGAATGACCGCCTCGAAAAAAGTGAAAGATTCTTGACTGTGGCGTAAAACACCATTACTCCACTCTATTATATGCACGAAAGGCAAATCAACAATATGGTCTGTCCAAGATTAAGGCCAAAGCTATTAATGTTTTGTTTTATAGTTATTATACCAGGCTTCCAGACTTATTTTAAATGTTAAAAATTGAACACCGAATTTTATTGTATATGGTGAATTAGCTAGGGTATCCAATCAGTATTAATGTTAAAACAAGAATTGTAAGCTTTTGGTCTTGTTAATTGACAGTTAAAGATACAAAATATTCTTTTTTTTTATTTACAAATTAGTTCATAGATATAATGGTAAAGATGTCACACTTAAATGGATTAGTTACCTAAAATCAATTTTTTAAAGAATGTGGTATGGTAGATATATAGTTTCTCATACTTTTGTTAATAAAACTTGGCTGATAACCGCTATCAAACAAAGATTATCCGACCAATATATCCAAAAATGGAATAGCGACATTAACAACTCATTAAAAGATGTATGATATCGCTTATTTAATAATGATTTTAAACTGGTTTTATCTAATATCTGCTATCTCAAACAAAAATAAAACAATTTTGAGTAAATATAGATGTATTAATCAAAGATGACCAATTCAAATGGAGGCATAACTTTCAGAAGGAAAATAAAATTTGTAATTTATGTAATACGGATATTTGAGTGGAGTGGAGTAATGGTGTTTTACGCCCCAGTCAAGAATCTTTCACTTATTTTGAGCAGTCAGTTCTGGAATGGTGGAGGAAACCGGAGTGCCCAGAGAAAACCACAGACCTTCGGCAAGCGAACTGACAAACTTTCTCACACTTGGATCTGTCCCGAGTGGGATTCGAACCTACTGATATTGGAGATGAATACCATTATATTATGAATTGTAAAGTGTGAACATAGGTGAGAAAAATATAAATATTCCTCCAATTGTTCTGAAATATTATTCACTTTTTCTTCTAGAAAGTTATCTGTTTTAAACAATCTATGTAACTTTAAAATTATTATTAACGAGAGGGTCGCCTCTCCTTGTTGAATTTGTGTTAATTTTGTCCATATATATATATATATATATATATATATATATATATATATATATATATATATATATATATATATATATATATATATATATATATATATATATATATACCATTTGTCATTTAAGGTGAGGTTAAAAACTTCCTTATATTCAGTGTGATCTTTTTTATATAAAATTAAGACTGTACAGAGGCAATGTCGAAAATGATACAAAACTCAAAACATCTATCTATCTATCTATTATTTATGTATCTAATTTTCATCTAGTATTTGAGAAAATTCTGTTAAACTGACTGTAAAGCATTTCTGTTTATACTCTATGTACAATAAACTGGGATTATGTAAGGTTATCATAAACATCTGTCAAAGTCGGGGCTTAATGTGAAATTTAAAACGTTTTGATGATGTCGCTGTTGTTCATTTCAAAAAGCTTTTGTCGTTTAATGTTCATTTCTCACTACTGTCATGTGCTGCTTTTGAATTTTATGAATCAATCCTTTTAAATGTGCATTTATTTATTTATATTTTTTATGAAAATCAAAAAGTACTATGAGTTTTATCTAAACATTAATAGAAATATAAAAGTGTTTGCAGGAGTCCTTACAATCATAAAAGGTAAAAAATGATGATATGTACAGCTTTTATATCACTACTTTGGTAGCAGTCAGAACAGCTACCACGAACACACCATTACGAAATAAAACAGAGTAAAAGTCTGCTACGTCCTTCTCAACTATTTGTTATAGAGAGATTCAGATCTGGGAATCGGACGAAAGCCATCGCTAACTAATAAAGCAATTAATTCCACTCCTTTGACATTTAGTATATGCTGCGCCGTCTTTGACATTTGGTATATGCTGCGCCGTCTTTGACATTTGACATATATATCTGATTGTCCCATTTTATGACTGTTGTAATAAATAATTTTTTTATTTTAGGTCAGGACAGTGGAACATGTAGCGGGAATAGATGTGGAGAATGCATTACAAGTGGAACACAGTGTGCCTGGTGCTATGATGAGGTGAGACCGTGGACGTTACAGTCAGTATAGTCCTTTTTAGTACATCACGTGATTATCTGTAGGGATTTGATTGGATATGCACGTGAATTCTGTGTCTGGTGCTATGATGAGATGAGACCGTGGACGTTACAGTCAGTATAGTCCTTCTTAGTTCATCACGTGATTATCTGTAGGGTTTTGATTGGATATGCACGTGAATTCTGTGTCTGGTGCTATGATGAGATGAGACCGTGGACGTTACAGTCAGTATAGTCCTTCTTAGTTCATCACGTGATTATCTGTAGGGTTTTGATTGGGTATGTACGTGAATTCTGTGTCTGGTGTTATGATGAGATGAGACCGTGGACGTTACAATCAGTATAGTCCTTCTTAGTTCATCACGTGATTAGCTGTAGGGTTTTGATTGGATATGTAAGTGAATTCTGTGTCTGGTGTTATAACGAGGTGAGACCTGGGACGTTACAATCAGTATAGTTCTTTTTAGTACATCACGTGATTATCTGTAGGGTTTTGATTGGATATGTACGTGAATTCTGTGTCTGGTGTTATGATGAGGTGAGACCTGGGACGTTACAATCAGTATAGTTCTTTTTAGCACATCACGTGATTATCTGTAGGGTTTTGATTGGGTATGTACGTGAATTCTGTGTCTGGTGTTATGATAAGATGAGACCGTGGAGGTTACAATCAGTATAGTCCTTCTTAGTTCATCACGTGATTAGCTGTAGGGTTTTGATTGGATATGTACGTGAATTCTGTGTCTGGTGTTATAACGAGGTGAGACCTGGGACGTTACAATCAGTATAGTTCTTTTTAGTACATCACGTGATTATCTGTAGGGTTTTGATTGGATATGTACGTGAATTCTGTGTCTGGTGTTATGATGAGGTGAGACCTGGGACGTTACAATCAGTATAGTTCTTTTTAGTACATCACGTGATTATCTGTAGGGTTTTGATTGGATAAGTACGTGAATTTTGTGTCTGGTGCTATGACGAGGTGAGACCTGGGACGTTACAATCAGTATAGTTCTTTTTAGTACATCACGTGATTATCTGTAGGGTTTTGATTGGATATGTACGTGAATTCTGTGTCTGGTGCTATGATGAGGTGAGATCGGGACGTTACAATCAGTATAGTTCTTTTTAGTACATCACGTGATTATCTGTAGGGTTTTGGTTGGATATGTACGTGAATTCTGTGTCTGGTGCTATGATGAGGTGAGATCTGGGACGTTGCAATCAGTATAGTCCTTTTTAGTACATCACGTTATTATCTGTAGGGTTTTGATTGGATATGTACGTGAATCCTGTGTCTTGTGTTATGATGACGTGAGATGGGGGACGTTACAATCAGTATAGTTTAGTACATCACGTGATTATCTGTAGGGTTTTGATTGGATGTGTACATGAATTATGTGCAATTAATAATGTAACATGCGATCGGACAACTATGGAATGATTATTTTCCATAGTTGCGCTACCCCAAGGAGACTTCTGACAAAGAAAATTTTTATGTAATACTAAAGTACCTTTCTTAAATAAAAAATTTCACCAAAAAAATTTTTTTTTTGGCTAGTTTTCGAAATATTTAATGGTTTTTATAAAAATCCAATTGTATTCCAAATGGAAAAATGGAAAATTCCAATTGGAAAAAATAATTTATAATACATCGTATATTTTCCACTGACGCAGTTGTCAATTTGCCCATAATCGTCTTGTTAGACGACGACGAAGTGGTGTCAGAACAGGACGAACAGCTGGTCTGTAAGCACGTAGATTCAAACGATGAAGTCTGTTTTTCACTGTTTGACAAGAAGTCCTCTTTCTGATAGCTTGTATGAACTAATTGTTTAACTGTAAAGCAGATTCGAATCCGTTTAGTCGAGCCAAGTTACAAAAAATAACGGAACTCTTGGGTTTTAGTAGCTATTTGTTGACCTGGAAATGGCCTTTCTGTGAAACTGCCAATGTATTGGAATCGATTCCACAGCCGTGACACAACACTTTGTGACACATTAAAACGTTTTGCAACCCTCCTTTGGGTCTGTCCAGATTGCAACATTCCAAATACCTGGGTATTATAAATTGCAGTCAGATGACGCCGCATAATGGTAAAATGGATAAAAAGGTTCACAGATGTAAATGGATTAACGAAATATGGTGTTACTTGCAGAATTAATCATAAACGTAACTGTGAATTAATTCAGTTATTTTTACATTTCAGTCATATATTAACAAGACAAGATGCGGTACAGTAACCCAGCTACAGAATTTAGGATGTCGAAATGTAACAACTGGACCAGTCTCCAGTATACAATTTTTACGAGTAAGTTACAAATAATAAATGCGATTCAAAAGTCGTTAAATTATTGTAAATATACACAAAATGCCTGAGATATACATAATATCAACATTCTTACACACTCCCCAAGTAACCAGTACAAATCAAAACACACTCCCCTGGTAACAAGTACACATCCTAACACACTCCCCTAGCAACCAGTACACATCCTAACACACTCCCCAAGTAACCAGTACACTCCTCTAGTAACCATTACACATCATAACACACTACCCTAGTAACCAGCACACATAATAACACACTACCCTAGTAACCAACACACATAATAACACACTACCCTAGTAACCAGCACACATTCTATCACATTAATCTAGGAACCAGTAAACATCCTAACAGACTAATCTAGTAACCAGTACACATCATAACACACTCACCTAGATACCAATACACATCCTAACACACTTTCCAAGTAACCAGTACACATCCTAACACACTCCTCTAGTAACCATTACACATCATAACACACTACCCTAGTAACCAGCACACATAATAACACACTACCCTAGTAACCAACACACATAATAACACACTACCCTAGTAACCAGCACACATTCTATCACATTAATCTAGGAACCAGTAAACATCCTAACAGACTAATCAAGTAACCAGTACACATCATAACACACTCACCTAGATACCAATACACATCCTAACACACTCCCCAAGTAACCAGTACACATCCTAACACACTCCCATAGTAACCAGTACAGATTCTTATACACTCCCCTAGTAACCAGTACACATCCTAACACACTCTCCGAGTAACCAGTACACATCATAACACACTACCCTAGTAACCAGCACACATCATAACACACTCTCCTAGTAACCAGCACACATTCTATCACACTCCCCTAGTAACCAGTACACATCCTAACACACTCCCCTAGTAACCAACACACATCATAACACACTCCCCTAGTAACCAGCATGCATTCCATCACACTTACCTAGTTACCAGTACAAATCATAACACACTCCCCTAGTAACTAGTACACATCCTAACACTATCCCCTTACATCCAGTACACATCCTAACACACTCCCCTAGCAACCACTACACAACATAACAAAATCCCCTAGTAACCAGTACACTTCATAACACACTCCCCTAGCAACCAGTACACATCATAACAAACTCTACTAGTAACCAGCACACATTCTGTCACACTCCCCTGGTAACCACTACACATCCTTACACACTCCCATAGTAACCAGCACACATCATAACACACTCCCCTAGTAACCCGTACACATCCTCACACACTCCCCTAGTAACCAATACACATCCTAACACACTCCCCTAGTAACCAGTACACATCCTAACACACACCCCTAGTAGCCAGTACACATCAAGTTCGATTATCACTAGATTGTCGAAGTCTGATGTCTTTTTTCTTTTTGCCCTCCAACATCTCAGAACTGACTGTCTTCATATAAGTGAAAGAACCTGGACCCCCTACCCCACCCCACCCAACTTCATTCTATTTCCCTTCACACTCAAATCCAATCCACTCCGCTTCTAAATCCATTTCATATGTAACACTTACTTCACACTCAATTTATCTAATCACCACACTGTATTCCACCTATGTTCTTGACCATCAGTTTAGAAATAGCTTCACCTTGGTATTGTAATATAAACCATTATTATTTATTTACAGAATATATCTTTAAACGACGGAGCTACCGGTGAAGCAGTTCAACTTTATCCACAAAAAGTTAAAATACGTCTACGCCCACGTAAGTCTTGCCCCTTGTATAATACAAACATTTAGTGCTGTGATTATCTTAGATATATATATATATATATATATATATATATATATATATATATATATATATATATATATATATATATATATAATGTAACTAATCGTGAATGTTATTTCATGAATTAATGTATGTAAACATAATATCGTAAAAGGTGAATATCTCAATGAAGCTAAACGCTGATCTCAAGTAAAGGTGCATTTCATTAAGATAGAGGTACACGCATCTAACACTGCATTTCACAAGAGAGTTGTATGTTAACTAAAAATACATAAACTTTCACAAAAGAGGTACACGTGCAATAAAATTACAGTACATTCCAGAATAAAGATTCATATTCAAGTACATTTTACAATAAAAGTGCACGCCCTCTCAAGTTACAGTGCACTTTACAATAGATGTACGCAAGCACTGTAGTTACAGTGTTTTTACAAAAGAGGTACACGCCTTCTGAAGTGAAATTGCATTTAACGATAGAGGTACACGTCCTTTGAAGTGTCGGCGCATTTTAAGATAGAGGTACACGTCCTCTGAAGTGTCAGTACATTTTAAATAAGAGGAACACGCCCTCTGAAGTAACATTTTACAATAGAGGTACACGCCCTCTGTTGTGAAAGTGCATACAGTGCATTTTAAGATAGAGGTACACGCCCTCGGAAGTGACAGTGCATTTTACGCTAGAGGTACACGGCCTTTGAAGAAACATGTTACAATAGAAATACTCGTTCTCTGAAGTGTCAGTACATTTCACAATAGAGGTACACGTCCTTTGAAGTGACAGTAAATTTATCAATAGCGAAACTCAACCTTTGAATTTTCAGTACATTTCAAAATAGATATACACGTCCTCTAAAGTGTCAGTGCATTTTGCAATAGTGGCACATGCCCTCTGAAGTGTCAGTACATTTTGCAATAGAGATACACGCCCTCAGGAGTGACAGTACATTTTCACAAAAGAGGCAAACACCCTTGAAGTGTCAGTATACGCCCTCTGAAGTGACAGTGCATTTTCACAATAGAGGCACACCCCCATGAGGTGTCATTGCATTCTACAATAGCGGTACACGCCCCCTGAAGTGTCAGTGCATTTACAATAGTGGTACATTTACAATAGAGGTACACATCCTCTGAAGTGTCAGTGCATTTACAATAGAGGTACACATCCTCTGAAGTGTCAGTGCAGTTACAATTGAGGTACATTTACAATAGAGGTAAACATCCTCTGAAGTTTCAGTGCATTTACAATAGAGGTACATTTACAATAGAGGTACACACCCTCTGAAGTGTCAGTACATTTTCAATAGAGGTACACATATCCTATGAAGTGTCAGTGCATTTACAATAGAGGTACACATCCTCTGAAGTGTCAGTGCATTTACAATAGAGGTACATTTACAATAAAGGTACACGACCTCTGAAGTGTCAGTGCATTTACAATAGAGGTACATTTACAATAGAGGTACACGCCCTCTGAAGTGTCAGTGCATTTACAATAGAGGTACATTTACAATAGAGGTACACGCCCTCTGAAGTGTCAGTGCATTTACAATAGAGGTACACGTCCTCTGAAGTGTCAGTGCATTTACAATAGAGGTACACATCCTCTGAAGTGTCAGTGCATTTACAATAGAGGTACACGTCCTCTGAAGTGTCAGTGCATTTACAATAGTGGTGCATTTACAATACAGGTACACATCCTCCGAAGTGTCAGGACATTTACAATAGAAGTACACATCCTCTGATGTGTCATTGCATTTTTACAATAGACGTGCACGCTCTCTGAATTGACAGTTCATTTCACAGTACACGCTCATTTAAATTACAGAACAGAGGCGTGTTATGATTATATAAATCCAGGTAAACGATTCTCGAATTTTTAGAAAGTAACATTATAAGTTTTATATATTCTATCACTTGTACAATATAAGCCGTGATGGTCGGATGATTAAGACGTCCTTTAAACACGGACGTCTCAGACTTATACGAGTTCGACCTCGGTTGACAATGTAGAAGTAAAAGTCTCAATGATGAGGCCCAGTATCAGTACAATAGAATGAGTAGTCTTTTATCATCGACATTGCAGACAAGTTAAGTTACATTTAATAGTCAACATAAGTGTAATGGCGTCTTCCGTGAAGTTATTTGTGTGCGACGTAACTGACTTAAATACCTCTACATTTACAAACAATAAAATTATAACATTTATCATAATCATCATCATCATCATTATCATCATCATCATTATTATCATCATCATCATCATCATCATCATCATCATCATCATCATTATTATCATCCTCATCATCATCATCATCATCATCATTATTATCATCTTCTCCATCATCATCATCATTATTATTATTATCATCATCATCATCATCATCATTATTATTATTATTATTATATCATCATCATCATCATCATCATTATTATCATCTTCACCATCATCATCATCATCATTATTATCATCTTCACCATCATCATCATTATTATTATCATCATCATCATCATCATCATCATTATTATTATTATTATTATTATTATTATAAAAGATTATTGGGAAATCGGTGAGATATTTAGACCGGAATTCATTAAATCCAAGGAATACTGGTTCCGGGGTGTTTATTTGTTAATTCGTACTCTGATTATATGGTGTATTATTGTATAACATCAACACACGTGTACACTTTACATTAAGGATATCCGGATATTAATTCACCTTTAAATTTTACTAATGACATTTAACTATTTGTATTGTAAGATCATGTTATATATACTTCAAGGAAGTAGTCATTACATTATCTATGTTGCTTAGTAATGTCAGATTAAATTTGTTTAAATAAATATTAAGTGAAAACTTTTTCAAATTCACGAACTGGTGTGAAGCTAGCTCGCAATTCTAGCCCGCAAAAAAAAAAAAAAAAAAAAAATAAAAAAAATAAAATAATGATAATAAAAAAATAAAAAAAGAGTTGCGGGCTGGCGGTTTTTAATAAATTGCGGGCTAAAATTGCGGGCTAGCTTCACACCAGTAATTCACAAACGAAAACAGAAAAGGGCTTACCTTTTATAAATCAGGAAGAAAGAGTTATAATATAAATCTATTAAATTCCTGGAATCGCTATAGATAAATCTCAACCTGTAGTAAACTTTTCAGCCGGAAGAACATAGATGATAGAACAGTTCATATTACAGTTTCCATTTTTAGACGTAATTAATGAATGACATTTCGTATTACCTCAGTAAAAAAAAAAACAAAAACAAAACACACACACACACACACACACACACACACACACATAATAAGCTGTGTATACAGAAAAAATTTAAATAATTAAAAAATAATGGCAGAAATTAACAACCTGGTCAAACTAGGCTCCCCCGATTTGACCATATTGATGCCGAACTAATTGCGGACACCCTGTGGACATAGCCTGAAAACCGCAGAGCAGAACGCATTAAATCCCCTTTAAGGGATAAGGCAAATATTCATTATTGCCTCCGAAAGCATGAAAGTACTAGAGAAATATAATTTTTGAACGGTTTCTGCCATTAAATATATATATATATATATATATATATATATATATATATATATATATAATTGACATTTTTATTTATTTTTTTCCAGATGAAACATTTAAATGGTTTATTAAGTACAAATTGGCTAAGAATTTTCCCGTGGATATTTATTTTCTTACGGATCCATCATATACAATGAGATTTCTAAGAGACGCGTTGGCCAATCTAGCCGGTGATCTAGGTAAGTAATATATACATACACGCATGTCACACACACACACACACGAACACACACACACACACACACACACTCTCATATATATATATATATATATATATATATATATATATATATATATATATATATATATATATATATTATATAACAAATAATGCTACAGTCTGTCTTATATAAAAATAACTTTATGTGTAAGTGAATCAGTTGTGAATGGAATTATTTTCATTTGTTATTTGGTTTTGTATAATAATGAAAGGGGAGTACCACAGGGCTTGGTGTCAGGATTTTTGTATTTTTGTTTTAAAGATTATTTATTTGTGTTTTTATTACATGCGAGGATGATACAAGTTTATACATATCGATAACTTTGCCTGAAATCCATTTTTAACAAACTTCAAAAAATTCCGAAATATATCCTCAAGACGCCTAAATTCGTGGTAGGGTCAAATTCGTGGCAGATTGTTTACACCGGATATCATTTACAGGAAATACACCACTGCACACACTCAAAGTCAAATAGGCGCCCAAAGTGTTAAACTTTCCATACTTAGAAAATTTTTAAACATGTCCTAAACTAGTAAGAAAATATAAAAAATCAAAAGTTTTAATTTTTGACAGATTTCACTATTGCCAAATTATTCTTGAAGTTATATCTTTACATGTATTTTTAATCACAAGTAAAATAAATAACGATGTAAACTATATCGTCTGGAAGAAGATTGTCTGGCCTATTTACCCGATCAACATCTGAAACATTTGGGTCAAGTAATACCAGTTTTGAGTGTCTTCAAAATTGTGTGTCTCTTACGCTATATTTAGTAAAATTCATGCATTTTTCACTATATGATATGATGTAAAATGACGTGAATTCCGCATGTCATACCGGAAATGCCTAATCATTTTTAATCCTTGTAATAATTGTGTAATCAATAATAATCCAAAAATTTGCGTTGTTAATCTAAAGTAGACTATTAAAAATATAATTCTTTGAAACAATCAATGTTGTAAGCCCTATCCAGGAGAAATCTCGTGATCCGAGAGACTTCCCACGAATTTGGTCACGTTTTTTCAAAATGGCGTCTGCCGAGAGGGTTTTGTTTACAAACGATGTTTTCCCTAATATTCAAATGAAAACAACTAAATTTTTCTTCATTTTAAAGCAAAGTGTAAGAAATGTTAAACGGGATTGAATTTTTTAATATTTACTTACGATTAACCATCAAATTTAGCAACGAACTGTTAGTACCACGAATATTGGCAACAGGAGGATATAACAGGAACGAAAGTCGCCATTTTGAAAGTTTACCCCTCGCTTGGAAAAAAAACGTGAAAAATCAGCCGATCCATGTTTTTACATTATTTTCATCTGTTTCAACTTTTAAAAGTCTGTTCTTTACATTCCTATCTCCGTTTTCTTCAAAACAATCAATAACTATCTGAATTTTTACACCAAACTCAAAATCGGACAATTTCCAGAGAAATGCAACGTTCTTCTTCTTGTCTTTGTAAATCCCACTTGGAATTACCATTACCACATTATAAAATCTCACAACGAGAGAACCCTGACAAGGGACGCAAATCGCGAACGCAGAGGTGCTCTTGGTGATTTTGTATTGCTGCAATGGTAATTCCAAGTGGGAGTACCTCTAATTTAAAAAACGTCTAAATTGCACGTGAAGGAATTCGAAGTGAAATACAAATATTTTCACTGCTGTGAAAATATGTGATTTTTTCAGTTAAATATTTATTTCATTATTGATATAATATATAGAGGATATTTAACAGTGAAGTATGAATATGAAATTTATTTTGTCGAGTGGAGTCAGAAAATCAATATTTTCACGAGACGGCTGCTATATATATACTGCAAAATGTTTTATTTTTTATATTTGGCTTATATATACAACTTTATCGTTTTGTAATTTTTTTTCATTTTGTAGCTACAGCCATAAGAAATTTAACCAATGATTATAGATTTGGTTTTGGTACTACTATGGACAAAGTAACATTACCGTTCACACATACAACTGCAGCGGCGTAAGTATTACACAACATTTTATATGTACTAGAGGACTTTGTCCACAAATTGTTCACATAATAGAAATTGAGTAATAAAGAATAGAGTTCTTAGGTTTAACGTGTACACATATAAGAAATAAGAATATAGTTCATTCAAAATTGATAACTTTCAAAGTTTTGATTAGAAGTGACCATCTTATATTTCATTCTTCTTTTTTTAAACTATTTTGAAGTATATATCATGGAGTGTATTTATATTTCAGGCATACATGTACTTCGACACATTGCCATCGACCTTTTAAAACTTAACCTAACTTGTAGTCCCTGGCAGCTGTGTGTAGGGTCAGAACAATTTCTATATTGAAAATACGGGATTTTCCAATATTACATGATGTCGGAAGGGGCGGCGTTCTATTTTGCTTCAAATTGAAAATTTGAGTAAAAATGTAGAAAAATTTCGAGCCTCGATAGATAGTTGAATAATTTGTCTTTAAATAATATTTATATATTTCGAGATGTCATCACAGCTGGTTTGTGAATTCGGATCAATTTCTTTAGTGTTGGTGTTTGCCGACTCTTCTTCCATTTTCAGAACAAGACTTCGTCACCGCGCAATCTCCTGCTTTCAAAAAATTTTTGAAGACAAATCATTCACCTATCGATCGAGTTTAGTATTTGTATTTCTGTTTAACCAAAATTTTCAGTCTGAAAAGAAATTAGGCGGCACCCCTGACGACACCAGTCGGTATGAAAATCTCAGGTTTAAAATGATCTTGATCCTACACACAGTCGCCAGGCATATATAAAGTGTGTTAAAGTCAAAGGAAATTCGGACTACCGTGATTGGATATTTCATTGTTTGTATATATCAATTGACTTGTTTTTACAGATTGCAGGATCCATGTGGCAACCCTGACTTAAATTGTGACCCACCTCATGACTTCATTCATAGATATTCATTTAGCAACAATACGAACAGTTTCGTGGTGAGTATGTGTTTATGGTGTGTTCACTAGTTTTGAGTTTCCGATTGACATATGGTGGACCATTCCCGAGCACTGAGCAAGTCATTATGTAAGAAAAACATAATGCATGGTATGACCAGGATTCGAACCAAATACCTCTACTACTGTAGATTATTGTTATATATGTAACAACGGCTACAGGCTAATCGACTTTAAATCATTATGTATTTTCTATGTTCCTGTTTTTCATAGATATCATCTAAAATTGGTTAATTCGCGAAATAACGTCGTTTCTTACTAGAAAAACCTTGTACGATTTCATAACAAATGAAATATAACATCATCACATACTTCATGGCGTCAGGTAATAAGCCTGCCGAGTCGAAACCCATTCATACTTTGTGTGGAAATAGAAAGAATATATTTCTTTATGTTTATTATCATCTTAACAATTCTAAAAACACAACATTTTTTGCGACTTGCATGTTCGATGTCTTTGACATTACGCAATAGCAAATATTAATTACATGTCTTTAGAAGTGAATTGTGATGATATGCATAAATTACGCGTATTCCCGTAACGTCACATCTTTATCCATGTCACTTTGTTAAACCTTTACACAAAATATACCGTAGGGTTTTAGTATACAAACAGTCAAATTGATGTTCCCTAGCGGGCGAATTTAATACAACTGTTTTTCAATATAGATAGAGTTGAATTGTTGACCATACTCGTATTAATTTTTTGAATATAATATGAATATACATGTATTATAGGCAACTGTTGGAGCAACAAAACTGACCGCTAACTATGACGCTCCAGAGGGAGGGTTTGATGGTCTGATGCAGGTTCTTGTCTGTACGGTAAGTTACACGAACATTTTCAAAGATTTTCATTTAACTAAACATTTGCATTTATGAGTACATGCATTTTTTAGAACTAAAGAATTTTAAGGTGTTATCTTGAAGAAAACTTTAAGCTTTAGAATTTGTAACTGAATTCAGGAATGTGTAATGATTGTGATATTGAAGAAATAGTTAAAATAGTGTTCTATCACTAGAAGCAAGGGACATAACACATCATCAGAACAATTGTTTTTGTTAAGCCAACTTTATTCATAGTAATCCAAACAATATAATCGATAAAATGATTGGTGGGATGGTGTTTAGGCTGGGCAGTAAACGCGACGTCGTATTAATAATTTTGAGCAATCGACAATCATGGATCAATTTTATGTAGCAAAATTTGCAGCGTCTTTATTTTTGAAATTTGTTTAAATCTAAGGTTTGTTCCCTCATGGAAAGCATTCCTTAGCTAGATTTGTATTCATATAATTTTGGAACTTTAGATTTATTAATTTTCAATTGTTTGGCTTATGTGTTTTATTTATCAAACTTTTCGGTCTTTGTGTCACTGATGGGGAATGATTTTCCGAAATGTGCACATAGGGCACATCAAGATTTAACAGGTATTTGTATTATATATATATATATCAGGTTCACGTTGTGTGTTGATTTTGTATGAGATTTTCCAATCTGCTTTGCACTGATACCAACATAAAAGTTATAATACATCATTCATCAAACATTTAGTAGCTAAATATAAAGACAAAAAATAATATATCAAAGCAAAAATAACAAATACGTAATACAGGTATTTTTTCTTATTTCTTAATTTCAATTTTCAGGACAGAATCGGATGGCGTAGTAAGTCCAGAAGATTGTTGTTGTATGCTACAGACTCAGATTTCCACTTTGCTGGCGACGGCAGAGTAAGTCTATTTTATATCTTAATTAGGTATAAAGGGAAATGTAGATTTTCATATTATTATTATTATTATAATTTTTTTTTTCGTGATCTTAGTCAAATTAACTCTTGTTAAGTACATGTTTTCATTTGTTTTTTACGTTGATACAAAGAGTAATGGTGATTTGTGTTCGTTTCAGTTGGCTGGTATAGTAAAACCTAACGATGGTCAATGTCATCTGGACAACACTGGGCGATACACACATGGTTTATTACAGGTAAAAATGTAAACTAAATCTGTTTCTTATCTTGCACTTTAACTTTGCCCTTTGGCCTTGACAACCAAGTTTTATAAAACGCTAGGTTATAGATGTCAACGCACTCTAATTCTTTAGGTTCGTTACCGGCCAGGCAGATCCTGGTGATAGAAAGATGGTCAGATTGTTTGTCAAATGCTGGTGTTTTTTTCGGGCACTTCGCTTTCCTCTACATTTACCAAGTATGTCCGATCAGTTAAACTTAATAACATAAGAACGTATTTGTGACACGTTCTTTTTGCTTATTTTATAGAAAACTTTCTCGTTTGATACCAAGTGAAATTATTTTGTCCAGTGCATGAAACATGTCACTTTATATCAAAGCATTCCTTAGCTAGATCTGGATTTATATAATTTTGGAACTTTAGATTTATTAATTTCTCAATGTTTGGCTTATGTTTTTTATCTATCAAACTTTTAGGTCTTAGTGTCACTGATGAGGAATGATTTTCCGAAATGTGTACATTTGGCACATCAAAATTTAACTGGTATTTGTGTTATATATTTGTTATTTATAATAATAAAACACAAACATACCAGTCCTTGTCAAAATCACAATCCCAAAAACAAAATAAAAACTTTGAAAACTGGCAAATTTAGTTATACCTGTGAACTTCCAATAAGAAAGTGAGGCCGGGTGCCTAACAATAGTGTATTATGATCAATTTTTTACACAAAACATGGCACAAGTTTTAAGCATGATCGTGTGATTCAGATCTGTAAATGTGAACATTGAAAGAAAGCAGTTTGGTGTGATTTTAAATTCATTAATTTCAGGATTACCCTTCGGTTGGCCAACTTATCAAAACAACACGTGACAACAACATTAACTTGATATTTGCCATCACTTCAGCTAGTAAAGCACTATATGAACAATTGAGTCAGTTAATACCTGAAGCAACAACTAGTGAATTATCTAGCGACTCCAGAAATATTTTGGATATCATAAAGACTAATTATGAGGTAAACTCGTTTTTGTTAGAATGTTTAAACATTGGACTAGATAAAACAAAATGATAGAAGTCCGTTTTAAAATTACAACCCCCCCCCCCAAAAAAAAAAAAAATGAAATGAAACCCACAAAGTAAAAACCTTAACTGACCAATTTAGTTATACACGCGAACTTACATTAAGGAATTGAGGCCGGGTGCTTCGGAAGGGTACTCATAGTTATTATGACAAACAATGGGTTTTAGTAGTTAATTTGTTATAATAACGGTTCATTCTACTACCCATAAAATATTTTAGATTTAATAAAAGCAAATTCTGAGTTAAAGTGGTTTTATGTTTGTTTGAATGTTGACACTTGTCAAACATCAAGTTTTTTTTAAATTGTTTCAAGTCTTGCGCGTTTTGGATTTATTGGTAAAAAAAGTTTTATGGTGTAAGGTCATTTGTTGCAGCACGAGACTCTACAAATATTCTTAATATTTGAGGTCTAGTAATCTTTTTGTTAGAAATTTCGGCCATCACTTGTTGTAAAATACGAAGACTTTAATAAACTTAAGAGCCTTAATATGCGTTAGATTTACTTTTTTACTTCAGTTCTCTTTGTTTTTATGATTTCCAGGTTCATACTCCTTTTTTGTGCGGTACCTTTTTCTTTAAATTTTCAGCAACAAGATTTTTAATTTTTATATTCCATTTTAATTTTGTTTTCAGAACATCAGAAGAAGCGTGGAGCTTCGATATTATCCAGTACCCAATGACATAAGTATTGAATTTCATACAACGTGTGGTGGATTTTAGTACGTAATAGAGCTAACTATAGTATCTATAACAAATCAATAGTGTTTCTTATATTAAGGACTGACGCACATCTTCTCTTTCTATTATACTCTACCCTCGGTATTTTGGCACTGTTGACAGTGAGTTTAATGTCCAAAAAGTGTGATATGTTATTGAATTGAGATATCAAATTATGTACCTTTATAATTAACAAACTAAGTTGCACGGTTTGATGGTTGATGTTCACCCTATCTACTTTCTGTGAACTCTGTCGAAATACCACGGGCAGACTTCATTAGAAACAAAAAAATCCTTGTTGCAATGAAACAACTCCATTATGCAATAGAATAAAATTATAACAATTTTCGAGTTTTTGGTAAAGTTTTTTTTTTCACTATCTTTGACTTTGAGGGGAGATAAGAAGACTGTAGCCTTACTAGAAACTTAATCAATAATTGATCACGTGATTATATTATGGATTTGTTTTAGTCTATACCCTGTATTGCAACAAGGTAAAAGTAATTTTAGGAAGTAAAATGTCACTGGTGTTAGAAGATAATAGATTTCAAGCTTGCAATATTTCCATGACAAAAATTGTCAGTGTCAGTTTAACGCCACCAGCATTCAACACAAGGGCTAAACGAATTGAGAAGAGTGATGTTGTTTTACGCCCAAATCAAGGTTTATCCACTTATATCAAAACAGTCAGTTCTGGGATAACGGGAAATCAGAGTGCCCGGGGTAAATCACTGAGTTTCAACAAGCGTACTGACAAACTTTCTTAAAATGGAATCTGCCTGAGTGGGATTCAAACCATGGCAGTTAGAAGCACTGTGGTCTGTTATTACATGCTCCAAAACACTAGGTCACCAAGGCTCCTGTACAATATATGAGTGAGTGAGTAAGATGTTTAAATCCGCATCAGCACTATTACAGCTATGAACTAGACTATGTAAGAACATATAGTCATGCTGATACGTTATTGCAATGTCTTCTTTGTTGATAGTTCACGTTTTATCCAGATTACTTAAGAAATTCTACATCTAAGTTTTAGAGTACCGTTTTAATTTGATTTTTTAATGATTTTCACGTTGGTTGTTCACATTTTATCCAGATTACGTAAGGAATTCTACAGTTCCGTTTTAATTCAATTTTATTGATTTTCAGTCGAGTATCCCAGAAAACAGCAAGATGCGAAAACATTACTGAAAAAGGTGAATCTGAGGTAAATTAAAAACATTAGTATTACATACGTCATTAACAAGCGTTCTGTAATTGTTTGATATCTGTCATGAAAACGAAAAATATTACATTTTCTATAAAAAATAGTAACTATAACATTCTGGAAAAATTACGGTTATTGACAATTTTTCGGAGTGTGATTTGGTTAATATGGAAGTTTTTGTCAAGAACCCACCATTATAAGGTTTTAAAAATGTTCTACCTGTGTATTTAAAAAAACAAAGTTGAATTTTTAATCTCGACTTAGTCAATATTTTAAAAGGCTTAATTTGTATAATTAAGGCCAGTGGATATATGTTTTCTCATAAAACAAATTCGTTTAACTCGAACTTATACAAACACTTTCAAGAATGAACGTCAGTTAAAATATGTAATTACAAGAACCTTTCTGTTTTCGTTTTACGAAGGTAAATAGTTTTCTAATAACTCCGGTTTTCTCCACCATTTAAGATTTGACCGCCATGTTACTATTGGTAGAATCTTGACCCGGTCGAAAACAACTTTACATGTTCTCACGGGTAACGTCAAACTTTTAAGTATGTAATGACGTTATTTGATGTTATTTATTATTAAGTCGTTTGCTCATATACCCAAAAATTACGAATTCTATTGTCACACGACATGACTTAAAGACTCATCCGTGTGATTTACGATTTGTCTCATTTCCTTATTATTTTCGTATTTTTTAGCAGTACATGTATTTAAATTTTCATAAATTGCAGAATGCCTACTATTTAGTATACATATTGAATTATATACATGTATATATATCTATATATTTATTTTTTTCCAGATTGAATTTGAAGTAGACATAAAGTCTTTGTTAAACTCTTGTCCAAAAGACCCAAGCCAGCGATCTCAGACATTTGTCATCTCCCCTGTTGGTTTACAGGAACAGATTGAAATAGAAGTAGAATACATATGCGAGTGTGATTGTCAAAAACCCGAAAATGCGGTAATATATACAGCCATAAGCTGATTTATTTTTCTTTCACACGCCATTTTTTTCCTTGTAAACCTATTACGCGCTGGGTTTATAGTTGCTTTTGATTTTATTGTTTTATTGAATATGATATAATTAAGTTATGCAATAAAAACTACCGTTAATATGTTCATTAACTGGTTCATTACAAGCATTCTATTTACTTGGAATAGTATATCTTAGCCTTTTCTTCTTTGTATGTCTTTTCTTTGTTTTATACATTTTTTCTATATCATGTTCTTAGCTATTTCTTCTGAATTATCATGTCTAATATCTTAGACTTGTCTTCAGAAACTGTTATCATTTCGTGTTCTTGGTTGCATTTCTTTTTACCAAGTAAAGTCTCGGTTTTAAATAACAACACACCACTTTACAATCTATCTTTATACACAGTAGTCTAAATGGTTTATATTGTGTTTATTGTATAGATTGACTACATTTACGTCAGAAATCAAACTGGCAATGCTCAGCAATGTAGCTGTCATTATCATCCATAGTTTTTTAAGAAAAGTTTTCCTATAATTATTATATATGCTTCTTTATTGTTCGAATTTCCTTTATAATAATATGCTCCAGTTTTTGTTTGTTGCTGTGTTATTAAACTGCTCTTTTCTATGTTATAGGAGATCAATAGTCCGAGATGTAACAACGGTACGGGTGACTTTGAATGTGGTATATGTCACTGTCATGACGGATGGTCAGGTGACACATGTGATTGTGACGAAAGAATGACGGAAGAGGAAGCCTGTGGATCACTGTAAGAGTTCCCTTTATTGTATTAGAGTTCAGTCGATATTTTTTTCTTATCTGTTAATTACAATATTCTTTTCAAGTTCTGTGCAGTTGTATTATAACAGTGATGGTATGCTTATATGTTATCTACCGGTAGTAATTCTTCAATTTCAAAGCACTTGTCGGAATAGTCACCTATCAGTAAGTTTAAAACTGAAACCTCTCTATCTTTTTACGAATAGTTTAAAAATAAATAAGAGGTAGATAAAAATTGCATTTTAACAGATACTAAAAATTACTATAATTAAACAGGTGCCCATTCTTAACTTTCCATGTTTTGACATTTGGTCCCTTAACACGCATATCTATACTTCATTTAGCAATTTAAATGGTACATCAAAACGAATACATATCCAATTTTCAATCTTTAAAGCAAAGTAAACACTTTGAAAACTGTCTACTTCAGTTAAACACGTATCTTTTCACCAGTGAAGTGAGATTGGATGCTCTGTATGGTTAGCACCTCCAGTTTAGTTAGCGAGCAAGAAAAAGAGAATTTAAAGGCATATGAAACTATGGGACATCAAATAATATTCAGAATAAGTTTAGACACAGCATCAAATTAAATCGAAAAATTCTATTGGCCTTGACGTTTGTGTATGACATAATGAAAAAAAACTTTTTATTGTAGTGATAAAAAAGACAACACGACGATAAAAATCTGCAATGATCTTGAAAACAGCAGATGTATGTGTGGTAAATGTGTATGTCCAGAGGGATATACCGGCGATTATTGTGAATGCTATAACGCGGGTTGTGGTTACTATAACAACGAAATATGCGGTGGTAAGTCAAGTTAAATCTGTGTTTGCAAAGTCGCAGATAGTGTATCCCAGTTTTTAAATGATTTCTCTTAAGTTTTAAAAGATGTTGTTATGAAAACAAGGAAAAGTTTTTCCAATAAAGAACTTTTAAAGGACATTTTTCCTCGTATTGTAAAACAATTTGTCCATAAATGCGCGCATTTTAGAATTCAAAAATGTATTGCACAGTAGTAACTTATCGTTTTTTCACAAAATTCAATTTAATGCTGACAGATTAAGAATAGATTCAGCACTAAATTTGAATACAAAATGTTTTCCTAACAATAGCCATTCCCACCAAGAAGGTCATGGCAAGAAAAATCATAAAACATGTTGGAATTAGAGAAAACCGAACATTTTAAGAATTTTGTCGAATTTAGAAGTAAATTTTTACATGAAAGGGTTCCAGATTTTTAGATTATAAAGGAGTATTTGTAATCCTTAAAGCTGATATACAAAGATGTTTTTTTGAATGAAGGTACTTCAAGAGGTGTTTGCCAGTGTGGTGAATGTAAATGTGAACCAGGTTATACCGGGGATGTTTGTGGCTGTCCAGTATCCACCGAAAGTTGTGAAAGAGTGATGGACGGAAATGTGGTGAGATAATTATCAAATTAAATTATTTCAACAGATTATTGATTGTGAAATGATTGTTTTATATGTTCTGGACTTAGAAAAATACTTTAACTAGACGACTGGAAACATAGATAATTATGTACCAGACGACTGGAAAATCAGGTAGTTATGTACCAGGCGACTGGAACTTAGGTAGTTATGTATCAGACGACTGGAAACTCAGGTAATTATGTATCAGACGACTGGAAACTCAGGTAGTTAGACGACAAGAAACTCAGGTTATTATGTATCAGACGACCTGAAACTCAGGTAATTAGCTACCAGACGACTGGAAACTCAGGTAGTTATGTACTCTGTTAATATAGATGTTCTCTGTTTTACTATCAGTGTGTAAGATAGTGTTGAGGAGGTTCAACTGTTCTACGTAAACACCAATATAATTTTATGTGATTGCTCTACTATCTTCTTATACTTTGGTAATTTTTATAATGTAAGAGTAACCTTTGTTTATTTTATTTAGTTTGTGATCTGTATGTAACAATTTATTGTCGAGAATCCGTAAGCTGTGATATGGCTATACTTGATGTTGTCATACTAATATATTTAATGTCAAAACACCTTTTTTTGTTTTAATTTTTTGATGCAAGAATAATTTATATCTGAAATACATAAACTAATCAACAATTAACGCCTCCAAGAACACCACAAAATAAAAATCATTGATGCAAAAGAATCAATGAAACAATAGTCAAACAAGACGAAAGTAAAAGACGCATAATGAAACCATAACTGAAATAACAGGATGTACATGTACTTCATTACCAGCTTACATGTTAAAAGATAATTGATTGTAAAATAGACAGCTATTTTGGACTCTTCAGAGAACTTCAGAGAATAAAAATTCAGAATCGGGAAGTCTATGTAAAAATCAACGATCTCATTATAGAATTATTTTCGAGTTTCATGGTTGCTTTATTGTTTTGTACGTGATACATATTTTAATTTTTTTAATCATTACAGACTATTTGCAGTGGAAATGGAGATTGTGTGTGTGGAGTATGTAAATGTCATGGTAACTACAGAGGTTCATTGTGCCAAGATTGTCCGGTATATATGATATATACTTTTATTTTGTTAAATATACCTAAAAACCGTAATTGTTCTATGTCAATTGACCTTTTGTGACATAACAAATAGAATAACTATCCTATCATCGTGTGTGTGTGTGTGTGTGTGTGTGTGTGTTGGGGTAACCAAAAACCGTTTGAGACCACGTGTCTGTTAAGTAATTTAATTCAATTTATTTTATTTTAAATCAAAAGGTTAACTATACAAAGAATATTTGTTCATTTTTATGGTATCATAAATTGATTTTGTATCATGTTATCTTGTATTACTAAGGTCCAATGTTTGATCTGTACTAAGGTTCCATGTAAATGTGTTAGTTCTACTGCTTTTGTACCTTAAGTAGAACATGTGTTTGTTTTATCAAGGTTACCTGGCTTGTCTTTGTTTACGGGTTTTTCTTGTGCTTGTATGTATAATTGTTCTTTCTTTCCAGGTTTTACTAATCGGATGTCCAGTGTTTGGTGTATTTATTTTTTTTATTGTTATAAGATCACGTGACTGAAATATACAACCAAGTTCGTTGACTTATCGACTTTATTTTAGTAAATTTTCTCCAGATCAGCTTCAATTTATTGCATATTTTGTAATTCTATTATAGACTTGCCCCGCTTTCTGTACACAATTTCAACCTTGCGCAGAATGTAAGGCTTTCCAACAGGGATTACTCACAAAAGAAGAATGTGATAAACAGTGTACACATACAACTGTGGCAGACAACCTAGATGGTAAGTTTGTATTCCTCAAATCTGATTCAAGACCTTTTACAGACAAAACAATTACTAAACATTTACTTTTTAGTACTTCACTTGGCTATATTTTACCATTCTGAGAGCATCAAATCATCTAATAAAAGTTCTTCTTTTGACCAATTAAGAAAACTAATTTTTTTCTCGTACAATACTTTATAGAGATAAGGTTAGTCACGTAGTATGAATAATAAACCTATTTATGTTAATGGTGATTTAATTTTATCACTAAACTTTTATGTTCATTTTAGTATATGCTAATTGGAACGAAAGTCGCCTTTGTGATAAGACAAAATAGTAATGTTGTGTTCTGCAAGAAATTACGTTAATGTTTCTCTTTTATGTCTAACGATAAACCTTTAATCAAAACACATAAGAACAATCTTATCAGGTTTGGTAAGTTTGACAAAGTGGTAAGAATGGTAAGTTAAAACAATTCTTACGGTGTTTACATATGTAACACTAGTCATAATTTTAATTTTTTTAAAATTTCTTTTAGATAAATCACCCAATGTTACCTCTTGTCGTTTTCCTGATGCTACTGGTTGCTTCATTATATTTACATACGAGTTCGATTCTAATGCCAGGGTCAGCATCGTAGTGAAGAAAGAAAAAGGTAAAAGTAATTCACTTGATGTAATTTGATACGCCCCCTCACCAAAGATTGATGTTGACTTTTGTTTAAAATATTGGGGTTACAGCAACTGTAGACAAGGCATTGATGAGCATTCAATATTAAAATTCGCCTCCAATAAAACGGACACACCATAATCGAGAAAACGAAAAGTAATCATTTGTCAAATGTTGTGACGATTTATACACAACTTTAAATGTTATGGTCAGGATCGTGGTAATGATCTTGTATTTTTGGGATTGTGATTTGAGAATAGACTGATATGTTTGATTTTTATTATTAAGACAACATTTTTTAAAGCATGCCTTCAATTCATATTGGTATTGACATATATTTAAAGCAATGATATAAAGTTCTAATATGGTAAAGAATCTACTGTAGATTAAAAAGAACAAAATCTGTCTACGATTGTTCTAAATAGTCAATTTTAACATTTGTAACTGTAAACTTTGAAACACAGTATACATTCTTTGTACCTGTTTCAGCCCTTTTTCCATAAAAATTTCAATGAATGGAACTCGCCACTGTACCACGTGATCAATACCTCTTAACGTTTGTGCGGAATGAAATGGATAACGATTACGTCAAATATTCCCGAAAAAACGTCGTTTATTACGGGAAAACGTCACTTTATGCAATTCCATTGCCAATAGAAATAATTGTCCCGCACAAACGCTATGAGGTATCACGTGGTACACTGGCAAATTCCATTGAAATTAATCATACAAGAGATTTTAACTCATGCAAAGAAATAATCCTTGTATTTGAGAACATAAATTGGATTTACAAAAATAAGTAAATATATTAATGAATAAAAATACATGTAAATAAATTATAGAATAAATTAAAAAGTAGTGCATATTGTCCTTAATGTTTCATGTATTTTATAAATTTTGTAAGTAATTCATAAAAGTAATGTTGGTTATAAGAATTTTTTTTTAATTATTATATTTTATTTTGTTTAGAATCGTGCCCTATACCAGCTAATGTGGCACTTTTAGGTGGTAGTATAGCTGGTGCCATTTTTCTTGTGGCACTTCTTTTGTTAATTATTTGGAAGATTCTCACAACCTGTTACGACTCAATGGAGTATGCGAGATATAAACGAGAAATTGACAATCCCGACTTTTCAAAGGTATGTCTGTTTCAAGCCTTTATAATAACATGAAATTAAAAAGGGTAGAAAAATATATAGGTGAAAGATTCTGAAATATATTGTAATCAGACAGAACCAACGGAAATATTAGTTTACTATCTCCGATTGGATTACAGATGTAACGTTGAAAACTATGAAATCTCCACATATTCTGTGCAATTTGAATAATGCAGAATTGTTAGAGGAATAAATAAACATAACAAACAGTGCAACAAATATCATTTACACTTAAAAAGATCATTTTGTTACTTTATTATAACACTAAAAGAAAATTAGTGTTTAAACTAGAACATCTATCAGACATCAATCATTCATCTTAAACACATATAGATACAATTTATCATACAAACAACAGGTATACAGACCAGGAAGGAGAAACACAAATATTAGAAGCACAAAAAATTTCTAAAAATATAACTTTAAGTGTTAATGGAATTAAATAATAATTAATAATAATTAAAATAGCTGATCTTCACAACTGGCATAGGTCAATGAACAGATAATAAAAGACAGCGTTTAATTACAATTAAGTGAGTTAAAAATAATTATTGCATTTATCCTTTGTATATGAAAGAGGAAGGAAAGGTTTTGTTACACTTTAAATCTCTCAAAATCGAGATATTCATCGAGTTAATTATTACAAACATATTTTAATGTTACAACTTTTTAATTTTTTTTTCTTTCAGAATGAAAATCCGATATTTAAACCTCCTGTCACAAAGTTCGATAATCCCATGTGTGATGTAAATATTGCAGAGAAGGATAAAATGGAAATTTAGGAAAATTGAAACTTGAAGCGGAAAAAAAAAAACAAATTCTTTAATTCGTTCAGAAGTTACATGTGGAAAGCAACAGAAATAAAAATTATTTCTGTTTCAAAATAATAAATAAATGTATATAGAAAAAGGTCAGAACTGATTTGTCAATGCCATTGTTTATTTAATCCGAGTTTCAGATAAAATATTAATTGCGATCCATGCATTTGCTGATTTTTTTCGAAGAATGATTTACGGAAAAGAATTTCGTTAGAAACAGTTAATTAGGTTTATTGAACATGAAAAGTTAATAACTGGTTTAAGCATTTTAAGAATTGTCAAGGATTTCTGATATTAAAAAGCAAATATACAGTAAAATATTCTTGAGTAAAACATAATTTAAAGCAACCCTACTGGCCGTAAAGGCCACTGCCGATCATATTCATATTTCATTAGAAAATACTCTCTTTATATAACGTTTATATTTGAAAAGTACCTATTTTTTGTATAGCATAGGTGGTATTTATATTCAGGTTTACTTCATCTGTGAATACATTGGCTGCTTCATAAAACGCAGTAAAACCATCATCGCAAGGTACTTCGAGTAATCAGTGATGCTAAGTATTGAGGTCGAAACAGCAACAAGTCTGGGCAAATGGAGACATCAAGTTAGCTATGAAAACGATATTCGAATTATCAAAACTTAAATGTTTTTATTTGCTAATTAAGATAACGATTTTCGATATTGTCAGTTTTCCAAATACAAAAAAAACATTTTTTTTTATTCTTCAATTTCAGGAAAAAAACATTGTTAGTTAAATTAAATAAGTGAACATGGTGAGTTTGATTGTAAGATTACTAGTGCCACAAATGTTTTTGTTCTTCCATTTCAGGACAGAAATCAGTTCTGAGAAGATGTTGAAAATCATTACATTTAATTTATAATATTATGTTGTACTGAAACTCTTTTAAAGTTATATCTTGATTTTTATTTGTAAAATTAACTGGCTTATTTTTATTTACTGTGTGTGTGTATGTGTGTGTGTGTGTGTGTGTGTGTGTGTGTGTGTGTGACTTATATGTTTCATTTGTACAAAGGAAATAATGCGTTTATTGTGTTCAGAATAAATTGTTTTTATACTTGTAACATGCAATTATCAACTTTTGTTTTAATAGAAAACATTTTTGTTTGTGAAAAGACGTAACAAATTATTATTTAGAAATAAATTATAAAATCGTTACTTCTCGTCTTGGATCTGTCTATTTAATCAATAAGAGGAATTAGAGAACTATAATGTACTCTTATGTTTTACAAATCGCAGCAAAGTAAGGAACTCTTCAAAGTTGAGCAGCCGTAAAAGGCTCTGTAACACCTCACAACACGTTTATGCGTGGATTTTCAACCCATAATGAGGACGCTTTGTAGCAAAAAGACTACCTTCGGCCGCATACAGAAAACATTTTAAGCACGATACCATCATCACAACCTTCTCTAAAATACCACCACCATCACTACCATCGTTATGATGATGATGATGATGAATACATCTTATTCATTAAAGTTTCCCGCATGGACGTGTCGGGCGCGTTTATGCAGTAGCACCGCTATATGGCGTTACAAGGCTTAGTGAATATGGAAAGTAAACATTAAAAACATTTTTTAATTATACCTATGATTTTTAAAATGATCATCGAATGCATATTGATATATACTTAGTAATATTCATAGAAAACGCATATCAGTATAAACGAAAGAGGAATAAAAAAATCCATTCCCGTCAATTAAATTTATAATTGGTGCTTTTCAATTTTCCGTTTGAAACGAAAACAATTCGCTGTTTAAAATTTTGCTGTAAATTCCGCTTTTTACACCTTATGGTCATCATCTGTCTTACATTTTTTCATTTTGAAAGGGTAATGGTCCCAGTTTCACAATTAATTCTTTACTAAGATATTTCTTAATATAAATCTTGAAAATGGTTAAACTAAAAATTAGTTAATTGTTAGATATTCAGAAATTTAAGGTATCATTTTGAAGATCACTTTAAGCTTGTTCCTCAGTATATGTGTATTCAGTTTTATCAGAAATGTATATTTGTAATTTAAACAGAGATTCCCAAAATATGCCAACTCTAAGTTAAGGAAAGTCTTAGTTAAGGAATGAGTGAAACCGGGACCTAAACATCGGAAAAGGTGATAAGTAATCATTCGATAAAATATGAAGAAAGAGATTTGCGTCTGAAATAACATTTACTTGGAACAACCAAACAAAAACGTTTGCGCTTTAAATAGTAATTATCAAGCTTAAACATTTACAAATAACTATTTTTTCTAAATGCGCCCTTTATCAATCAAAAAAATCTCTAAACTAATGATTGAAAGGTATACACATGTTCATTTGGAATTGATTAACTTCGATTAAGTAATTATAAAGGAATCAATCATTCTTAGGATTGTATCCCCTTATATTACTTCAATTATCTAAATTAAACAATGAATAACAGATCTTAAGACAACAACAAAGGTTCCAACATTGTTGGGTTATGTGGAATTATTCCCGAGTCAGGATTCTTTTACAAATCGAGGCGGCTGATTCTATGGTGGTGGGGATAACTAGAGTACCCAGAGACACCACCAGCAAATTGACAAATGTTTGCACTCTACCCTTGTAGGATTCGAATCTAGTTGGTAATCCGTAATCGCGCACTTAAGACCACCATGTCAAATAGATCAAAATTCAGCAGAAATATTAAAAGGAGGATAACATGTCCAATTCCACACTTATTAAAATAGAACAACAAATGAACTTTTATTTTATTCGAGACAAAGATACATTTTATTTCTGAACATTATTTTGTTTACATTACATAAATTATATTTTTTCTATTTAGAGTTAATCATTCATAAATACATACTTATACCAGATATGATAAACTTCTCCATGGTAATTTGAGGTGTTACTTAACGCTATAGTAAACATTATCGATTTGGCTGATATCGAGTGTGTACATGCTTGAAAACCAAAAGATAAAATTCGCTCCATTTTGGATATACTAAACATAATTGTCACTATAAGTTTACCTGTGTCTTACATTATTTTACAAGATCTACAAGAGATTTAAAAGTGTAACTAACAATTTTACAGCCCATGACATACAGATCCAAATATACACGTGTTTGACAATCATAACGAATTTAGAGATGTTCTAAATATTCACTTTAAAGTAAAAATCAACAGATCTAGCAGACGTCATATTAATACTTTAATATTGCTGAAGTTACAGTTATATCCCCTTATATAAATAAATTGCAACGATTATTTTAGAAAACTTATTGTCGTGTCCAATAAATTACATTAAATACATCATGTTTTTCTTCATTATTTGGCATAAAAATCATTGAAGAATAAACTTTAAATATTAACATGTTTTAACAAATTTATCTTAGTATAACAATGCCTTTATGAAAATAATATTTTCATAGCAAAAACTTTAATTTGTATAAAATAAAACATTCAACAAGTTTTCATATTAAAATATATATACATTGTTAAAACCCCACCTAAATATATATAAATATATATATATATATATATATATATATATATATATATATATATATATATATATATATATATATATATATATAAAACATAAATAAATAGATAAAAAAAAATTACTCCTGTGAGAAATTTTATACTACGTACACATAAGATAGCATGTTTTTATGAAGTAAAAAATGAAAACCAAATGTAAATTATATCAGCTGATATTTGCGGAATGCAGAAAAGGGCAACAAATAATGAAGACTAGAAACTAAAAAACATTCTAGACACTGATTAAAATATACAGAAATTCGTGTGTCACTCATTTTACAACCATTATAAAGAAAGGATACGTAGTTTACCAATTATATCAAACATATATAATGTAGTTTCTGCGTAAATGAAAGAGATAAAATTATAGTTTTACAAAATAAAATTTTTACAAGAATTGTCCTAATTTAAGAGTTTCTATGTGTCATACATTATATTTGATATATACAATTATATTACATATACAAGTTTTATAAAATATTTCTAAGTACTATAGTAAGAGAATGATCTAACAATTTTGTACGTCAAACGTACGGTACAGAATCTGTTTTGATAAAAAAAACTAACATGGCAAGAAAGCATAGACAAACACATAGGTACCACCGATTTCCCTAAATTTGGACAGGCACTCGAGTACAAGTCCAGGGGTTTTACATTACAACTTGAAAGCCCGGTAAATCCTACTTATTTTCAATCAAGCGGCATGTAAGTCCGCATATTTAAAAATAAATGACTTACTATGTCTGGAGGTTTATAATAATGTTTTATATGTGCACTGTTTGAGAGATGGGGTTAGTTATGTACTTAAAATAATTTTAAATTTTAAATTTACTCTGTACAATTTTTCAATCGGTTTTGTTGAATGCTACTATTTAGGTAAAAGTCCTCAATTTGAAAAAAAAAACTTCTAATATTGGTTCTTATAGGGTTGTTCTTATGTCACACTCAATATTTTAAACACCATGTTTCTGCATTATTCGAGCAAATATCATTTTAAACAACATTGTATACAGGACTGTTTTCAAATTATTTACTAAAATAAATATTTTCCTGTGGAAATAAACTTTGAAACAATGAGAGCTAGTTCAATACTTTCTTCTTAATTAATCATCATAGGCATTTAGTGGTGGTTGATATTCACTAGATGGCGAATTAGCTTGTCTATTTGCCGCCATAGCTGCGTCAATAATCATTTGCGTTCGTCGCTTTTGTATTGCTATACTTTTTCTTTTCAATTCTTGTGCTTCTTTCTGCTTTTCTCTCTTAAAAAATCCACACTGAAATTGCAATGTGGTGAAATTAAACTAAAAAGCTATAATAATTGATAAAAAATATTTATCATATATGTTATTAAGTTATGTTGGTTGTGATAACATTTGCGTAGTTATCACAAACATCTTGGTCAGCCAACAGTAAAGTGACAAATTATAAAATAACCTCATCCAAGAATTCATAATCAACTTCAGAATATCTTGAAAAATAAAACAAATGATGACCCAATTTATTTCTTGCCTCTTAAAAAGCCATTTATTCGGCTATTTGCGTCGAGTCGCTTTAGTGTGAAGAGTAACTGGGGCATATTTAAGTCTTTACCATGAATGAACAAAGCAAACTGACGGTAAATGAGGTTTTATAAAAAAAAATTAGTGGAAAATTTTGCTCAGCTCATTTTCTTCTTTCATTTTACATGTTTTCTTATTTTCTAATCATATACAACATACCCTCCAGAGGATTATACCAAGTACAATAAAAGCCGCTAGTCCTCCAACAGAGCCACCAATTATTATACCAATGTTGAGATTAGTTGTTGTAGGTAAATTACCTCAGGAAAGAATAAAGTAAGTACCTTGAAAAAACAAAAATGATAAAAGTAGAAGAATTCAAAGAATAAAAAATTATGTACGATTTGAGGAACGGTCAAATATTTTAGTAAAAATTACAAGTAGAGAAATAAATAAAAGGGGAAGTAAAGTACGGGTTATTTACAATTTTTATGGTGTTTGAGAACGGTAGATTGTTTTGAAATGGTGGAAGGCACAGAAGCCATTAAAAACAGGTAACCTGAAAAATGGTTACTGACAATTTGAATACTGTTTTGTCCTTGTGCTATTTAGACGTTGGAGGTGAGGCGCTGTTCTGAAATCTATTCACGATTAATAAGCTACCACGTCCCAACAATTAATATATATATATATATATATATATATATATATATATATATATATATATATATATATATATATATATATATCATAATGCAATAGAAGTGTTAATAAGGAGTAAATATGTAAGGGAGTAAATATGTAAAAAGCAAACAACTATTTGTGAGAACACATTTACTGCAATTTTAAATCCGCAATTCATTGTTTTTTAATTAAATTTTTCTATAGCCAATTGTTTACATTGTACTTTTATCACCTTTTTGGTGTCTTTTATCTTAGCTTTTTCCAGCCGCTATTTGCAATCACCATGTATGAAGAATTACAAATTATCTAATACCTTTGATGTGATTTTTCCTGATGACCAAGGTACCATTCTTGTGTTTGTAGGTTGATATAAAATACCATCTGATATGAAATTCACTAAAACATCCGTCTGAAATTATATATCTTTATAATGATTGAATTAGACTTCTGCTGGTCTAGAAAAAAATCTTAGAAGGTAAAATGATATTTATTGATTTGTATTTGACACAATAAAGACCAATTGTTAAACTTTTCCTGAATGAAAAATTACAACTAAATTCACGTTTATGACAATTATCACGTCACAAGAACACATAAAAAAACCCCAAAATTATGTAAAATTACACCATATCAGTAGTAAACAATATTTGTTTCAAGAATTAGTACAGTGGTTGCATAGCACAAATGTGATTTTGCTATACTTTGATAATTCAATTTTTTCATATTCTTTCATATTATATATTACCTACAACGTAACACCCCATTTTACTAGATAACCAGTCATGCAACGTTAAATGATTTTTGTATTTACTAAAATAAACACCTGTAACAGTGCAAAAATGGCTAGTTTTTGAAGTAATAACAATAACAGGCGAAGTTAGACTGTTATCTTAAATAATATCATGTAACTAATTTCTTAAGTTCAGTGTTTGTTATTTCTTTTCTCTATCTTTTCTCTCTTTCGAAATTATTTCATTCAGCCTAAATAGAATCACTAATCAAAGGAGATGTAAATAAATTAATCGCACCTAAAACATTATCCGTGGATTATTCCTTGAACTGTGTAAACATGCCAGATGTGTCACATACTCAAAAGTTTTGACACTGATTAGCCAGATGGAAATTAATTGCAATTAAGCTATTTTTGTTAAATTAACCATTTATCTACATCCTGTTTTCATAGTGCTTTTAAGGTTTTAGCATTCTAAAACTGCAGTTTTTTATGTGGCCTTGGAACTAACCAGGTCGCACGACCAACTATGAAATAGTGTGTTAATATTGAAATTTCTAGTTTCGAATTCTTATATACATCATTTTATAATTTTAAATTAAATTTTATGTAAACTACATGTTTGATACATTCATGCTCTTAAATATGATTTTTATTTGTACCACAAAAAAAAAAAAAAAAAAAAAAAAAAAAAAAAAAAAAAAAAAAAAAAAAAAGAAATTAAACTCAAGCTTTTTAATACATTTAAAAATTGATTTACTCTCAATGTTGAATCGTTTAAAAACATCAATTCTTTTCCATTATGGAAAACATTGAATTCGTCGTTTTTCAATTAAAATTTCCTTAGTCAAGATAAAAAAATTAATTTACGGTTTGAAAACCAGAAAGAATTTTCGCTCGCGAACTTCTAAAATTTTTAAAATCTTTCATTGTCTTCTTTAAACAGAAAATAAAATAGTTGATATCACTTTATATAAGTTAAATTTCCTTAATCTATGCTTATATGAAATAATATAAATAATATACTCACCGTTTTAAAATCTAAATTTTTTTCATTAACTGTAAATTCAATACTGATAGTTACTTTTCCATTAACATTAATTTCTGGTAAAGTACAATCTATTCTTGCACATTCGTAATATTGACAGGTCTAAATGATCAAAGGAAAAGGTAAAAAAGTAATGTTGCTTGATAAAACAATATTTTAACCCCAACTTATGCAGGTTGCATGACCAACAATGAAATAAAGTGTTGAGGTTATAATTTTAAGTTTCTTATTTAACAATTTAAATTTAAATTCCATATAAACTACATGTTTAGACATTCATGCTCTTAAACATGATTCTAATTTGTATTAAAAAAAATATAACTCAAGGTTTTTAAATCTTAATATTCCTTTCATCTGGTACATCAAAATTTAACTGGTATCTGTGTTACATATTTACTACCACTGAGTAAAACTCCCCGAGGGTATCCATAACTCAGTAGGCAGTACTTTGTGCTGTCAGAAAATTTACCATTTAGCAAAATTTTCAGCCGTCTTAAATTTTAGAATTTATTTAAAACTAAGGTTTATTCCCTCATGCATAATAGCATTCCTTAACTGGAATTTGGATTTATATAATTTTGAAACTTTAGATTCATTAATTTTCAACTGTTTGGCTTATGTTTTTATCTATTAAACTTTTCGGTCTTAGCGTCACTGATGAGAAATAAATTCCCGAAATGTACACATCTGGCACATCAAAATTTAACTG
Organism: Tegillarca granosa; assembly: GCA_029721355.1. Lineage (NCBI taxonomy): Eukaryota > Metazoa > Mollusca > Bivalvia > Arcoida > Arcidae > Tegillarca > Tegillarca granosa. Next base: position 8,574,460 of record CM056608.1, read on the forward strand.
GTATTTGCGTTATATATTTAGGAGGAAATTGTCGACTCAACCATAAAGTCGAACAAGATTTTTTTGTGACGAGGAAAAAAGAATCAAGGAGAAAACAAAATAGCTGCATACAATTGAACTATTAGACTGTCCACGACAACTTTCAGATTTTGGTAGAGAAAATGAGTTGTTTATTAGTTATTATAGTATAGAAGACCCTAAGTATCTCACTTTTATTACAACAAGTGATCAAAAAACACACATATTTACAAATAAAAACAAGGATTTTAACGAAAAACAATAAACCTAAGTCTAAACAGAAAGCAAACTTTAAAAAAATCAATGAAAAGAATAGCCCAAATTCCAAGATGAAATTATTATAAGTTAACTAGACGTTTTATAAAATAAACATCGCCTAGGTTAGAAAGTCTATTGGAGTTTAACTATAACTTGCTGATAATGATCATAGATTTTATTGCCAAAAGTCGGTAATTTTCTTACAGGTACTAACTATCCTTCCAAATGTAACCGACTCCATAAAAATGAAATGTTTTAAAAGTTAAAAAGTTATCTATCTAATCAACTTCTTGAATTTATCGGAATAAACTACTTAAGTTTTTACATGCTGTTTAATTGTCATTCTTAACAAAGAGCTCTTTACTTACTATATTTTTCGATGTTCGATCGCTAGTTGTAAGACTTCGAGGACGAGGGCGTGGTACTGAAGTCGAAGGACTTAGTGTCGTCGTAGATTGCACAGATGTTGCGTTTAATGTTGTGTCATATATAACTCTACATTTGACATCTACATCGTCACTTTGAGTCTATATTATGTAAACATGAACAAATTGAAATACTGTTTGCAGTAGAAAAGGGAATTTGCAATTAAAATAATAAACCAAGAAATAAAAAAGCACCCAAGAACACAATATAAATCAAATTAGACAACAACAACAGACAAGAAATTTTAAAAAAAAAAAAAGCAAAGCAAAACAAAACAAACATAAACACAAATTTGAACCAACGAATAGGTAGACTAAAACTAACTAGATATTTTTTTTCACTAAAAAGTCTGAATCACTGAAGAACAGTGTGTATTAATAAATACCAAAGTATGAAAAAATTAATTGAAAAAAAAATTAAAAAATTAATCATCTTATATGTTTTGCAATTTGTATTTAAACAATACCTTTATTTTAGATTCCTCTACTAACACAAGCCCACTCTGACTTTTAACTGGAATATATACTACTGCCTGTGATATAGGTAGCTGACTTGGACCGCCATTGTATATTTCATACATGTGGATTAAATCAACGTCTTTATTCTGTGATTTCCGCTGATCCGGTTGGGAAGCCCTACAAATAGGCAGAAAAAAATCAGTAAAATCTGTAGTTGACAAAACAAGAATCGGATTGTTAAATAATATAGTGGTAAAATGATAAATTGTCTTTGACGTTGGTGTCTTTTAATCATTGATCTTTGCAATTAAAAGTTATCACAAACGAAAAAAATATTCATTTTTAGAGTTGTAAATAATAGCTGCATACAATAAAGAATGTATATAGTCTTGTTAATGATTTTGCAATAGATATAGTTATTTTTAGAGGTATTTCATATATATATATATATATATATATATATATATATATATATATATATATATATATATATATATATATATATATATATAATAGAGAGAGAGAGAGAGAGAGAGAGAGAGAGAGGTTTATTATTGGATTTGGTGTCCAAAACAACTTTTTATTTGCCCGACCGATTGGTAGAAATTGAAGAATAATAGTTTGATTTTACATTAAAATGTCACAGTATTGGTCTTTAAATTTGATCTTAAATTTCATCTAAAGTGTTAGGTACATCAACGCAATATAAATCGTAAGGAAAAAAGCAATGGCATTGAATTACACAAAGGGAATGGTACTAAGTCGGTAGAACAGCATTTGAAATAAATAAAACATGTTTGAAAGGTTTATTTTTATTGATGTTTTGGTCTTGTCTTGTCTTGTCTTGTTGAAGTGTTTCTGTCATTTAAGTTGTATTCTTGGATTTATCAAACCGTTAGTACGTATTTTTAAAACCAATTTGGTTCTTTTAATTTCAAAAAAAACAAAAAACAAAAAAAAAAAAAAAAAAAAAAAAAAAAAAAAAAAAACAACAAAACAACTTAATAAAACCTATATTAAAGGTAATAACTATTTCTTACCCACTCATTTGAACATCTGACTTTATTTGTATTGGAATCTGTATTGTTTTGTCATTGTTATCTCTATCAATCTCATTGCTGGCTAAGGCGGTAGACCTAACATGACCAGATATATTAATAGCGCTATCTAAGTCTTGTATTGATCCGGATGGCAATAGAACATCTAATGAGGTATTCAAACGAAGCAGGAAGTGGACAATATTCCCTCTGCGTAGTGGTTGAACAACATCACATCTTAACTCATAATCATCACTAACATTTGCATATACACATTCCAGTTGCTTTGATCCTTGTAAAAGTTGAATACCAAGAATAACGGTGTTATTGCTCGTGTCTATATACAATGATGAGGCATAGGACGTGTCTCCTTTATTTTCTACTTTTATTTCGACGTTTTGTTCGTTTTTCTCTCCGATAATTAATGCTTCATTGGATTGTATTTCAATATTGAGATCCGTCTTGCATACATCTTCACATTCTCTTCTATGAAACCGTACCTTAGAAAACAGAATTTTTGATAATGCTAATATTTAACAAAAATTCCCGTTTAATTTTGATGTGCTATATGTGCAAATTTTGAAATTCATTCCTCATCGGTGACCTTTAAAGATAACGTAAATATATCTGCATTGAAATTTAAATGCATCTAAAAAACACTCATAATAGCAGAAAGAACTAGAGGGTATACTTGTAAGCAAGTATATGTCTGCGTATCAGCTCTCTTAGGTGGTGCTCCAAATAGCAGAAGAAATTCCAAGAAAGAAAGAAAGAAAGAATTCTCTAGAAAGAACTCTCTTGAATTCCGTGGTTTTAGCCGGATTTCTGCAAAGTCCTTGCGAATTCCGAAAAACGGTGAGGAATCAATCCCTACCAGTTGACAAAATTTTAACCTGATCGGATAAGAAACGTAGGGGGAGGTCTCTCTGAAAAAAATCTGTCAGAAACGAGTACGACAAACAACAATATGTCTGCTGATACGCAGACATAACAAAAACCGAATATTTTCATAACACAAAATATTATTGAAAAAGATCATTTAAACTTGATTTTTTAAACTTCTGAAATGTGCACATATGGTGAATCAAATTTAAACAGGTTTTTTTGTTAAATGTTTAACTGTAAATTTATTTGTAAATTAAGATAAAAGAGGTCATAGAAATATACCTGAATGTAAAAATGCTAGAACCACAGCACTTGTTCTTCAAAATAATATGAACAATTGTATACATTTTCTTTTTAAATATCATTCATTTATAGCGACAGAACAAATTTCATATCAGTAGCCTCGATAAGCGATTGCATTTTCACATGTTTCAGTTACATAGAGTTAAAGCTGCATTAAGTTTTTCAATTTTCTGAATTTTATTTTGGATTTTCTAAAAACAATTTTTTTTTAAAAAAATAGATAACTTCTAATCACAATCCGTGAGATTCATTTTCTAAAATTTTATTCGTATTAGCTGTAAATAAACGGAATCCTCTTACCGGTTGGTCAGTGTTTTGCGATGGTTATCATTTGCTTGGAGCATGCGCACGGATGTACGGAAATTCCAAAGAATCGAAGGTGAAACCTGACAAATTGTATTGATTCAATTTATTTGTCCGTCATTAATTTCCATATGTATTCGCAATGGTGTAACGTATCCCTTACAAAGTCACAAAATGACAAATTAAATGAAATTCTGTGTTTAATTTATCGTATTTCACCGTTTTGCAGGTTGTGTTTAAATGACCCGGTTTTTTATGACGTAACCATGTTTTAAAATTAGATCTCAGGCTACATCACCAGTTGGCAAATAACTGTTATTTCTGTATTTATTCGAGCTTTTATCGTTGAACCAAATGTAACATTGTTCATTAGGAACATCATTAATTAGATCAGCGCCGTTTTAATTTTTTTACCTAGGAAAACTTAAAGCAGCTTTAATGTTTAGAATCTCAGACTGAGAATAGCCAAAACAGAATTTGTTCAATTTAAATACTAATTTATATTATTCGTTAAGTTGTTGTTGAAAGCTTCAACAAATAAGCCAGGTATATTATAAAATGATTAAATTTTTATTTATATGTTGTATTTCGATGGCTTTTTAAATTTTTATCTTTAAGATGTTTTTAAATTTTTTAATTTATTTATTTGTTATACTTCATAAACCATTTTTTTAATCCGTGATCCCAGGAAGTGGACGTTTTGCCTTTGCCGTTTTCTCTCGATTGTTGATTCAATTATCGTAGTTATATTGGATTTTGTAAAATGCATTTTTAATTTTACTTACTCTCTTCTCTAGAGAATATCCTCCGTAAGTGGGAGGTCGTGGGGTCGAACACCGACAGGGTCTGACCCAAGACTAGAGAGTGGATAGTGACATGTTCTTTCGCCAAGAACTCGGCATTACGAAATGAAAGTCACGGTTCATTGGGATGGGAACTTAAAATAAACAAGGTCTTGTGTCACGGATAGGCGTGGCAATGACAAAGAACTCTACTGTATATTGCCATCAGCGCAACGCAAGTCAAACTTTCTGCACTTTCGCCTATAGCTGGCGACGTCTCGATTAAGTGAAGAATTTTGACTGGGACGTTAATTACTCAACTCAACTTAACTCTAGAGAAAATCATAATAATACTTACGGTCGATAACTTTTCTTTGTCACTGCCGATATTAAGAATTGGAGTTATCTCCCCTATTGATTGGGTTTCTGAAAGACTTTGATTGAGTGAGAATGCAACATTTTGTCCAATTACTCTGTAAAACTCTCTTGTTAAGGACTTGAAAAAAAAGCATATAAAAATATATTGAAATGACTAAAATTAAGAATAATCTCTACTTTGTTGTCTTTATTTTTATCAATTGTATGTCGACAGCTAAGGTGACTAAACACTAGCTAAAGAATCAGAAAACTTCTCAGCTCTTAGATTTGATATTTATTTGACAGATCCTTGTTAATGTAACAGTTTCTTTACGTTTGAAGTAACAAATTTACACACCATGCATGTTGTATTTTAAAGGTTTTTTCATATCTCATTTTGTTTAAACTTTGGGATATTTAAATGCATGTGTCGAAATTTGGTATATGGATTTGAGTAAAACATACAGTTTAATAGATAAATGCAAGTACAGATAGAGTAAATATGAATTAAGTGAAGTGTGGATAAATCCAAGTGTGGACAAGGTAAAGTGTTGATATGAACTTAACAAAGGAATTATTTTTATAGCGATGATAACTGATTGGTTCATGGTAAAAAGCTAATAATTCTAAATAACCTACCTGTACACGACCAAATACCGTTGTACATTCTGATCCGCTTGCCGGGATTAGTAGTCGTTGAATTAAAACTGACCTATGATTAACCTTCATCATTTTTAAGAAATAGATTCATTCTTCCGGATTTACGATTTTGTAAACGTATTGAATCAGCCTTTAACTCATAATTGATATCTAGAACACAACAATATAAAATCAAGTCATATAATATGTACTTGCCACACACACACACACACACACACACACACACACACACACAATATATCAAAATATAGACTGTGCTTCTGGCTTTAAAACCACCGTTTTTGAAGGAGCACCAGAATGTATACATACAAACAAGCAACAAAAAAGGAGCACCAGAATGTAAACATACAAACAAGCAACAAAAAAAAAAAAAAAAAAAAAAAAAAAAAAAAAAAAAAAAAAAAAAAAAGTAATTAAAGTCATCATTATGATGCTATAAGGAACAATAACAATCGAATAGATGCGTTAATTTCCGTATTCTATAAAGATATCAACGATGACAACAGAGATTGTTGAGAAAATAACATAAGGTAGTTTAGAAATATTTTTACCGGTATCCAGTCTCGTTTTAATTATAATGTAAATTGTGTTATTAGATTTCGTATATTCTGATATTTTTATTTTATGTAAATTCAATTTATTTCATGCCGTTTTCTGACGCCAACAACATGATAAAAGCTTTAGCCATCTGGCATGCTTCTGAAACAAACAACATGATGAAAGCTTTGGTCATCCGTCTTGTTTCTGACGCCGACAACAAGATAAAATTTTCAGTCATCCGCCATGTTTTTTTTTTGACGCTAAAAATAAGATAAAGTCTTAAATGAGTATGGTTTGTTTCTGAAATCAAAATAATGTTGAAAACATGATGAAGGTTTTTCAATTGCCAGATTCATTTTATATATAAAAAGAAAAAAAAAATGATGACTTGTTGGAATAGATGACTTACACACTCCGTTGTTCAAGCCTTTAGCCGAGTAACTAAAACATATTTGTATCGTTACACAAGGCATTCCATTTTCATCCATGCATGGGGAGTTATTAGGTACAAGAGGTACAACTGCTGGAGTTACAGATATATTGGAAGAAACAGTAACTACTGGACGAGAACGAACAACAATGACCTTATTAGACTGGTAGGCTCCAACTGCTATATCTGAAAAAAATTATTAATCAAAATTATACAAAAGGAGAAGATGTTTTCAACTAGTCTTGCTCGAGGACTTTTGTATTTACAACAGTGTTGAACAAAATGTTTAAAAACAATCTAGTTTTTTTCTGGTTGTCGGTCAATAATTAGAATCATTTTATCGTTTTTGCCTTACTACGTTGATGTTATGGTTTAACAGAGAAGTACTGTTAGTTGTCCTCAGGTTCTGTCATCTCTCTGTGATAAATATACCATTGCGCTTAGATCGTTACATAATTGGATAAATTAGGATAAATTTTGATTATCTTTTTAACTTAGTTCCGAAATGTGCACAAATGGCACATCAAAATTAAACAGTTTTTTTTCTGTATTTACGGTTAATTTTTGACAGGTAAAACAGTTTTTAAGATCTGCTTATTAATTTCAAAGATGTACCTACCGCCGTGTAAATTATTGTCAATGTCTAATGAATTAGACAGGTGCCAACCAAATGTTTTAATACCAGGTAAGATCATTTCTCCAGAAATACGTTGTGAGAACTTGGCATTTATTCCATTTACACCTCCATTAAAAATGTAAATGGCTCCGGTCATGTCGTCCTCAAATGGTGCACCAACAACTGTATCTGAAAAAGTTAACATTGTAAAAACATTAATATAACAATAATGGCAAATGTTCCCTCACACACACACACACACACACACATACACACACACACACACGTGTGTGTGTGTATGTATAACTGTTTTATAAATTATATGCCATTTATCAGTTTGACCTTCAATTAGGAAAATATTCTTTAGACGCAAGAAAGTCGTTTATTAAACATGCAATACTTTGAGGTTCCTGTAATGGTGGAACCACAACATCATGGCTAAAATTTAGACAATTGTAATATTTGTTTTACATTTTTTTTATCTGTCATGAATAATGAATGAATTTGGCTGATACTCGAAATTCTGAAAGCGAGAAAATATCATTGTCAGACTATTGTTCTCATTTGATCTATTATGAGCACTTTGAACGAAATAAACATATTTTATGTTTTCACGTGATCAGTAAGTACAATATATCAATATATACTACTTTGATTTGTTACATGCGGATTGTGTGACGTGTGGTCAACAATTTAAAATATAATTTTAGGTCAAGAAGTATTTCCGGCAATACCAAGATCGAATTCCTTTATAGACAAATCATAAAGATCGTTAACCCATTGCTAGAGATCTAGAGTTGCGAAAATTGAATTATAAAAAAGGTAACATGATACATAATATTTACTTTAAGTGACAACAAAAAGTAAATGATGATATCGATACTATTTATGTTTGATAAGCTTTGATTAAAGACACAAGATGTAATTTTACTATTTATCAAAAATTTGTTGTTAAGAAGGTTACTTTTTTTAAAGTGTTGGTAGTCTTGGCAGCAATTTGTTTTTATATCCATTTAAACTTTTTCACAATATTCTTACTAACAACGTACCATTAAAACCGTCTCCAGTTATATCACCAAGACTAGCTATTGATGTGCCAAATCTACTAAAAGGCTTTTGTAATCCATATAACCGAGTATGTTCCCTCAAGTAAGTGTCCTGTAAAATCAAAACCAATTGATAAATTACATTTTGAGACGATTCAGTGAAAGCAAGATCGAATTATTTTACATGTGTATTTATATCTACCAAGTTCATTAAAATTTTGATCTTTGGTAATAATAAAAAAATACAAACATTCCAGTCGATGTATAAATCACATAATAATAATAAAGTAAAACTGGCCAGTTCGGGTATACACATGATCTTCAATCAGTTTGGATACACTCTTTAAACTGTACAATATTGTGATGCCGCCCATAAAGCGTTTAAAGCGCCTTGATTAGCCTAGGCTTGCAATATAATTGAGTCAACAATTTAATTGTAAACAACTTGCTTTGTTGTAGAAAGTCATCGTATTGGAAGAAATGACCTACTGTACCATATGAACTTTGTAACCTCTCGTAGGTGTCATAATTGAGGTAGAACTCAAAATTTGAAGCAAAACATGGAGAATCCTATTTTTTCTCAAAGCTCAAAAGGATAGATAGCATTCACATGTTCGACAAATATGGGATTATTTAGAGACAGAAGGTCATCTAAATATCTGTATATGGAGTTATATACGTTAGCGACAGTCTTCTCTCCAAATTTGACAAGGTTTCATAAAATGTTTATTCATATCAATTATAAAAACAAGTCAGCAAGCAGAGGTTCACAATTTGTGTCCATTGGTATATCGTTATTCAGTTACTATGTTACAAAAATTAAGTTAAAACTATAAAAACAAAAAACATTACATTTAATTAAGCATGATATATATAAAACAATATGTACAACTGCTTCCCCCGTTATTATTCTCCACAGTTTTTACAAAATGGTATTGTGTAGTATGCGGACAAAACGTGTAATATTGTTTGCTTATGTTTGTTTCTTTATTCTCATAATTTTGTCTTTGTACATGCTATATTTGTACGAGATGTAATTATCAACAGCTATATTCAGTTGAAGTTGCGAAGTTACATTTTTTTAAAATATTTGATACTTACATCACCTGTACCGTGATACACAGTAACCTCCCCTTGGTCGATAGCCGATAATACCGTGTGGTACTGTGGTGATCCAACCAAAAGGTCGTCTATATCGTCACCATTAATATCAACAACCAGCAATGATGCCCCATACAAAGCTCCAATCTAAAAAACACGTATGCTAGATATATATTTACTGTGGTTTTCAGATAATATTTACGAACCGTAAACGATATTATTGTTTTGTCCTTACTATTTCAATTACAGCTTCATTAAAATTTCCTATGCATAATATAAAACGGCAAATATTTTCTTAACTATGCCTTTCATGAAAAATGTAAGGCTTCGATCTATAATAAAACGTGTGCTTAAGAGTCCTGTTAGTTGTGGTAAAAGGCATTTTCTGACTCCATTATGATGGTTAGATAAACATCGAATCCATAGATGGTAAAGATTTTGTTCGATATTTAAATATATATTTATATATTAATATTATAATATTATTAATATTATTAATATTTATATATTTATATTTTATATATATTGTACAGGTTTTTTTTATCAGAACCTTTTTGATGTCGAACATTCTGTTCAACTGTCACTGTTTGCAAAAGCAGACGCGAATGAAAGCATAAAACATAGTAAAATAGTTTGCCCTAGTTTTAAAATTATTTCAAGATAACGCCCTGAAAGCAAATTTATACAAATTTATAATATCGTTCTTAATTGGTAATGGGTGATAAAATTTCAAAAATCTCGAATACAGGTGCACCTTGGTGATTTTTTGACATTTCAAGTTTAATCAGTGGCCATGTTTCGATGTCTGAAAGTTAACCAATAAAGCACCAGGATACAATAATTTTCTTCTTTTTCGAGACGTAGAGTTACTTTACCTGGTCAAAAAACATAAGAGGTATCATAAAATTTCTTTACTTGTTGACCTTCGAAAACATTGATATGCCATAAAAACTCTTTAGCTGTTGACCTTACACGACCTTGAAATGTCAAAGGGCTAATTCACCTGGTGACCTTCCAAAACTATGAGATGACATAAAGATATTATACTTGGTGACCTTCCTAAACTACGAAATGACATAAAAAACTTCAACTACTGGTGACCTTCCTAAACTATGAGATGAGATGAAAAACTATACCTGGTGACCTTCCAAACCTTTGAGAAAAATAAAGATACTTTACCTCGTGAGCTTCCAAATCTTTGAGATGACATGAAGATACTAAACCTTATGAGCTTCCAAAACACTGAGATGACTTAAAGATACTATATCTGGTGAGCTTCCAAAACACTGAGATGACTTAAAGATACTATACCTTTTGAGCTCCCAAAACACTGAGATGGCTTAAAGATACTATACCTTTTGAGCTTCCAAAACACTGAGATCACTTTAAGATACTATACCTTATGAGCTTCCAAAACACTGAGATGGCTTAAAGATACTATACCTTTTGAGCTTCCAAAACACTGAGATTACTTAAAGATACTATACCTTATGAGCTTCCAAAACACTGAGATGACTTAAAGATACTATACCTTATACCTTATAAGCTTCCAAAACACTGAGATGACTTAAAGATACTCTACCTTATTAGTTTCCAAAACACTGAGGTGGCTTAAAGATACTTTACCTTATGAGTTTCCAAAACACTGAGATGGCTAAAAGATACTACACCTTATGAGCTTCCAAAACACTGAGATTACTTAAAGATACTATATCCGGTGAGCTTCCAAAACAGTGAGATGACGTAAGGATATTTTCCTGCTGACGTTCGAATACTAAGATTGACATAGATATAGTATATATATCTATATATAGTTTTATATTGTGATACTCAGCCTTGTAACATTCCAAACCTTGAAGAGGTGTCACAAAGATATTTATCTGGTCAACTTCCAAAACAGTGAGTTGTTATAGAGATATTTTACCTGGTGGCCTTCTAGAATTTTAAAAGGTGTCATTGAGTGAGTTAAACCAATAGAAACGTCCAACAAAAGCACCTTGAAAAATAAGAAAAAAATTATTATCTGTTAAAATCTTGATTAAAGTTGATCATAAGTCTAAAATAAATCAATAAAGCAATACTATATTATAGAAAAAATTGACACAAAAAGACAGTTTGACGTCACAGCTTTACAACTTGTAGTAAGGTAATGATGGCAGCACAGTGTTAACAAAACGGATACATAGGTTTTATTATTACGTTTATTGAAATGGGATTTAAATTATCTGAAAATCCGAAATATAAGCATCGATATTATATTTTGTTTAATTTTGAAATTGAATCTCTGTTAAATAGTAAACTTAAAAAAAAAAAAAAAAAAAAAAAAAAAAAAAAAAAAAAAAAAAAAAAAAAATACAATCAAGTATATGATTAAGGTTAGAAGTGGCAGGTCAAGACTTTTGTTCAGTAAAGGAATCGATGTAAAGTCAAGCTTTAATTTTTTAAAAATTTTGTTTTAGTTCACACATTTGCGCAGCATGATGTCATTATTTAATATCACTTCAGTTTTATTGGCCTAGCATTGTATAAGAAATGTCACTTGTTTTTGTTAAAGTTAAATCACAGACTTATATGAGATTAAAAACAATTATTGTAAAATTTAAAATATACATACGCTTCCAATGTGTCCATTTGCATTGCTAAAATGTGGAGCACTAGCAACAATCAGAGCTTTCCGATTTGGTCCAAAATATCCGGAGGCAACTGCGTAACCTGTATGACATAAAAATTGGTCCAGACTTAGACAGCTCGGATTTGTTTTACATAGTACACATGTTTTGTTCATGGGGAACGTAAGTTAATGAGGATAAGATTTATATAGCAACCGTTATTTATATCGCTGTAAAAATGTGGCGTCAATATGAGAACACGTCATTTACCAGTGAGGTCACAATTTATACAATCTTAACAAGAATGTAGAAAAAATTGAACACAATTTATCATTTTAGACAAAAAAAAAATAAAGAAATCAATAAATAAATAAAAAACAAAATAAATAAAATAAAATAAAAAATAATAAAATATCTACGAAGTTGGAGTAATTAAAATCTAATTCTTAATAAACTTGTCCTGACATTTTTAATCATTCTTGCATGGATAATTTTATGTTATTTTGAATAATAAAACAACTATTTTTTTCTATTTTATTTTTATAAATCTAATAATATTATATATATATATAATTATATAATTTTGATCTGACTATATTTTTACATATTTCATTGTCTTACCTATATACGATCCTCGTCCTTGATGAAAGTTTTCTAGAATTTGACGATTACTATTTCCAGCTATCGGTTTGTAAAATCCACGAAAATTTGTACCTCTCGGATCACACATAGCTATTCCTCCTATGTATAAAAAATTAAACACATCGGTTTCAAGAATTCTTACTTTAATTTTTATTTTTTTTTTCAATTTTTTTTATTTATTATTTTTTTACATAATTTTTCCTTTTGTGTGGGGATCGGGAACAAAAGATGTTTCATTGTGAAAAAGTAACTGTAATAACAGAGTTACGCGTAGTTCAAGATTAAACGTTTACGTCGCTATTGATTTTTCAAGGAATATTTTAAAAATTAGATTCTTAAGTTTAAAATGCAATTTACATGTATTTTAAACTAAAAACAATTCTTTGTAAATTCTAGAAAATACCTTTGATCATTAAATCGAATGTTTTGATGAAAAGTTAGGAATTTAGAAAGTAAATAACAATTTGAATAATTACAACGGTTTAATCTTTTTTCTTTATCTATGGGTGTTGTACCTGTATTCCTGAGAATACAGTGTGCTTAAAATTAATTTTTTTAATTTGAATTATAGAACAAAGGGAGATAATATGTAGTAAAATATCTCTATATGAACTATGCTATAGTTACCTATATCTCTTATAACACCTGGCATGCCTAATACAAATGCAAGATTCGGGACCTGTAAATACAAAATGGCGGATCTGAAAAGACGTGTAGGGACCCTAAAACGTTTATCTGCGTGTTTGGACCCTGAAACGCTTATCTGCTTGTAGAGACCCTGAAACGCTCACCTGTTTGTAGGGACTCCGACACTCTCACCTGCAGGAAATTGATAACCGAAATTTATATATAACGTTTTAAGTGCTTTTATAAATATAAATTTCTCTCCTTCTCTAGTTTTAGAGCTTAGAAATTTCTGTTTATGCACATTTATAACCGGATTGACTAAATTATTTAAAAAATAAGAGTAAACAATATAGCCACTATAATGCGTGTTTTAAGCAGGTGGTGGTGTTTTTCACATACTTGTTGTTGATTCACTAGTCCTTAAACTAATTTGAAATACTTTTGACTATACGGTTTTCACTGAGTAAATATTTAACAAAAATACCCGTTTGATTTTGCTGTGCCATATGTGCACATTTCGAAAATTATCATCAGTGCCACTAGGGACCCAAAAGGTTTAAAGATAAAAAAAGGATAATCTAAACATTTGAAAATTATATAAATCCAAATCCAGCAAAGGAATGCTTTCAATGCATTTTAAAAATTTAGAAGGCTAAAAATTTTGACACAAGGTACATTTTTGACAGCAAAAAGGACTGCCTACTGAGTAATGAATACCCTCGGGGAGTTTTACTCCACCAGCAGCGGTACCCGTTCAGGGATAGTAGATATTAAAAAATTAATGACCTGTGTAATTCAATGAGATACTTTTTACAGATGAAGTTGTATGTTTTTTGTTTTACCTCATATTTAAACATTCTTAACTGATAATGATAAAAAAGATCAAAGTTCTGCTGAAGTTTATCAAATTGTTTTTTTTTCTCATAACTATTAAGGTTTTTAATTATATATTACAAAATAAAACGTCTTACCTGTGAAACAGAAGACGAAAATCCAGTCAAAACTTTGTTCTCATAATAAGGATGTGCGTTAAAAATCTCAGTGTAAAATCGTCGCTTTCTGATGGAAGATTCTAAAAGAGATGAATTCATTTGGTAACAGTATCCTGGTAAACGTTCGATACCCACGTCTTGTAGTTTCGATAAATCCTTCCATAATGGCGCACATACCTAAAATTAATACTAAGCCTTTAATAAACATATGTTAATTGGAATGTACTAATTATGACCAACGTCTTTATATCTATTGTTGATGAACACACACACACACACACACACACACACACACACACACACATATATATACTGCTATCAACACAAACTGAGACCAAAGTATCCATATCCAACGTTTTTAAAACATATTGTGACCTATGTTACCATATAAATGTTGAAAGATATGTATATAACATATTTAAATCTATGTTGATTTTCATGTTGTTAACGGAATCGAGGACATTTTCGAAAATCGACTTTAAATTCTACACAGATTAAGGCACATTTAATGGAGTCGACGATCATCCTGTAAGAAGTTATAGATCTTTATACTAGTTTAAATGCTCTTGTTAAGGGGCCGATGAGGTTCCTGTAAGAAGTTAGAGATCTTTATACTAGTTTTAATGCTCTTGTTAAGGGGACCGATGAGGTTTCCAGTAAGAAGTTACGAGATCTTTATACTAGTTTTAATGCTCTTATTAAGGGGACCGATAATGTTCCTGTAAAAAGTAAGAGATATTTATACTAGTTTTAATGCTCTTATTAAGGGGACCGATAATGTTCCTGTAAAAAGTAAGAGATATTTATACTAGTTTTAATGCTCTTATTAAGGGGACCGATAATGTTCCTATAAGAAGTTAGAGATGTTTATACTAGTTTTAATTCTCTTGTAAAGGGGATCGATGATGTTCCTATAAGAAGAAAGAGATCTTTATACTAGTTTTAATTCTCTTGTTAAGGGGACCAATGATGTTCCTGTAAGAAGTTAGAGATCTTTATACTAGTTTTCATTCTGTTAAGGGGATCGATGAGGTCCAATAAGAAGTTAGAGATCTTTATTCTAGTTTTAATTCTCGCGTTAAGGGGACTGACGATGTTTCTGTAAGAAGTTCAGGATCTTTATACTAATTTCCATGCTCTTATTAATTGGACCAATAATGTTCCTGTAAGAAGTTTTTGATCATTATACTAGTTTTCATGCTCTTGTGAAGGCGACCAATAACGTTCCTGTGAGAAGTTTGAGTTCTTTATACTAGTGTTATATCTGTTGATAAGGGGATCGATGATGTTCCTGTAAGAAGTTATAGATCTTTATACTAGTTTTCATTCTCTTGATAAGTGGACTGACGTTATTCCTGTAAGAAGTAAGAGATCTTTATACTAGTTTTGATGCTCTTTTAAAGGAGACCGATGATGTTCCTGTTAGAAGTTATAGATCTTTATACTAGTTTTGATTCTCTTGTTAAGGGGACCGATGATGTTCCTGTAAGAAGTTATAGATCTTTATTCTAGATTTAATTCTCTTGTTAAGGGGACTGACGATGTTTAAGAAGTTATAGATCTTTATACTAATTTAAATGCTCTTGTTAAGGGGACCGATGACGTTCCTGTAAGAAGTTAGAGATCTTTATACTAGTTTTAATGCTCTTGTTAAGGGGACCGATGACGTTCCTGTAAGAAGTTAGAGATCTTTATACTAGTTTTAATTCTCTTGTTAAGGGGACCGATGATGTTCCTGTAAAAAGTAAAAGATATTTATACTAGTTTTAATGCTCTTGTTTAGGGGACCGATGATGTTCCTGTAAGAAGTTAAAGGTCTTTATACTAGTTTTAATTCTCTTGTTAAGGGCATTGATGACGTTCCTGTAAGAAGTAAGAGATTTTTATACTAGTTTTAATTCTCTTGTTAAAGGGATCGATGACGTTCCTATAAGAAGTTATAGATCTTTATACTAGTTTTCATTCTGTTAAGGGGATCGATGATGTTCCTGTAAGAAGTTATAGATCTTTATACTAGTTTTCATTCTCTTGATAAGTGGACTGACGTTATTCCTGTAAGAAGTAAGAGATCTTTATACTAGTTTTGATGCTCTTTTAAAGGAGACCGATGATGTTCCTGTTAGAAGTTATAGATCTTTATACTAGTTTTGATTCTCTTGTTAAGGGGACCGATGATGTTCCTGTAAGAAGTTACAGATCTTTATTCTAGATTTAATTCTCTTGTTAAGGGGACTGACGATGTTTAAGAAGTTATAGATCTTTAAACTAATTTAAATGCTCTTGTTAAGGGGACCGATGACGTTCCTGTAAGAAGTTAGAGATCTTTATACTAGTTTTAATGCTCTTGTTAAGGGGACCGATGACGTTCCTGTAAGAAGTTAGAGATCTTTATACTAGTTTTAATTCTCTTGTTAAGGGGACCGATGATGTTCCTGTAAAAAGTAAAAGATATTTATACTAGTTTTAATGCTCTTGTTTAGGGGACCGATGATGTTCCTGTAAGAAGTTAAAGGTCTTTATACTAGTTTTAATTCTCTTGTTAAGGGGATTGATGACGTTCCTGTAAGAAGTAAGAGATTTTTATACTAGTTTTAATTCTCTTGTTAAAGGGATCGATGACGTTCCTATAAGAAGTTATAGATCTTTATACTAGTTTTCATTCTGTTAAGGGGATCGATGATGTGTCTGTTAGAAGTTAGAGATCTTTATACTAGTTTTCATTCTCTTGATAAGTGGACTGACGTTATTCCTGTAAGAAGTAAGAGATCTTTATACTAGTTTTGATGCTCTTTTAAAGGAGACCGATGATGTTCCTGTCAGAAGTTATAGATCTTTATACTAGTTTTGATTCTCTTGTTAAGCGGCCTGACGATGTTCCTGTAAGAAATTATAGATCTTTATACTAGTTTTAATTCTCTTGTTAAGGGGCCTGACAATGTTCCTATAAGAAGTTAGAGATCTTTATACTAGTTTTAATTCTCGTGCTAAGGGGACTGACGATGTTCCTGTAAAAGTTACAGATCTTTATACTAGTTTTGATTCTCTTGTTAAGGGGACCGATGATGTTCCTATAAGAAGTTAGAGATCTTTATACTAGTTTTAATTCTCTTGTTAAGGGGCCTGACGATGTTCCTGTAAGAAATTATAGATCTTTATAGTAGTTTTCATTCTCGTGTTAAGAGGACTGACAATGTTCCTATGAGAAGTTAGAGATCTTTATACTAGTTTTGATTCTCTTGTTAAGGGGACCGATGATGTTCCTATGAGAAGTTACAGATCTTTATACTAGTTTTGATTCTCTTGTTAAGGGGACCGATGATGTTTCTGTAAGAAGTTAGAGATCTTTATACTAGTTTTAATTTTTGTGTTAAGGGGAATGATGATGTTCCTGTAAGAAGTTAGAAATCTTTATACTAGTTTTAATTCTCGTGTTAAAGGGACTGACGATGTTCTTGTAAGAAGTTAGAGATCTTTATTCTAGTTTAATTCTCGTGTTTAATCTTTATACTAGTTTTAATTCTCGTGTTTAAGGGACTGACGATGTTCCTGTAAGAAGTGAGAGATCTTTATACTAGTTTTGATTCTCTTGTTAAGGGGACTGACGATGTTCCTGTTAGAAATTAGAGATCTTTATACTAGTTTTAATTCTCGTGTTGAGGGGACTGACGATGTTCTTATAAGAAGTTAGAGATCTTTATACTAGTTTTAATTCTCGTGCTAAGGGGACTGACGATGTTCCTGTAAGAAGTGAGAGATCTTTATACTAGTTTTGATTCTCATGTTAAGGGGACTGACGATGTTCCTGTTAGAAATTAGAGATCTTTATACTAGTTTTAATTCTCGTGTTGAGGGGACTGACGATGTTCCTATAAGAAGTTATAGATCTTTATATTAGTTTTGATTCTCTTGTTAAGGGGCCTGACGATGTTCCTGTAAGTAATTATAGATCTTTATAGTAGTTTTGATTCTCTTGTTAAGGGGACTGACGATGTTCCTGTAAGAAGTGAGAGATCTTTATACTAGTTTTGATTCTCATGTTAAGGGGACTGACGATGTTCCTGTTAGAAATTAGAGATCTTTATACTAGTTTTAATTCTCGTGTTAAGGGGACTGACAATGTTCCTATGAGAAGTTAGAGATCTTTATACTAGTTTTGATTCTCTTGTTAAGGGGACCGATGATGTTCCTATAAGAAGTTAGAGATCTTTATACTAGTTTTGATTCTCTTGTTAAGGGGACCGATGATGTTCCTATGAGAAGTTAGAGATCTTTATACTAGTTTTGATTCTCGTGTTAAGGGGACCGACGATGTTTCTGTAAGAAGTTAGAGATCTTTATACTAGTTTTGATTCTCTTGTTAAGGGGACCGATGATGTTCCTATAAGAAGTTAGAGATCTTTATACTAGTTTTGATTCTCGTGTTAAGGGGACCGATGATGTTCCTATGAGAAGTTACAGATCTTTATACTAGTTTTGATTCTCTTGTTAAGGGGACCGACGATGTTTCTGTAAGAAGTTAGAGATCTTTATACTAGTTTTAATTTTTCTGTTAAGGGGAATGATGATGTTCCTGTAAGAAGTTAGAAATCTTTATACTAGTTTTAATTCTCGTGTTAAAGGGGACTGACGATCATCCTGTAAGAAGTTACAGATCTTTATACTAGTTTTGATTCTCTTGTTAAGGGGACCGATGATGTTCCTATAAGAAGTTATAGATCTTTATACTAGTTTTAATTCTCTTGTTAAGGGGCCTGACGATGTTCCTGTAAGAAATTATAGATCTTTATAGTAGTTTTCATTCTCGTGTTATGGGGACTGACAATGTTCCTATGAGAAGTTACAGATCTTTATACTAGTTTTGATTCTCTTGTTAAGGGGACCGATGATGTTCCTATGAGAAGTTACAGATCTTTATACTAGTTTTGATTCTCTTGTTAAGGGGACCGACGATGTTTCTGTAAGAAGTTAGAGATCTTTATACTAGTTTTAATTTTTGTGTTAAGGGGAATGATGATGTTCCTGTAAGAAGTTAGAAATCTTTATACTAGTTTTAATTCTCGTGTTAAAGGGACTGACGATGTTCTTGTAAGAAGTTAGAGATGTTTATACTAGTTGAATTCTCGTGTTAAATCTTTATACTAGTTTTAATTCTCGTGTTTAGGGGACTGACGATGTTCCTGTAAGAAGTGAGAGATCTTTATACTAGTTTTGATGCTCGTGTTAAGGGGACTGACGATGTTCCTGTTAGAAATTAGAGATCTTTATACTAGTTTTAATTCTCGTGTTGAGGGGACTGACGATGTTCCTATAAGAAGTTAGAGATCTTTATACTAGTTTTGATTCTCTTGTTAAGGGGATTGATGATGTTCCGGTAAGAATTTATATATCTTTTTACTAATTGTCATGCTCTTGTTAAGGGGACCGATGATGTTGGTGTAAGAAGTGAAAGATCTTTATACTAGTTTAAATGCTCTTATTAGGATCTGACGATGTTCCTGTATGAAGTTATACATCTTTATTTTAGTTTTAATGCTCTTGTTAAGGGAACTAACGATGTCCCTGTAAGAAATTATAGATGTTTATACTAGTTTAAATGCTCTTGTTAAGGGTACTTTTGACGTTCCTGTAAGAAGTTATATATTTTTATACTAGTTTTATTTCAGACTTACCACAACGTTGTTTCCTGCAATCAGAATACTTGCTCCTAGAAGTTGTCCATTTTCTTCATAAGCGTTACCAAAATTTAAAGTAAACTCTGAAATCCAAACAAGATGAAATTTTTTTTGATGCAGATAGTAAATATAGTGTTAGAAAATGACACAAAATTGCACAATATGTATCTGAACTCTAATCAAGTGTAACCTACGATACCGTAATCAGTTGTATAATCAGGTGCAACCTAAGATTCTATTATCAGGTGTAACCTACGATACTATAATGATGTGTAACCTACTATTCTATAACCAGTTGTTACTTACGATACTATAATCAGGTGTAACCTACGATTCTATAATCAGATGAAACACACGATACTATAATCAGTTGTAACTTACGATTCTTTAATCAGTTGTTACGTACGATTCTTTAATCAGTTGTTACGTACGATTCTATAATCAGGTGTAACCTACGACACTATAATCAGATGAAACACACGATACTTTAATCAGTTGTAACCTACGATTCTTTCATCAGTTGTAACCTACGATTCTTTAATTAGTTGTTACCTACGATACTATAATCAGGTGTAACCTACGATACTTTAATCAGTTGCTACCTACGATACTATAATCAGATGAAACACATGATTCTTTAATCAGTTGTTACGTACAATTCTATAACCAGTTGTTACCTACGATACTATAATCAGGTGTAACCTACGATTCTATAATCAGGTGAAACCGAGTCTTAAATCAGTTGTTACCTACGATTATATAATCAGGTGTAAGCTAAGATTCTATAATCAGGTCAATAATAAAGTTACAATATAATGCCGTTGCTTCACGCAATGAAACTATGAAGAGCGCCAAAAAGATATGCCATTGGTTTCAATAATCATGGCAATTTTGTCGCAAAAATGTATGTTTACAAATAAAAGTAGTTTTAACGGGATTAAGAGAGTGGGGTAAAACAACATGATGGAAATAATAGTTTCATATAATTGAGATTACGTGACACAGTTAAGATCCTAACCTCTATTTCTTTACGTGATTTTATTTCATATTTACCCTCTGAACGAAGTCTGATTGGTTCACAATTTCCCTGTTCAATTGTTGTCAAATTTATTGCACATTTATACACATTTCCGGGTGATTTAACTTCCGGTCTGTCTGAAAAGTTGTCACGTGGTGCTCCAACTAACAACCTAGAATAAGCAGGATACAAAATACATAATACTGACGATGACGTGATATAGTTCTTTTTATTGTTTTTAATATTGCTCACACAATGCGTTTGCATGCTTACGAAAACTTATTTACGGAGGCATGGAAGTGTCAAGAAAAATATTTTTATCGCGTGCTTCAGCGAAAGCTATCGCGTGTTCTAACGAAAGTTTTTCACTTTGCGTGCTCACACGGTTTGTTACCACTTTTGCGATAGTGTTTTGTGTGAGCATGCAATACCAGTACGGGGACATCTTAAGGGGTATCGCAGGAGGGAATGGAATTTCTAGAAAGAATGTGAGTAGACAATAAATGAAGTTACTCAAGTTTAACTTTTTACTCGTGATTAAACCAAAATTTCAGTATGATCTATATTTTAGCCGAATATAGGACAAACGCCTGGTTCCATAACTATAGATACTATTAGAAAAAATGTTTATCCAGTTTTTTCGCTCCCAAATGCGAATATATATATATATATATATATATATATATATATATATATATATATATATATATATATATATATATATATATATATATATATATATATACTTCTCGTTATGTAAATTTAGTGGGTAAATCATTCCATTCTGAAGAAATGATCTGAATAAAATCGGGACTTTTGTTTTAAAAATTCCATCCTTTTACCGTTAGATGTATATTTTCATTAAACTTCATCTCTGTTTTGTCGCACTTATCTTTTACTGACGAAAAAAATTTCTGAGAGCTCACACAAAATTAAAAAAAACTGCCTGCGCTCGAAGATCTTATTTACACAATCAAATTTTTATAGAAAAATTCCATGTCACCTCTGGGTTGCCGTACAGGCATTTGTCATGGTAACTAAAAACACTCTCAATATAGTAAGATTTAAGTTGATTCTTAAAAAATAGAAAGAATTTTTGTTGCCGTATTTAATTTTCTTTTTATTTCATATTTTAATACTCTACTTTATAGAAAACAAATGGCCCATGACATTGCGTGTGATCCGTATCACATCTTTAAACACAGGTACCAAACCATGTCATATAATTAAACATTCCGTTTATACAAAATATGTTTTAGAAGGGAAAAAAATCAAAATCGAAATACTTCCTTCATCATAAATTTTTTATTTTTCCACATCGAATTGTTGTCAAATATATTTACACATATTTATGTACGCAGTAAATAATTATAGAACGATCACCTCTATATAAAGACCATATGTCACAGAGTAAAACCTGCTATAACGATCACCTCTATATAAAGACCACATATCACACAATAAAACCTGCTATTACGATCACCTCTATATAAAGACCATATGTCACAGAGTAAAACCTGCTATAACGATTACCTCTATATAAAGACCACATGTCTCACAGTAAAACCTGCTATAACGATCACCTCTATATAAAGACCATATGTCTCAAAGTAAAACCTGCTATAACGATCACCTCTATATAAAGACCACATGTCACACAGTCAAACCTGCTATAACGATCACCTCTATATAAAGACCACATGTCTCACAGTAAAACCTGCTATAACGATCACCTCTATATAAAGACCATATGTCACAGAGTAAAACCTGCTATAACGATCACCTCTATATAAAGACCATATGTCTCACAGTAAAACCTGCTATAACGATCACCTCTATATAAAGACCACATGTCTCATTGTAAAACCTGCTATAACGATCACCTCTATATAAAGACCACATGTCTCACAGTAAAACCTGCTATAACGATCACCTCTATATAAAGACCACATGTCTCACAGTAAAACCTGCTATAACGATCACCTCTATATAAAGACCACATGTCTCACAGTAAAACCTGTTATAACGATCACCTCTATATAAAGACCACATGTCTCACAGTCAAACCTGCTATAACGATCACCTCTATATAAAGACCACATGTCTCACAGTAAAACCTGCTATAACGATCACCTCTATATAAAGACCACATGTCTCACAGTAAAACCTGCTATAACGATCACCTCTATATAAAGACCACATGTCACACAGTAAAACCTGCTATAACGATCACCTCTATATAAAGACCACATGTCACACAGTAAAACCTGCTATAACGATCACCTCTATATAAAGACCACATGTCACACAGTAAAACCTGCTATAACGATCACCTCTATATAAAGACCACATGTCTCACAGTAAAACCTGCTATAACGATCACCTCTATATAAAGACCATATGTCACACAGTCAAACCTGCTATAACGATCACCTCTATATAAAGACCACATGTCACACAGTAAAACCTGCTATAACGATCACCTCTATATAAAGACCACATGTCTCACAGTCAAACCTGCTATAACGATCACCTCTATATAAAGACCACATGTCTCACAGTAAAACCTGCTATAACGATCACCTCTATATAAAGACCACATGTCTCACAGTAAAACCTGCTATAACGATCACCTCTATATAAAGACCACATGTCTCACAGTCAAACCTGCTATAACGATCACCTCTATATAAAGACCACATGAATCACAGTAAAACCTGCTATAACGATCACCTCTATATAAAGACCACATGTCTCACAGTAAAACCTGCTATTACGATCACCTCTATATAAAGACCACATGTCACACAGTAAACCTGCTATAACGATCACCTCTATATAAAGACATGCCACACATTAAAACCTGCTATTACAATCAACTCTAAATAAAGAACACATGTCTCACAGTAAAACCTGCTATAACGATCACCTCTATATAAAGACCACATATCACACAGTAAAACCTGCTATAACGATCACCTCTATATAAAGACATGCCACACATTAAAACCTGCTATTACAATCAACTCTAAATAAAGAACACATGTCTCACAGTAAAACCTGCTATAACGATCACGTCTATATAAAGACCACATGTCACACAGTAAAACCTGCTATAACGATCACCTCTATATAAAGACATGCCACACATTAAAACCTGCTTTTACAATCAACTCTAAATAAAGAACACATGTCTCACAGTAAAACCTGCTATAACGATCACCTCTATATAAAGACCACATGTCTCACAGTAAAACCTCCTATAACGATCACCTCTATATAAAGACCATATGTCACACAGTAAAACCTGCTATAACGATTACCTCTATATAAAGACCACATGTCTCACAGTAAAACCTGCTATTACGATCACCTCTATATAAAGACCACATGTCTCACAGTAAAACCTGCTATAACGATCACCTCTATATAAAGACCACATGTCTCACAGTAAAACCTGCTATTACGATCACCTCTATATAAAGACCACATGTCTCACAGTAAAACCTGCTATTACGATCACCTCTATATAAAGACCACATGTCTCACAGTAAAACCTGCTATAACGATCACCTCTATATAAAGACCACATGTCTCACAGTAAAACCTGCTATTACGATCACCTCTATATAAAGACCACACGTCACACAGTAAAACCTGCTATAACGATCACCTCTATATAAAGACATGCCACACATTAAAACCTGCTTTTACAATCAACTCTAAATAAAGAACACATGTCTCACAGTAAAACCTGCTATTACGATCACCTCTTTATAAAGACCACATATCACACAGTAAAACCTGCTATTACGATCACCTCTATATAAAGACCATATGTCTCACAGTAAAACCTGCTATAACGATCACCTCTATATAAAGACCACATGTCTCACAGTAAAACCTGCTATAACGATCACCTCTATATAAAGACCATATGTCTCACAGTAAAACCTGCTATAACGATCACCTCTATATAAAGACCACATGTCTCACAGTAAAACCTGCTATAACGATCACCTCTATATAAAGACCATATGTCACACAGTCAAACCTGCTATAACGATCACCTCTATATAAAGACCATATGTCACACAGTAAAACCTGCTATTACGATCACCTCTATATAAAGACCACATGTCTCACAGTAAAACCTGCTATAACGATCACCTCTATATAAAGACCACATGTCACACAGTAAAACCTGCTATAACGATCACCTCTATATAAAGACATGCCACACATTAAAACCTGCTATTACAATCAACTCTAAATAAAGACCACATGTCTCACAGTCAAACCTGCTATTACGATCACCTCTATATAAAGACCACATGTCTCACAGTCAAACCTGCTATAACGATCACCTCTATATAAAGACCATATGTCACACAGTAAAACCTGCTATAACGATCACCTCTATATAAAGACCATATGTCACACAGTAAAACCTGCTATAACGATCACCTCTATATAAAGACCATATGTCACACAGTCAAACCTGCTATAACGATCACCTCTATATAAAGACCATATGTCACACAGTAAAACCTGCTATAACGATCACCTCTATATAAAGACCATATGTCTCACAGTAAAACCTGCTATAACGATCACCTCTATATAAAGACCATATGTCACACAGTAAAACCTGCTATAACGATCACCTCTATATAAAGACCACATGTCACACAGTCAAACCTGCTATAACGATTACCTCTATATAAAGACCACATGTCTCACAGTAAAACCTGCTATAACGATCAACTCTATATAAAGACCACATATCAAACAATAAAACCTGCTATTACGATCACCTCTATATAAAGACCATATGTCACAGAG
Source organism: Tegillarca granosa (assembly GCA_029721355.1). Lineage (NCBI taxonomy): Eukaryota > Metazoa > Mollusca > Bivalvia > Arcoida > Arcidae > Tegillarca > Tegillarca granosa. The sequence continues at coordinate 8,600,085 of CM056608.1, forward strand.
TAAAACCTGCTATAACGATCACCTCTATATAAAGACCACATGTCACACAGTCAAACCTGCTATAACGATCACCTCTATATAAAGACCACATGTCTCACAGTAAAACCTGCTATAACGATCACCTCTATATAAAGACCACATGTCACACAGTAAAACCTGCTATTACGATCACCTCTATATAAAGACCATATGTCACAGAGTAAAACCTGCTATAACGATTACCTCTATATAAAGACCACATGTCTCAAAGTAAAACCTGCTATAACGATCACCTCTATATAAAGACCACATGTCTCACAGTAAAACATGCTATAACGATCACCTCTATATAAAGACCACATGTCTCACAGTCAAACCTGCTATAACGATTACCTCTATATAAAGACCACATGTCTCACAGTAAAACCTGCTATAACGATCACCTCTATATAAAGACCACATGTCTCACAGTCAAACCTGCTATAACGATCACCTCTATATAAAGACCACATGTCTCACAGTAAAACCTGCTATAACGATCACCTCTATATAAAGACCACATGTCTCACAGCAAAACATGCTATAACGATCACCTCTATATAAAGACCACATGTCACACAGTAAAACCTGCTATTACGATCACCTCTATATAAAGACCACATGTCTCACAGTCAAACCTGCTATAACGATCACCTCTATATAAAGACCACATGTCTCATTGTAAAACCTGCTATTACGATCACCTCTATATAAAGACCACATGTCACACAGTAAAACCTGCTATTACAATCACCTCTATATAAAGACCACATATCACACAGTTAAACGTGCTATAACGATCACCTCTATATAAAGACCACATGTTACACAGTTAAACCTGCTATAACGATCACCACTATATTAAGACCACATGTCAAACGGTAAAACCTGCTATAACGATCACCTGTATATAAAGACCACATGTCACACAGAAATACCTGCTATTACGATCACCTCTATATAAATACCATATGTCACACAGTAAAACCTGTTATAACGATCACCTCTATATAAAGACATGCCACACAGTAAAACCTGCTATTACAATCAACTCTAAATAAAGAACACATGTCACACAGTTAAACCTGCTATAACGATCACTTCTATATAAAGACCACATGTCACACAGAAAAACCTGCTATAACGATCACCTCTATACAAAGACATGCCACACAGTAAAACCTGCTATTACAATCAACTCTAAATAAAGAACACATGTCACACAGAAAAACCTGCTATTACGATCACCTCTATATAAAGACCACATGTCACACAGTAAAACCTGCTATAACGATCACCTCTATATAAAGACCACATGTCACACAGTAAAACATGCTATAACGATCACCTCTATATAAAGACCATATGTCTCACAGTAAAACCTGCCATTACGATCACCTCTATATAAAGACCACATGTCACACAGTAAAACCTGCTATTACGATCACCTCTATATAAAGACCACATGTCACACAGTAAAACCTGCTATAACGATCACCTCTATATAAAGACATGCCACACATTAAAACCTGCTATTACAATCAACTCTAAATAAAAAACACATGTCACACAGTTAAACCTGCTATAACGATCACCTCTATATAAAGACCACATGTCACAGAGAAAAACCTGCTATAACGATCACTTCTATATAAAGACCACATGTCACACATTAAAACCTGCTATAACGATCACCTCTATAAAAAAACCATATGTCACACAGTTCAACCTGCAATAACGATCACCTCTATATAAAGACCACATGTCACACAGTAAAACCTGCTATAACGATCACCTCTATATAAAGACCACATGTCACACAGTAAAACCTGCTATTACGATCAACTCTATATAAAGACCACATGTCTCACAGTAAAGCCCGCTATAACGATCACCTCTATATAAAGACCACATGTCACACAGAAAAACCTGCTATAACGATCACCTCTATATAAAGACATGCCACACAGTAAAACCTGCTATTACAATCAACTCTAAATAAAGAACACATGTCACACAGTTAAACCAGCTATAACGATCACCTCTATATAAAGACCACATGTCACACAGTAAAACCTGCTATAACGATCACCTCTATATAAAGACCTCATGTCACACAGTTTAACCTGCAATAACGATCACCTCTATATAAAGACCACATGTCACACAGTAAAACCTGCTATAACGATCACCTCTATATAAAGACCACATGTCACACAGTAAAACCTGCTATAACGATCACCTCTATATAAAGACATGCCACACAGTAAAACCTGCTATTACAATCAACTCTAAATAAAGAACACATGTCACACAGAAAAACCTGCTATAACGATCACCTCTATATAAAGACCATATGTCACACAGTTAAACCTGCTATAACGATCACCTCTATATAAAGACCACATGTCACACATTAAAACCTGCTATAACGATCACTTCTATAAAAAGACCATATGTCACACAGTTAAACCTGCTATAACGATCACCTCTATATAAAGACCACATGTCTCACAGTAAAACCTGCTATAACGATCACCTCTATATAAAGACCACATGTCTCACAGTCAAACCTGCTATAACGATCACCTCTATATAAAGACCACATGTCTCACAGTAAAACCTGCTATAACGATCACCTCTATATAAAGACCACATGTCTCACAGTAAAACATGCTATAACGATCACCTCTATATAAAGACCACATGTCACACAGTAAAACCTGCTATTACGATCACCTCTATATAAAGACCACATGTCTCACAGTCAAACCTGCTATAACGATCACCTCTATATAAAGACCACATGTCTCATTGTAAAACCTGCTATTACGATCACCTCTATATAAAGACCACATGTCACACAGTAAAACCTGCTATTACAATCACCTCTATATAAAGACCACATATCACACAGTTAAACGTGCTATAACGATCACCTCTATATAAAGACCACATGTTACACAGTTAAACCTGCTATAACGATCACCTCTATATTAAGACCACATGTCAAACGGTAAAACCTGCTATAACGATCACCTGTATATAAAGACCACATGTCACACAGAAATACCTGCTATTACGATCACCTCTATATAAATACCATATGTCACACAGTAAAACCTGTTATAACGATCACCTCTATAAAAAGACCATATGTCACACAGTTAAACCTGCTATTACAATCAACTCTAAATAAAGAACACATGTCACACAGTTAAACCTGCTATAACGATCACTTCTATATAAAGACCACATGTCACACAGAAAAACCTGCTATAACGATCACCTCTATACAAAGACATGCCACACAGTAAAACCTGCTATTACAATCAACTCTAAATAAAGAACACATGTCACACAGAAAAACCTGCTATTACGATCACCTCTATATAAAGACCACATGTCACACAGTAAAACCTGCTATAACGATCACCTCTATATAAAGACCACATGTCACACAGTAAAACATGCTATAACGATCACCTCTATATAAAGACCATATGTCTCACAGTAAAACCTGCTATTACGATCACCTCTATATAAAGACCACATGTCACACAGTAAAACCTGCTATTACGATCACCTCTATATAAAGACCACATGTCACACAGTAAAACCTGCTATAACGATCACCTCTATATAAAGACATGCCACACATTAAAACCTGCTATTACAATCAACTCTAAATAAAAAACAAATGTCACACAGTTAAACCTGCTATAACGATCACCTCTATATAAAGACCACATGTCACAGAGAAAAACCTGCTATAACGATCACTTCTATATAAAGACCACATGTCACACATTAAAACCTGCTATAACGATCACCTCTATAAAAAAACCATATGTCACACAGTTCAACCTGCAATAACGATCACCTCTATATAAAGACCACATGTCACACAGTAAAACTTGCTATAACGATCACCTCTATATAAAGACCACATGTCACACAGTAAAACCTGCTATTACGATCAACTCTATATAAAGACCACATGTCTCACAGTAAAGCCCGCTATAACGATCACCTCTATATAAAGACCACATGTCACACAGAAAAACCTGCTATAACGATCACCTCTATATAAAGACATGCCACACAGTAAAACCTGCTATTACAATCAACTCTAAATAAAGAACACATGTCACACAGTTAAACCTGCTATAACGATCACCTCTATATAAAGACCACATGTCACACAGTAAAACATGCTATAACGATCACCTCTATATAAAGACCTCATGTCACACAGTTTAACCTGCAATAACGATCACCTCTATATAAAGACCACATGTCACACAGTAAAACCTGCTATAACGATCACCTCTATATAAAGACCACATGTCACACAGTAAAACCTGCTATAACGATCACCTCTATATAAAGACATGCCACACAGTAAAACCTGCTATTACAATCAACTCTAAATAAAGAACACATGTCACACAGAAAAACCTGCTATAACGATCACCTCTATATAAAGACCATATGTCACACAGTTAAACCTGCTATAACGATCACCTCTATATAAAGACCACATGTCACACATTAAAACCTGCTATAACGATCACTTCTATAAAAAGACCATATGTCACACAGTTAAACCTGCTATAACGATCACCTCTATATAAAGACCACTTGTCACACAGTAAAACCTGCTATAACGATTACCTCTATATAAAGACCACATGTCACACAGTTAAACCTGCTATAACGATCACCTCTATATAAAGACCACATGTCACACAGTAAAACCTGCTATAACGATTTCTTCTATATAAAAACCACATGTCACACAGTAAAGCCCGCTATAACGATCACCTCTATATAAAGACCACATGTCACACAGTAAAACCTGCTATTACGATCACCTCTATATAAAGACCACATATCACACATTAAAACCTGCTATTACGATCACCTCTATATAAAGACAACATCTCACACAGTAAAACCTGCTATAACGATCACCTCTATATAAAGACACGCCACACAGTAAAACCTGCTATTACAATCAACTCTAAATAAAGAACACATGTCACACAGTTAAACCTGCTATAACGATCACTTCTATATAAAGACCACATGTCACACATTAAAACCTGCTATAACGATCACCTCTATAAAAAGACCATATGTCACACAGTTAAACCTGCTATAACGATCACCTCTATATAAAGACCACATGTCACACAGTAAAGCCCGCTACAACGATCACCTCTATATAAAGACCACATGTCACACAGTAAAACCTGCTATAACGATCACCTCTATATAAAGACACGCCACACAGTAAAACCTGCTATTACAATCAACTCTAAATAAAGAACACATGTCACACAGTTAAACCTGCTATAACGATCACTTCTATATAAAGACCACATGTCACACATTAAAACCTGCTATAACGATCACCTCTATAAAAAGACCATATGTCACACAGTTAAACCTGCTATAACGATCACCTCTATATAAAGACCACATGTCTCACAGTAAAGCCCGCTATAACGATCACCTCTATATAAAGACCACATGTCACACAGTAAAACCTGCTATAACGATCACTTCTATATAAAAACCACATGTCACACAGTAAAGCCCGCTATAACGATCACCTCTATATAAAGACCACATGTCACACAGTGAAACCTGCTATAACGATCACCTCTATATAAAGACCACATGTCTCAAAGTAAAACCTGCTATAACGATCACCTCTATATAAAGACCACATGTCTCATTGTAAAACCTGCTATAACGATCACCTCTATATAAAGACATGCCGCACAGTAAAACCTGCTATAACGATCACCTCTATATAAAGACATGTCACACAGTTTAACCTGCTTTAACGATCACCTCTATATAAAGACCACATGTCTCACAGTCAAACCTGCTTTTACGATCACCTCTATATAAAGACCACATGTCTCACAGTCAAACCTGCTATAACGATCACCTCTATATAAAGACCATATGTCACACAGTAAAACCTGCTATAACGATCACCTCTATATAAAGACCATATGTCACACAATAAAACCTGCTATAACGATCACCTCTATATAAAGACCATATGTCACACAGTCAAACCTGCTATAACGATCACCTCTATATAAAGACCATATGTCACACAGTAAAACCTGCTATAACGATCACCTCTATATAAAGACCATATGTCTCACAGTAAAACCTGCTATAACGATCACCTCTATATAAAGACCATATGTCACACAGTAAAACCTGCTATAACGATCACCTCTATATAAAGACCACATGTCACACAGTCAAACCTGCTATAACGATTACCTCTATATAAAGACCACATGTCTCACAGTAAAACCTGCTATAACGATCAACTCTATATAAAGACCACATATCAAACAATAAAACCTGCTATTACGATCACCTCTATATAAAGACCATATGTCACAGAGTAAAACCTGCTATAACGATCACCTCTATATAAAGACCACATGTCACACAGTCAAACCTGCTATAACGATCACCTCTATATAAAGACCACATGTCTCACAGTAAAACCTGCTATAACGATCACCTCTATATAAAGACCACATGTCACACAGTAAAACCTGCTATTACGATCACCTCTATATAAAGACCATATGTCACAGAGTAAAACCTGCTATAACGATTACCTCTATATAAAGACCACATGTCTCAAAGTAAAACCTGCTATAACGATCACCTCTATATAAAGACCACATGTCTCACAGTAAAACATGCTATAACGATCACCTCTATATAAAGACCACATGTCTCACAGTCAAACCTGCTATAACGATTACCTCTATATAAAGACCACATGTCTCACAGTAAAACCTGCTATAACGATCACCTCTATATAAAGACCACATGTCTCACAGTCAAACCTGCTATAACGATCACCTCTATATAAAGACCACATGTCTCACAGTAAAACCTGCTATAACGATCACCTCTATATAAAGACCACATGTCACACAGTAAAACCTGCTATTACGATCACCTCTATATAAAGACCACATGTCTCACAGTCAAACCTGCTATAACGATCACCTCTATATAAAGACCACATGTCTCATTGTAAAACCTGCTATTACGATCACCTCTATATAAAGACCACATGTCTCACAGTCAAACCTGCTATAACGATCACCTCTATATAAAGACCACATGTCTCATTGTAAAACCTGCTATTACGATCACCTCTATATAAAGACCACATGTCACACAGTAAAACCTGCTATTACAATCACCTCTATATAAAGACCACATATCACACAGTTAAACGTGCTATAACGATCACCTCTATATAAAGACCACATGTTACACAGTTAAACCTGCTATAACGATCACCTCTATATAAAGACCACATGTCAAACGGTAAAACCTGCTATAACGATCACCTGTATATAAAGACCACATGTCACACAGAAATACCTGCTATTACGATCACCTCTATATAAATACCATATGTCACACAGTAAAACCTGTTATAACGATCACCTCTATATAAAGACATGCCACACAGTAAAACCTGCTATTACAATCAACTCTAAATAAAGAACACATGTCACACAGTTAAACCTGCAATAACGATCACCTCTATATAAAGACCACATGTCACACATTAAAACCTGCTATTACGATCACCTCTATACAAATACCACATGTCACACAGGAAAACCTGCTATAACGATCACCTCTATATAAAGACCACATGTCACACAGTAAAACCTGCTATAACAATCAACTCTAAATAAAGAACACATGTCACACAGTTAAACCTGCTATAACGATCACCTCTATATAAAGACCACATGTCACACAGAAAAACCTGCTATAACGATCACCTCTATACAAAGACATGCCACACAGTAAAACCTGCTATTACAATCAACTCTAAATAAAGAACACATGTCACACAGAAAAACCTGCTATTACGATCACCTCTATATAAAGACCACATGTCACACAGTAAAACCTGCTATAACGATCACCTCTATATAAAGACCACATGTCACACAGTAAAACATGCTATAACGATCACCTCTATATAAAGACCATATGTCTCACAGTAAAACCTGCTATTACGATCACCTCTATATAAAGACCACATGTCTCACAGTAAAACCTGCTATTACGATCACCTCTATATAAAGACCACATGTCACACAGTAAAACCTGCTATAACGATCACCTCTATATAAAGACATGCCACACATTAAAACCTGCTATTACAATCAACTCTAAATAAAAAACACATGTCACACAGTTAAACCTGCTATAACGATCACCTCTATATAAAGACCACATGTCACAGAGAAAAACCTGCTATAACGATCACTTCTATATAAAGACCACATGTCACACATTAAAACCTGCTATAACGATCACCTCTATAAAAAAAACCATATGTCACACAGTTAAACCTGCAATAACGATCACCTCTATATAAAGACCACATGTCACACAGTAAAACCTGCTATAACGATCACCTCTATATAAAGACCACATGTCACACAGTAAAACCTGCTATTACGATCAACTCTATATAAAGACCACATGTCTCACAGTAAAGCCCGCTATAACGATCACCTCTATATAAAGACCACATGTCACACAGTAAAACCTGCTATAACGATCACCTCTATATAAAGACATGCCACACAGTAAAACCTGCTATTACAATCAACTCTAAATAAAGAACACATGTCACACAGTTAAACCTGCTATAACGATCACCTCTATATAAAGACCACATGTCACACAGTAAAACCTGCTATAACGATCACCTCTATATAAAGACCTCATGTCACACAGTTTAACCTGCAATAACGATCACCTCTATATAAAGACCACATGTCACACAGTAAAACCTGCTATAACGATCACCTCTATATAAAGACCACATGTCACACAGTAAAACCTGCTATAACGATCACCTCTATATAAAGACATGCCACACAGTAAAACCTGCTATTACAATCAACTCTAAATAAAGAACACATGTCACACAGAAAAACCTGCTATAACGATCACCTCTATATAAAGACCATATGTCACACAGTTAAACCTGCTATAACGATCACCTCTATATAAAGACCACATGTCACACATTAAAACCTGCTATAACGATCACTTCTATAAAAAGACCATATGTCACACAGTTAAACCTGCTATAACGATCACCTCTATATAAAGACCACTTGTCACACAGTAAAACCTGCTATAACGATTACCTCTATATAAAGACCACATGTCACACAGTTAAACCTGCTATAACGATCACCTCTATATAAAGACCACATGTCACACAGTAAAACCTGCTATAACGATTACTTCTATATAAAAACCACATGTCACACAGTAAAGCCCGCTATAACGATCACCTCTATATAAAGACCACATGTCACACAGTAAAACCTGCTATTACGATCACCTCTTTATAAAGACCACATATCACACATTAAAACCTGCTATTACGATCACCTCTATATAAAGACAACATCTCACACAGTAAAACCTGCTATAACGATCACCTCTATATAAAGACACGCCACACAGTAAAACCTGCTATTACAATCAACTCTAAATAAAGAACACATGTCACACAGTTAAACCTGCTATAACGATCACTTCTATATAAAGACCACATGTCACACATTAAAACCTGCTATAACGATCACCTCTATAAAAAGACCATATGTCACACAGTTAAACCTGCTATAACGATCACCTCTATATAAAGACCACATGTCACACAGTAAAGCCCGCTACAACGATCACCTCTATATAAAGACCACATGTCACACAGTAAAACCTGCTATAACGATCACCTCTATATAAAGACACGCCACACAGTAAAACCTGCTATTACAATCAACTCTAAATAAAGAACACATGTCACACAGTTAAACCTGCTATAACGATCACTTCTATATAAAGACCACATGTCACACATTAAAACCTGCTATAACGATCACCTCTATAAAAAGACCATATGTCACACAGTTAAACCTGCTATAACGATCACCTCTATATAAAGACCACATGTCTCACAGTAAAGCCCGCTATAACGATCACCTCTATATAAAGACCACATGTCACACAGTAAAACCTGCTATAACGATCACTTCTATATAAAAACCACATGTCACACAGTAAAGCCCGCTATAACGATCACCTCTATATAAAGACCACATGTCACACAGTGAAACCTGCTATAACGATCACCTCTATATAAAGACCACATGTCTCAAAGTAAAACCTGCTATAACGATCACCTCTATATAAAGACCACATGTCTCATTGTAAAACCTGCTATAACGATCACCTCTATATAAAGACATGCCGCACAGTAAAACCTGCTATAACGATCACCTCTATATAAAGACATGTCACACAGTTTAACCTGCTTTAACGATCACCTCTATATAAAGAGTACATGTCACACAGTTAAACATGCTATAACGATCACCTCTATATAAAGACCACATGTCACACAGTAAAACATGCTATAACGATCACCTCTATATAAAGACTACATGTCACACAGTTAAACATGCTATAACGATCACCTCTATGTAAAGACCACATGTCACACATTAAAACCTGCTATTACGATCACCTCTATATAAAAACCACATGTCACACAGTAAAACCTGCTATAACGATCACCTCTATATAAAGACCACATGTCACACATTAAAACCTGCTATAACGATCACCTCTATATAAAGACCACATGTCTCATTGTAAAACCTGCTATAACGATCACCTCTATATAAAGACCACATGTCTCATTGTAAAACCTGCTTTAACGATCACCTCTATATAAAGACATGCCACACAGTAAAACCTGCTATAACGATCACCTCTATATAAAGACATGTCACACAGTTTAACCTGCTTTAACGATCACCTCTATATAAAGACCACATGTCACACAGTAAAACATGCTATAACGATCACCTCTATATAAAGACTACATGTCACACAGTTAAACATGCTATAACGATCACCTCTATGTAAAGACCACATGTCACACATTAAAACCTGCTATTACGATCACCTCTATATAAAAACCACATGTCACACAGGAAAACCTGCTATAACGATCACCTCTATATAAAGACATGCCACACAGTAAAACCTGCTATTACAATCAACTCTAAATAAAGAACAAATGTCATACAGAAAATCCTGCTATTACGATCACCTCTATATAAAGACCACATATCACACAGTAAAACCTGCTATAACGATCACCTCTATATAAAGACCACATGTCACACAGTAAAACATGCTATAACGATCACCTCTATATAAAGACCACATATCACACATTAAAACCTGCTATTACGATCACCTCTATATAAAGACCACATCTCACACAGTAAAACCTGCTATAACGATCACCTCTATATAAAGACATGTCACACAGTTAAACCTGCTATAACGATCACCTCTATATAAAGACCACATGCCCATACAGTAAATCCTGCTATGAAAATACTTAGATCCCGTGTTAAATCTTTATTTACAGTTTTTTCTGTATGACATTGATTACGAAATATTAGCTCATACAATATTGGCTCGGAAGTGGAGAGTAATCCTCGACAGCGGGAGTAAGAGAGTAAACCGGATCGTTTTTTTTTTAATTTGAGAAACCGCATCTTGCCTGGCACACGGTGCCAATGTAATGTGAATGGAGGAGGTGTGTGTCAGTGGCATATTGGAGCGTTGAATAGCACTTAAACATTATATCGCCGCGAGTGTGCGCCAGTCCAAGGCAAACGAATTCGTTCTAAGACATATCCACGGAGATTAATAACCTTACTCTTGTCTCGAATGCCTAAAAATGCTGATGCGACGTTAGACAGCATAACAACTAAACAACTAATTATAGACCCCCCCCCCCCCCCCGGTCAAACCTGCTTTTTCCTACATATCAATTCCAAGATTGAAAAAAAAATCTATTTCAGCAAGGTGTATATCGAAAAATTGAAATTGGATTTACAGTCTAAAAATGACAATATAATTAATTTAAAGTTATATAATTCTTTGTACTGAACAATCGACGGCCATTGTATATTTTACCACACAGTAAACGCTATATAAACAACCATAAAACAAGTCTGATTTATAATCGTTAACACATAAAAACGGCGGAGTCGTGAGTCGTACCCAAAAGGTAGAGATGTATTTGGATAAAATAATAATAATAATAATAAAAATAATAATATTAATAATAATAATAATAATAATAATAATAATAATAATGATGAATATAATAATAATACATGTAATAATAAACATGTAATAATAATAATAATCAATACAAATACACACCAAAATCCTTGAGTGTTCCGGAGTAATCCTGAAGCATAACCAAAATATGAATTTTCCTTTCCTCCAAATATACGTGGACGATTTGTGTCGATGTTAAAACTGTAAACATAACACTCTAAACTAATTAATATCAACAAAGTTAATTTGTCAACGTGTTTCATTTTACTTGTTAATCTGTTCAAACAGGTAAAATAACGCTGTTTAGAAATACGACCACTTTGTCCTCTGTTAGCACAAACGGATGGAAGTCGTCCTTTGATCTAACTTCCCTCCGACCACAGGTTCAAGTTCCCTCTGATAGCGACCACAGGTTCAAGTTCCCTCTGATAGCAGCCAAAGGTTCAAGTTCCCCTTGTAGCGACGAAAGTTTTAAGTTCTCTCTGATAGCGACCACAGGTTCAAGTTCCCTCTGATAGCGACCACAGGTTCATATTCCCTCTGAAAGCCACCACAGGTTCAAGTTCCCTCTAAAAGCGACCACACGTTCAAGTTAACACTGACAGCGGCAACAGGTTCGAGTTCTATGGAGTTAACTGCAGCGCGCATGAAAAATAGAACAACCAGGAAAATTTTAAATTCCAGTTAAGATCTAT
>CM056608.1:8613158-9010155 GCA_029721355.1 Tegillarca granosa
GGATCGTATCTTGGTAAGTTCAGACCCACTGTTTCAGAGTCTCTTTATTACATTTAAAGTAATTTGACTTAATGCAATATTTTCAAAAGTATTATTATTTACTAAAGCAGTTACATTTTAAAAGAAGTTAATTATTCAATGCTGTTCCATATCCTTTAGCTGATATTTTTCTGTTTGGATGGGGGATGCTTTTGCGACTTATTTCAATTTTATTATATCGACTATAAAAACTATATTGCGACCATTAAAATGGACAATAAGGATTAATTTAACATTTCTGCGACCACTTGAATGGACTTAGTTGACCATTCATGTGGACATTGCCACAAGTATTCGAGTGGACATAACAACAACCATTTAAGTGGACATTATCATTTTCATTAAATAGGACATTCAGTTTACCTCCTCAGTGAGTCATATACCGGGCAATAAGTCATAAAGCAATAACTTGCACGTTTTTTTTTTTTTTTTTTTTTTTTTTTTTTTTTTTTTTTTTTTTTTTTTTTTTTTGTGCCGTTAAAAATTTTAATATTCTGTCTTGTTTTGTCATTTTGTGTACAGAAGTTAAAAGATAAAAATGTCAACCGTGCATTTACCCTGTAAAATAATAAATAAATAAGTAATTTAAACAATTAATTAAATTTAAACATGTTTACAATTATGAAAAATAAAAAAAAAATTTTTTGTTCAATATTTAAAGGATATTCTACGGCATCTGGAAGGTTTGGACCAAGTTCGTCGCCTATGATTGTATCTGGAGCACCTCACTTCAGTAACGTAAATGGTCATGTTGGAATGGTAAGTTTCATTAGAACAGATGTGACGCCCATCGTTAACGTAAATAGTCATGTATGAATGGTATGTTTGATCAGAACAGATGACATGTCCATCGTTAACGTAAATAGTCATGTTGGAATGGTATGTTTGATCAGAACAGATGACACGCCTATTATTAACGTAAATAGTCATGTTGGAATGGTTAGTTTGATCAGAACAGATGACACGCCCATCCTAACGTAAATTGTTATGTTGGAATGGTTAGTTTCATCAGAACAAATGACACGCCCATCATTAACGTAAAATAGCAAGTTTAACTGTTAAAGATGGCATGTCCCTTAGAAACGTAAATGGTGATTTTGGATGGTAAATTTATGTAGAACCAAATGACACGCCCATTAAACTTTATATGTCACTGTGGCTTTTCTTTGTAATTGATCAATACTTTTGACAACAAAACTTTAAAAAAAAAAACATTAATCAGACAAGAAGTACGGTATCACTGATTGATACCCAAATTTGGGAATACTTATATTTAAAAAATGAAATATATTGTCCGTCCACAGTCGAGGATTTTACTAACAGTGATAGTTTTAGTTTATATCTTATTTCATTTTTTCTCTTTTTTGATTTCGGGTTAACTGGTGTGACCACCGTGAGCTGCTTGACTAAAACTGCGTTTGATGCAGATAAATGTTTAAGAACATTATCGTAACTAACCCTAATCTTACCGAGGCATTTTTTAAGGCATCAGTCCAAAACGCTGTGGAGATTCGCCTGCTATGGCGGCCCGGGGGCATGCCCCTCTGATTTTTTAAAAAAGAAAATAGTTTTGAAAAGTGCATCCGGCGACCATTTCAGTTAACGATTTCTGATTATAAATTCTTATATTCTGTACTTGGTTGTTGTCCAACTTTTAGATATTTGACTTAATGAACATTTGTGCCATGACTGACTGAGTTGTCCAACTTTTAGATGTTTGACTTAATGAACATTTCGCCATGACTGACTAAGTTGTTCAACTTTTAGATGTTTGACTTAATGAACATTTCGCCATGACTGACTGAGTTGTTCAACTTTTAGATGTTTGACTTAATGAACATTTCGCCATGACTGACTAAGTTGTTCAACTTTTAGATGTTTGACTTAATGAACATTTCGCCATGACTGACTAAGTTGTTCAACTTTTAGATGTTTGACTTAATGAACATTTCGCCATGACTGACTAAGTTGTTCAACTTTTAGATGTTTGACTTAATGAACATTTCGCCATGACTGACTGGATGAACATCTCTAATAAAACTTATCATGATTTAACCAGCAGGTAGACTGTAACTATTATTCGTGAACTTTTTACCGAGACAACTGCCTCGGTTGTCTCAAACGTAGCTACAATAATAAAGAAGCAGTCGTTTCTGAGTGATGACACTATTTTGCGTTTCTGAAAATCAAGCGTTCTGTAGCAGAACAAAAATATGACTAGCGATGTTCTAATTGAACTGTCATGTGCTGATTTTGAATTTCTAATCAAATAATGCATTAAAAATCAGCACATGACTAACAGAAACATCTTGCTTTTATCATTAAGAAACTGCAATAATTTAATAGCTAGTTATAGAATTGGTCTATTATAACTCACCTGTCTAAATCACGTTTTTTCATTTCTCGTACATCCGGGTTTAGTAAACGTTGTTTGAGTTTACAAATAACTTATGAATGATATCGCAACACATTTGTAAAACATTAGTATGAACTTAATAATTCTTGTTTTTGTTTTCGGCTAGGTTTTAATAGCAATCTTTGCATCACCAAGTATATCTGTACAGAAAGCACTTGAAGGTGACGTGGTAAGTTTTCTTAACCATTACTCTAAAGCAGTCCGTGATTAGAACCCTTTTTTTAAAAATGGCATGGACCTTTATAATTATCCGTGACAATTATTTTTGCGAATTGTTCCTGTTGGCTTAGAAGCCCCGTTTCAATTATATCCATATATTATTTTGCTTGGTTTGTATCTGTCAATTTTGAATGACACATAAACACCAGTTTATCGTTTTAATTCGTGACTAAGTATGAGACTTTTCTAAGACTATCAATTGATGTATCTATTTTTGGCGGGATTAATTATTCGATGAGAAAGATCAAAATTGTTAATACCGTAGAATTGTTTGCTTATTTAACTTTAGGTTCATTTATTTTCAACTATTTGGCATGTTTTTTATCTGTCAAACTTTTCGGCCCCTAGTGTCACTGATGAGGAATTATTTTCCGAAATGTTCACATATGGCACATCAAAATTTAACTGGTATTTGTGTTATATATTTACTACCCCTGAGCGGAAACACTGCTGGTGGAGCAAAACTCCCCGAGGGTATCCATAACTCAGTAGGCAGTACTTTGTGCTGTCAGAAAATATTCTATTTAGCAAAATTTTCAGCCACCTTAATTTTTGAAACTTATTTAAAACTAAGGATTGTTCCCTCATGCAAAGCATTCCTTAGCTTGATATGGATTCATATGATTTTAGAACTTTGGATTCATTAATTGTTAGCTGTTTGGCTTATGTTTTTTAATTTATTAAACTTTTCGGCCCTAGTGTCACCGATCAGGAATGATTTTCCGCAATGTGCACATATGGCACATAAATATTTAACAGGTTTTTGTGTAATATTTACTTTGCAAGATAACAATGAATCAATTGTTTGGTGAGGTAGCAATAGATGAAACAGGTGATTTTTAAAGTTATACCTAGTTATATAATCCATTCTATAATCCATTTTATAATGAATTGATCAAATACGTGTTTGTATTTATTTTGCCTGGTTTTACTGTTTCTTACATTTAATTTTATTGTTTTGTTTGACTTAGATCAGGTACGTGTCTGCAATTTTTTTCTATTTATTTTAGAATGGAGCCCAGTTTGGCGCAGCACTTGCTGTTTTCGATATAAATAATGACGGCTTACACGATTTACTGATTGGTTCACCATTAGACAGAGACCGAGAAACAGATGAAGGAAAAGTTGATGTTTATCAAGGAACCGGAAATGTACGTACACACTATAATATCATTTACTTGCCGAAGGTCGGCGAATTTCTCCGTGCACTACGGTTTTCTCCACCATCCCTGAACTGACCGCTTGGATAGTGAGTTAAGTTAAAACAAAGAACTTAATGCTAAAGGGGAAGTTTTTTCTGCATAAAACGTCTGAGCATGGATTGTGTTAGACCATGAAGCAGACACCAGTCAATTACAAAGCTTAATGAACGTAATTATAATATTACCGGGTAGATTGAAACAATGCCTTTGATGTCTTCAATTAAGATATAACTCGTACCCAAGATAAAGCTTGAAATCACCCCCTTTAAAATAAAGATGATTGAATTTAACTATCTTGAGCTTTTTTCTTTAACCATTAACATGTAATCAGATTCGTTTATATATTGCATTAACAATATTAAACTTGGACCTCTTATTTCAGAGTGACCTAGTAACAAAGGTGTCGGAACTAAGAGGTCTCCGTAAACCATTTTCAAGGTTTGGTACTTGTATTACTAACCTAGGTGATATTACAGATGACAACTACAATGGTAAGAATTTTGTTTAAGTAATTATAAAGTTTTCACACACACACACACACACACACACACACACACACACACACACAGTGTAAGTAATTGACCAATACACAATGATGTTTATCTACATTAAAACGCTATATTCAGATTACTGATGACATTGAACCTGCTAAATAGACTGAACCATTCGTTGTAAAGCTGCATGAAGTTTTTCAATTTTCTGAAATTTTTTCATTTTCTAAAACTATATATTTTTTAAAAGATAGATAACTTCTTATCACGATCCGTCAGATCTATTTTCTAAAATTTCATTCCTGTTAGCTGTAAATAAACGGAATCCTCTAACAGGTTGGTCAGTGTTGAGCGAAGATTATTGTTTGCTTTGAGCATGCGCATTAAGTTACGGGATTTCCAATGAATCGAATGTGAAACCTGACAATTTGTATAAATTGACCGTCATTTATATCTAAATGTATTCGCAATGGTGTTATGTATCTCCTACAAAGTCACAAATGACAAATTTAATGAAATTTTGTGTTAAATTTATCGTATTTCACCGTTTTGTAAGTTATGTCTAAATGACCCGGTTTTTTATGACGTAACCATGTTCTAAAATTAGATCACACAGGCTTCATCTCGCTGGAAAAAAACTGTTATTTCTGCGTTTATTTGAGCTTTTCCCGTTGAACTGAATATTAGATTGTTCATTAGGAACATCATTTATAAAATTGCCACAGATTTAATTTTTTTGGAGAACTTAATGCAGCTTTAAATAAATTGATCAAAGTTTTCGAATATTTTCTAATAAGGATTCAGCTGTTCAAGGCTTTGTTATCCAGTTACAAAGCGAATATTAAAATCCCTCCGTATTAGTCAATATTTTTGAAAATTTCTACTTAAAACTTATTGCAAACAATTTTATTATCGCACAAACAGGTCAAAACCCTTTGCTCATAATACATGTGTTTAATCTAGATAAAGTTTAGAAAATTCTCTAACCGTTTCTTCAAAATATCAGAGCCTTTATTATTTTTTTCCATTAAACCATGATTAATACCTTTCTTTTCACTTCCTATTAATATTCTTGGCTACAACTAAGGTACGCATTTGAATATAACCCACCTTGGAACAAATCTTTCCAACTAAATGTACATGTATGTCCTTTTTTCTTTATTAGATGTTGCCGTTGGCGCCCCATTTGAAGACGAATTAGTGGGCGCTGTGTATATTTTTAATGGAAGTCCGGGAGGTTTGAATACAAAATATTCACAACGTATCACGGGTAGAGAGGTTCAGAATGGATTAATGTCGTTCGGATGGCATATTTCGAGTACCCTAGACGTAGACAACAATATGTATGGAGGTTTGTACCGTGTCGCCATGCAGGGGTTAATCTAAGTGTCAATATATAACATGTTTTCGTATTCTCATGCTTAGCTCAAGTTAATTATGTTTAGTGTTTGAATAAGCTCATGTTAGAAAAGATTTTTTGAGCTTATTGCATAACACAGCATATGTATGTGAGTATGTGCATGCGCCATTAAGACACATTTTCGACTTCTCTTATTTACTAAATAAATTTTACTTCCCTTGAAACTTGGTTATAAGTAAATATAAATCAGTTATAATAAGATTTTGCCATTGTTTTCTTTTAAATTTAATTTTGGTTTCAGTAGAGTCTTAAGTCTATTACCTATTCATTTCTTGAGATTTGGTCAAAAATCAGTTATGCTTTTTTAGCAATTTTAGCACTTTAACTAGCCGTTAATTATCAGGTTAGCTTACTATATCCATTTGGCCTTTTGTTTTGCCCGTTAAACTGTTGAGATGTTTTGGCGGAGAAACCAAGTAAATATATTTATCAATTCTCTGTATCTTTTTCTTGTGTTGTAGATTTTGCTGTTGGAGCTTACTTGTCTGACACTACGGTTATACTAAGAACGAGGGCAGTGGCTAAAATTGCAGCCTCTGTAACTCTATCAGCAATGTCCATTCCATTAAACTCCACTGGACAGTCGTGTATGGGTAAAGATATAAAACCATGTATACATGTACAGATTTGTTTTACCTACAGTGGTACAGGTGTTAATCCTGGATTATGTAAGTATTTCAATGTATTATTGACTTAGTATTACTCAAAATGTGTTAAATGAATTACTGTCCGTCTGAATGACTGATCTACTGGCTAACTTACTTACTGACTGACTGATTGATTGATTGACTAACTTCCTGACTGATTGATTGATTGACTGACTAACTGACTTATTGACTAATAACTGACGGACTGACTGGCAGACTGAGTTGAAAATTGATTTTATATTTTATCAAAATAGTTCTGATTGTATTTACCAATCAATAGTATTAAATTTCTACTGGAAACATATTTGTTATCTTGTATTTGTTTTGTCTGGTCTCTTTTGGTTGGTCAATCAATATCTCGTATTGTTTCTCTTGTTCATGGTTGTCTTAGCCGCTGACAAGTACGCAGTGTTTGAATGCTCACTACTATGATCCACTTCAATCATTATAAAATACTACAGATGTTTTATTATCTTCACATTTATATATTTTTATTTTACATGATAATACTACCCTATGTTTAATCAATCTATGGTAAGGATCATGTTTTAATTTACATATTACTACACTCTATTTTTCAGATTTAGATTATAATTTAACGGCTGATGCTACCAGAGTTACTCAAAAGAAGGCCAGTAGAATGCATCTTTTTGATATGGATGTAGACAAGGGTTACGATGTGGAAATCAAAAATTTTCAGTTGACTAGTGAAACTACCTGTAAACAGTACATTGGCAGAACTTTGGTATGTAATAGAATCTGTTTTGACTTTTAACTACATAGAAACCTATAACAAGTTTAAATTGTTAAACTAAGTGGAAATGCTGAGTGCCATCTTATAGTAATAAAACCACTCCATTTTGAAATCTGCTCCAATACAACCTAATCCAAAGTCGGTATTTTGTTTATTTATTGTTCTTAATATTGCTATAACTACAAAACAAGACATTAGTCTAACCATCAGTCTAAACTTCTGCTCAAATACCTGTTTAGACATCGGCTCTAGCACCCGTCCTTTATCTGTTTTTCTTGATTAGAGATATTCGGTGGTGTCTGTTTTCGAGAGTGATATATATTCAGTGGTGCCGATATGTGTTTATCTTCCGTGTCTTGTTTTTAGCTCACCTGAGCACAAAGTGCTCATGTGAGCTATTGGTATCAATAGAGGCAGACCCTCCGTCGTCCGTCCGTCCGTCAACAATTGCTTCAAACGATTTCTTCTCAGAAACTTCTGGTCGCATTTTGTTTAAACGTGGTCAAAAGCATCTATAGAACATTGCCTATTAGATTTCTGCTTTTGGTTGCCATAGCTACCAAATGTGGGTCTCAATGACCTACATAGTTAAAAACCTAAAAAAATCCTCTTTTCCAAAACCACTTCACTGAGATAAAATCTGATGTGATATTTGGCATCTATGGCATCTTATGTATCAAGTTTGTGAATTTCAATACTTTTTGTGAAAAATTAGGTTACGCGTTTTGGCGTTTATTTTTTGTATATTGTAAATAGTACTTTTTTACCAAAATTACAATAATGAATAAATTTAGGTGAACTCTATTTCCAAACATCATTTTTTTGTGAAGAAACATATTTTTGACAATTTTCATGAAATTCTGTAAAATACAAGTCGCTTTTTTCGGCCTTTTTCATTTTCAATTCTAGCAACCCAAGGGTCAAGGGTTCAAATCCCAGTGGGGCCACTTTTGTTTATTTTTTTTTTTTTAATTTTTTTTTAATTTCTGGATTTTTTTACTTACAATGGTGCATGGAAGAGATTTTATGAATTTTTACTTTTTAGTGTAATTATTTTTTTTAAATACGTGTGATACTGCACCCAAGGGTCGAGGTTTCAAATCCCAGTGGAGCCACTTTTTTTTCTTTTTTTTCTGAATTTTTATGACTTACAATGGTGCATGGAAGAAATTTTATTAATTTTTACTTTTTAGGTTCACATAGCTACGTTGACCTTAATAGTTGAAAACCAAATAAAAATTTTTCTCCAAAACCACTTCACTATGATAAAATCTGATGTGATATTTGGCATCTAAAGCATCTTACAAACCAAGTTTGTGAAAATTTGGGTTACGTTTTTTTTGCGTTTATTTTTAATACATTGTAAATAGTACTTTTTTACCAAAATTATAATACATGTATTAATAAATTTAGGTGAATTCTTTTTCCAAACATTATTTACTTATATGAAGAAACATATGTTAAACAATTGTCATGAAATTCTGTAAATTACAAGTCACTTTTTTCAACCTTTTTCTTTTTCAATTCTAGCAACCCAAGGGTCGAGGGTTCAAATCGCAGTGAGGCGACTTTTGTTTTATTATTATTATTATTATTATTATTATTATTATTATTATTATTATTATAATTATTATAATTTTTTTAATTTCTGAATTTTTTTTACTTACAATGGTGTATGGAAGAGATTTTATGAATTTTTACTTTTTAGTGAATTATTATTTTTGAAATACATGTAATACTAATATGTAGATTTAGCTAAAACCTTGAGTTTTTTTGTTTTGTTTTTTTTCCCAAAATCATTGTTTTGTGACATTATTTAAATTAATTGAACAATTTTTTAAAAATAATTTGCAGTTGAATTTTACAATTTTTTTAAAATATTTTAATTAATGTGTCAAATCTGTAAAGTCTTAAATCCGGATCTGAAAATTGCTTATGCGAGCTTTTGTTATGGATAGGAACCCTGCCATCCATCCATACATCCTTCAAAAGACTTCTTCTCAGACACTACTGGTCACATTTCATTCATATTAGTCAATAGCACCTTTTTACCATTGCCATTCTCATTTGTGTTTCTGGTCGCTTTGGCTACCAAAAGTAGGTCACAGTGACCTATATAGCTAAAAACCGAAAAATAAAAATAATGTTAACTGAAACCACTTCTATTGAGGCAACATGTTATGACTTAACCAGGTATTATCAAGACATACCAGTTACATTTAAACTCAGGTGAGCAAATTAGGGCCATCTGTGGCCTTTTGTTTAAATTTCATTTTTGTTGCTTTTTTAACCATTGAACAGCATAGCAACGGCAGTTATTGGCAGTTATTGGTTTATAAATGCCATAGTTTTACCAGGCAAACTGAATAACGCGCCTGGCAAAACTATGACATTTAAAATTCAAAAACTGCTCTTGCTATGTTGTTCAATAGTTTTATCCACGTTTGATTATTCATTTATTTATTACATCAGTTTCAATGTCACCGTTTCCAATGACAAGTGGGGTCAATTATTGGAACAGCGTTAAATAATTCAAGCGAAATAAAGTATAAAAAAAATTAAAAAATTAAAAAAAAGAAAAAAAGAAGAAGAACCCTCCAACATTAAGAAATATTTTTTTTAACTTTAACATTGTGTTTGCACATTTTATCTAATGCATTAATTTAGTCACTTTTAGTTTCGATTTTACGCAATTATTTATAAAAAATGCTAATTTCCTAGGAAATGAATGAAGGCGGATGGCGAACGAGTAAAGAGTCTCTAAGATTGATGCAAAAGTAATATCGCACACTCGCTCTCAGCTTTTGCAATTAAAAAGTGCAATGCGAGAAATTTGAATTTGCGCAGAAACCAGGAGAGAATTTATTTGATGGTTGTAATGGTATCTGATTTGAGTGTTTGAGTTATAGTGTCTGCCAAAATTAAGCACAGATTGCCTGGAACTGACCAACATGTTGGTTTAAGTTTGTGACTTATTATTTTTTTAAATATAATTTTGGATGTTTTTATTTGTAAAATAAATTCAATGTATATTTTTAAATTTAATTAATTTTCCCGAGGTTTCTTGTTTGTTATGTAGCAGATATGCAGTTGTTTTGAAAGTATTTGGAAAAGTAGTCCAGATAGTAAAATATTTATACGCACAGTCTAAGGATCATGTGATCAATGGCATTTATTGTCTCATAATTGCCACTGGTCTCAAAAATGTTTATAAGTATCGCATTATATAAATCTCCAGATTATATTTTACAGACACTTTCAAAAGAGTTTTACAGATCTATAGAAGAAGATATCAAATTTGAGCTGGAATTTAAACAAAGTAATACATCATCTTCTGGTCAAATTATCCCTATACTAGCTCTAGATAATATCAACAAAGCCAGTGCTTCGGTAAGTTTATTAGTAAATCACTGATTGATGAATTTTTGTTTAATGCCTTAATTTGTTTATTTAGATCACATTATGGACAAATTTAAATACAGAAAAAAATAAGTGTAAATATTTTTTTACTATAAAACTTGTATATCGCCATATCAAGCTACGGATTACGAGTGATTTTGGACACATTTGACAAAATGGGCATGTGCGTAAAGTATGATAAACAAAAAAATGCACGGAAAGAAAAGAAAATTCTAGATTAATTTTAGAGTAAAAATAACACTGCTTATATTACAAAAACAATATTGTACAACAGTCTTAAAACAAAGAATGTATTGTTATATATACTTGTGTTTGACACTAAGTTGAATGTCATGTGCAGAACATTCGGAATATTTTTTATGGTAAAAATTTATAATCCTGCACATGACTTACCCAGTCAATTGAATTACCTGATTTTAAACTTTGAATATTTCATTCACAAAATTCAGAATATTAACCAGATACCAATTATAAATAGTAAGGGATTTTTAATATGATTTTATATCTAAACATACACAGTCAAAATATCGGCGATAATCATTATTGTTTATTATTATTATTATCTAGGCTCAGTTTGAGAGTGAATGCGAGGCTTGTCGTCCAAATCTCCAGCTAAGCATGGTCATTGGTAACAGTGAAGTTATAGTAGGGGAGACAAACGAAATTATAATTATTATCGAGCTACAGAATTCTGGTGATCCATCCTATAATACCGCTATAAATATTACGACAAGCAATAACACGGCTTTTTTAAACTCACAAGTTTTACTGGGATCTGAAGATGTGACGTGCACGGTGACAAACTCATCTATGGGCAACATTCTGTGTGAGATAGGAGTTCCATTTAGAAGTAGTTCTACTGTTAAGTTTTCACTAAGACTCGCTACGACAGAAAAAAACCTAGTACCCTCCATCGAAGGCATTGATAATTTACAACCGTACATCATGGTTCAGAGTCACGTGATGCCGACGGCGATTGGAAGCGTGGAAGCAGATTTTTCCGATAATGAAAAAATGTTACAAATTCCAGTTAGATTGAAATCTGTACCTGAAATAACCGGGTGAGTAAAGGTCTAATGCAATTCTAAACTTTATATCCCAACGTTGAGACTGTAGACATCTAATATAACACTTGTATAATTTTGACAACGGATATATAAATGATTCAAATATTCCAAGAAACAATATGGATACAAAAACCCCAAATAAAATTGGTCGTTTTTTATTGAATTTATGCAAAGAGACAAGTCTTAGAATACTTAATGGTAGATATATAGGCGATTTATTTGGCAATTTCACTTGTTATAATTATAATGGTTGCAGTACTGTAGACTACAGTATTTCTTCTGAAGAATTCTTAAATAATATACAAACATTTAAAGTACATAACATCTCTGCAATATCAAACAATTGTCTTATAACCTGTTGTATAAAAACACACTTTTCAATAACTCGTACAAGTTTTACTGACCTAGATCATTTACCCGCTAAATTTGTTTGTGCAGAAGAATCAAAACTTAAATTTCAAATTTCAATCACAAACCAAGATATTAAAACTTAACTAAAATGTTTTTTTAACCAAATCATTTAATAATGCAGACGAAGCTGTTAGACATCTACAAAACATTATCATAGAAACGGCCGAAAAATCACTAAAACTTGTTTACCCCAATCATAATACTCGTAAAAAACAAAAGAAAAATCACTGGTACTCCCAATCATGTAGGGATCTAAAAACTACACTACGAAAAAACGAAAAATTGTTAAACAAAAATCCAAGTAACAGCAATAACAGAAAAATGTTTTTTAGATTAAGATCAAAATTCAGAAAACATTGTAAATATGAAGAAAAACAATTTAAATTAAAAATGATAAACAAATTGGAAAGTGCCAAAAACGACAACAATTTATTTTGGACTATAATTAACAAACTTAACCCTAATAAACATAACTTCAAAGAAGATATACCAATAACTAAGTTCATTAAATATTACAAAGAACTGACAACTAAACAATTCCCAAATAATAATCAACATGTTGACATCTTAAAGAATATAAAAATATTAGAATGTAACACACTAATAAACACCGAACACCTACAACTACTGAACCATAAAATCACCCCAACAGAAATAATTCAAAACATTAGTAATCTTAAAAACGGGAAAAGTACCGCAGCCGACAAGATTTGAAATGAAATGTTAACATATGGTATAAATGAACTAATTAATCCTCTTGTGAAATTGTTTAACATTGTTTTAGATTCAGGACATTTTCACTTATTCATAAAAAGGGAAACATATATGACCCTGCTAATTATAAAGGTATCTCAGTTACTAATTGTATAGGGAAAGTATTTACTAAAATACTCAATACGCGTATTTACGAGTTTCTGAAAAAACAAGCCCTCATCTCTGAGAACCATATTGTATTCAAGAAAAAATGCAGAACATCTGATCATATTTTTATTCTTAAAACTTTGAAAGATTTACAAAAGAAAAAAAAGAAAAACTATTTGTGACATTTATAGATCTAAAAAAAGCATTCGATTCGGTATGGCGAGAAGGGTTATTAAATTATTAAAAAACGGCATTCATGGTAAAACTTATAATATAATATAAAGCATGTATTCCAAAACAGAAAATCGTATCAAATTCAAAAATGGAATAAGCCAAAAATTTGTATCAACAACTGGAGTAAAACAGGGCGATAATCTTAGTCCAACATTATTCAACATATACATAAACGACATTGTTTCATTTATAGAAAATTATCAAGGTGATCCTATTATTGTAGGCAATAACAAGATCAATATTTTACTTTACGCTGATGACATTATATAAATATCTAAAAGCCCAAACGGACTTCAAAACTGTTTGAACGCTTTATCATTATACTGTAATCTTTGGAAACTGGAAGTAAATATAGCAAAATCCAACGTTATTGTATTTAACTCAAACGGTAAAACATATACTAATACATTTCATTTTAAAAACTCCACAATAAAAACACTAAAATCTGCTTCCTATCTTGGTATAGACTTAAAATATAATGGCAATTTCAATCTAACACAAATCAATTTAGCTAATGAAGCGCAAAAAGCATACTTCAAAATTAAGAAAACAATAGGTTTGAATCAGTCATGTTATCTAATTAAAAAATTATTTGATTCATTAGTTATACCTGTTCTTCTTTATTGCAATGAAATATTGGGTGCATTCAGTAAATATAAAGACTCTGAACCACACGAGCATATTCATACCAAATTCCTTAAAGAAATTCTGGGTGTACATTCTAAATTCTGCAACAATGCATGTAGAGCAGAGCTTAATCGAATACCCTTAACAGCAAAAATAAAATTTAACATAATTAAATACTGGGCCCATATAGTTTCAAAAGAAAATACTCTGTTATATAAATTATATAAAGAAACTTATAACACAAATGCGTGGACAACAAATGCGAAAAATATCTTAAATCGATTAGGCTTCTCTTTTATCATAATTAATCCAGAACTTATAAATTTGCATCTTAACAACATAAAACAAAGAATTATTGATATAGAAAACCAAGAACAAATCAAAATGATAACAATGACTCATAAACTGAAATTATTTAATCAATTAATAAAATCATAATCCATATCTTAAAATCCTTCATACCCGTAAAGAGAGATCTACTATTGCTAAACTCAGATTAAGTGCTCATAAACTCGCTATTGAAGCGGGCAGATATGATAATTTAGATGTTAACTCCAGAGTAGGCTTAAACTGTAATAAAAACCAAATTGAAACTGAAATTCATTTCTTGTTATCTTGCGAACAATATAATCAGAATAGGAATATGTTATTTAAAGAAATTACCAATCACAATCCTTTCTTTATGAATATGTCAGATGTATCAAAAATAAAATATTTATTAAATAATAAAGATAAAAAATATTAAGAGAAATAATAAACTTCATAATTTGTAGTCTTGACATCAGAAACAACAAGTGAACTGCAAATAAAATAAAAATACATTGTATTTGTAACATGTAATCAAAACCCTTTGGATGTTGCACATTGATTTAATATAACTTAATACTTAAAATAATTTTAAATATATTATTTGAGACTTACCCCAAACATCTGGGCTTTATAAATTTAAAATTTGTATGTTAGTTTTGTTGACCTCAAACAATATATATTTCTTTTCAGTTATATCTGCCAATGATAGTTTTTTTATAATGATCTTTAACTTCTGCTGAAAAATCAAAATTCCTTACCGCACTTTCCTACTTTTAATTGGAAGTGGTCATTTGAACTGTTATGACAAACATTTAACTGAAACTCCTTAACTTGATACGGGCCAAAGCTAAGGCTAAAATCAAGTTAAACAGGCAGAGTTGTAGGCATAATTATTTCACACACACACGCACACGCACACACACACACGTACACACACTGCAACAAACTCAATGTCAAGCAACTGAATACGTACCCTAGCCTTGCAAATTCTGCAGCATTATATGCGGAAAAAGTAAAAAAAAATCAATCAATCAATCAATCAATCAATCCATCAATCAATTTCATTGATAAGGTTTTGTTTCACATACAGGATTTCACAGCCGGAACAGAACGTACTGAGTGGTAGGACATCACTATTAAGACATGATTATATTATCTATAACAACGGACCCAGTCCATTACCAGGGACATCAATAGTATTCAGTATACCAGTACGGACAACCTACGGTCTGGTGTTCGTGCAACAGGGAAATATTGCAGTGAGTGTTAACTAAATATAATTGTTTTAAAACGGCCAATAGCTTAACAAAAAACATACAAGGTTTTGGTCCAGGTATGTTTCAATAAAACAAACCATTTAATCTACATGTCTTGTTTTGTACATGTCTTTTACTTGTCTTGTTTTGTACATGTCTCTTTCATGATTTGTTTTGTACATGTCTTGTTTGTACATGACTTTTACATGTCTTGTTTTGTACATGACTTTTACATGTCTTGTTTGTACATGACTTTTACATGTTTTGTTTTGTACATGTTTTGTTTTGTACATGTCTTGTTTTGTTCATCTTTCTATAAGTCTTGTTTTGTACATAACTTTTACATGTCTTGTTTTGTACATGTTTTGTTTTTTTCATGTCTTGTTTGTACATGACTTTTACATGTCTTGTTTGTACGTTACTTTTACATGTCTTGTTTTGTACATGTCTTTCATGTTTTGTTTTATACATGTCTTGTTTTGTTCATCTTTCTATATGCCTTGTTTTGTACATGACTTTTACATGTTTTGTTTTGTACATATCTTGTTTTGTACATGACTTTTACATGTCTTGTTTGTACATGACTTTTACCTGTTTTGTTTGTACATGACTTTTACATGTCTTGTTTGAACGTGACTTTTACATGTTTTGTTTGTACATGACTTTTACATATCTTGTTTGTACATGACTTTTACATGTCTTGTTTGTACGTGACTTTTACATGTCTTGTTTTGTACATGACTTTTTCATGTCTTGTTTGTACGTGACTTTTACATGTCTTGTTTGTACATGACTTTTACATGTCTTGTTTGTACGTGACTTTTACATGTTTTGTTTGTACATGACTTTTACATTTCTTGTTTGTACATGACTTTTACATGTCTTGTTTGTACGTGACTTTTACATGTCTTGTTTTGTACATGACTTTTTCATGTCTTGTTGGTACATGACTTTTCAATGTCTTGTTTGTACGTGACTTTTACATGTCTTGTTTGTACGTGACTTTTACATGTCTTGTTTGTACGTGACTTTTACATGTCTTGTTTGTACATGACTTTTACATGTCTTGTTTTGTACATGTCTCTCACTTGTCTTGTTTGTACGTGACTTTTACATGTCTTGTTTTGTACATGACTTTTACATATCTTGTTTGTACATGACTTTTACATGTCTTGTTTGTACATGACTTTTACATGTATTGTTTGTACTTGACTTTTACATGTCTTGTTTTGTACATGACTTTTCAATGTCTTGTTTGTACATGACTTTTACATGTCTTGTTTGTACGTGACTTTAACATGTCTTGTTTGTACGTGAATTTTACATGTCTTGTTTTGTACGACTTTTACATGTCTTGTTTGTACATGACTTTTACAAGTCTTGTTTGTACATGACTTTTACGTTCTTGTTTTGTACATGTCTCTTACTTGTCTTGTTTGTACGTTACTTTTACATGTCTTGTTTTGTACATGACTTTTACATGTTTTGTTTGTACATGACTTTTACATGTATTGTTTGTACATGACTTTTATATGTCTTTTTTGTACATGACTTTTACAAGTCTTGTTTGTACATGACTTTTACGTTCTTGTTTTGTACATGTCTCTTACTTGTCTTGTTTGTACGTTACTTTTACATGTGTTGTTTTGTACATGACTTTTACATGTTTTGTTTGTACATGACTTTTACATGTATTGTTTGTACGTGACTTTTATATGTCTTTTTTGTACATGACTTTTCAATGTCTTGTTTGTACGTGACTTTTACATGTCTTGTTTTGTACATGACTTTTCAATGTCTTGTTTTTACATGTTTTGTTTTTTAAAATGACTTGTTTGTACATGACTTTACATTTCTTGTTTTGTACATGTCTTTTACATGTCTTGTTTTGAACATGTTTTAATGTCTTGTTTTGTACACGTCTTTTGTCTTTTACATGACCTTTGTTTTTTACATGTATTGTATACATCTTGTTTCAAGGGAATAATATTTTTATTGATATTTTTGTTAATAAAATTTTACTTTAATTGTTTTCTTTAGGCTTTGAAAATACATATGTAACGAAACAAAATTTTTCATTGCTTAAATAAGGTTTATTAAAATTTTGAAACATGCGCAATTATCCACCAAAGTGCTGTAGTTTAAGTTGACAATGTTTACCCACATATTTTTCTGTTTTAGATTGGTTAGTATTGGTGTATATTATGATGTTATGATGCTGTTCAAATGACCTATTTATTCAACCAATTAACTTATATTTCACCTTTTTTCAGGTAGCGTCTTCTTTGGTGTGTGAAGTAAAATATCCATCAACTGATGAACAAATCCCTTCAACGACAAAAGCTATAACAACAAATTCCGTAACCATGACTACGAATTCTGTTACCATGACAACTACAGCTGCTTCGAATGATACAAATGTAACATCAACAATGCCAACATCTACTACTCCGTATTCTTCTACAACTATATCATTCCCACCTCTCGCCGCTAACGGTGGAACAGAAAAGAATCTGGTATGTTGTATTGCTTAATCAATCATCATGCTTCACGCCATGTCACGGACTTTGGACGGGCACCTGTCCGAATGATATAATAGCATGAAAGTACTTACATCTTATGACGTCATTGTATACATATATGATTTATTATAATTAGATGTTTAGATATTAAATTGATTTTATAATTTTTTTTAACAAATTATACTTATACATTTCAAATTTTAAGAAAGTTAGGAGCGTTACTTATTATCAAATTAAATTAGATGTATTAAATATTTAATTGTAACTGGCTGTGTGAACATCACTAATTAGCTATCAAATACTAGGCTTCATGGTTTTAAATTACTAGCCGTGATCCGGTAGGCATACATTTTACAGAAAATTACAAAATCTCGATTATTGAAAACTTCAAATGAAGACTTTTAAGTGATAAACTTCCAGTTTATTTTCACACGTAATTATTATTTTTTTATACAGGGGCCAAATTTAAATGTGTTTTCTTACGGTTTAGTTTTCAAACATCTTTATTCTAATAAAAAGGAACAATTTGCATTTTTGTTACTAGGAACATACACAACGTTAATTTTATCTTTACTTTTTATTTCGAATAGCTACTAGAAATTTCCTGCTATAGCCGATGAAAATTTACAATCAGTCGGAAAGCATTTAATAAGTTCTGCTTTATAATTTTCTTTTGTTATTTTTCAGACTTGTGATGATTATATATGTGCTGTTATGAACTGTTCAGTACCACCCATGTCTCTGAATGGTCGACTACAGATCCAGATAGTACTAACAATATCTGAAGCAGAAATACCAAATAATTCTGTAAGTATTTTGTATTCTGTTGGTATTGGTAATGGAAGATTTGGTGTTATACGTCGACATTTAAACAAAATGCATAGAATTAGATGGTAGGTAACTCGGTGCTCTAAATACCGAATTGCATCCCACGACAAGCTGATCCTAGAACGAGAGAGTTTAAAAACAATTTGTTTGTCAAAGTTGGCGTTTTTTTTTTTTTTTTTTTTTTTTTTTTTTTTTTTTTTTTTTTTGATACACAAATCCAGAGCTTGCTGTCTCAATATGAGTAAAATAATTTGACTGAGCGATAAACGCCGACCAATTTATCTCTTCATCCAAGGACGGAAAACCTAAAAATGAATATAACTGATATTAAATAGATATATAATGAAATGAGAAATATAATGAATCTTTATAAATCATATTCCTGCAATATTCCATGCATTTACTAGCTCAAAATCCTCATGAATTCTGAAACATGAAAAATTAGATAAAGTTATTTTTGCAATATGTTAAGTTTCGCTTACTAGCGATGTTGATTTGCGCGAAAATTTATATAATAGTTTTTAATAGCGTGAAAGAAAATACTGAGCAATAATGAAAAAAATCTTTACATTCTATAAAGTTTTAGATGTAATCAATTGGTATTTAGTAGTAGAGTAATTCATTGTTAAAAAATATGTAGTAGTCTCTTTCAAAAAAACCACGAAAAATTAACTACGCGAAAAAGTTACATTTCATAATACCACGAATATTAATACACTCAAACATAAATATGTTTTCAGTATTTCATTTTGTATAATAATTTAAGTATAATTTTTTCAGACTGATGTATTGGTGAGGTATGTGACTAAGGGACAATTACAAGAACCAAACCATCCTCTAATGAAGGCATGGGAGAAACCAATATACCACAGGGTATGTTATAACTTTATAATGTCAATTAATTACTTCTTATCTTGATAGGATCGCGGCGATAAGGTGGTAGCTAATTTTATGGAGGTTCATTTAGTGTGAAATGAGACAATGGAACTTTTGAATTTAATCAAAAAAGTTAGTAATGAGCTTCTTTCGGTATCCAGTTTCGGTAGGAGATAAACGTCATCTCAGACAATTTCCAATTCGTAACCACACCCCTGACAACAAAAGTCGGCAACTATGTCTCGTCGACACCCGTTACATAACAAAAAAATCAGGTAGTAGAGCAGACACCATTTCAAAGATGCCTAAACACAATTCCTATGTGGCATCAGTCTGATAAGTTTATTACCGGTTTTTGATGACATTTCCAGTTTAGTATACTTCCACATACCAGACGGCTGACTAAATAAAGAGATTGCCAGGATTTTCCAAAAAAAAAAAATAAAAAATAAATAAAATAAAATTTGACCCTTCATCTTTCCATATCCTTTCAGGGGAAAGTTCGCAATGGGATGGTGTGTGTGTGGGGATGGGGGAGGGTACCTTTATTAGACAGTGCTGTTAATAATTTCATTCACATATTGACCATTTCAACTTTCAAAATATTATTACTAAATCTTGATAAATTATTGTTATTTATCATTTGCTTCATTAAACGTCCATTTGTTTTCTCTCCCTGCTGTTCCTATGTTGTAAAGTAAACTGTTATCATAATAAATACATTATACTTTTATATGTAATTGACAACTATGTTAAGTTATTCATTATTTGAGTTGCCCGAGGAATTACGTTATTGTTACTTTTACATACACGACGGGGACTGTTGTTGTTTTTTTTTTTTTTTTTTTTTTTTTGATAAATTCAAGACTTATTGTCTAATTTTAAAAAACTTTTAAAACTTTATGGACCCTTGTTTTCAAATAAATGTGGTGAATAAGAACAAACTAGTACTTGAACCACATTTCTAGACATTTACTCAAACTTTAGAGGTTTTATAAATATTAACTCCCTTTATTTGTTAAAGCTGCATTAAATTTTCGTATGCATAATATAAAACGGTACATTTTATAAAACTATGCCTCTCATAAAAAATGTAATCCTTGGTTCCATGAAAAAACCTTTATTAACGTTGAAATAAATAAATAAATAAATAAATAATAAAAAATAAATAAATAAATAAAAAACGAAAACGCATGATTTCTAACAACGAAAGCAGCGATATGCTAAACTTAGTAAACGCACGAGTTGATAAAATATATCGTTTATGACTGCAAGAATGAATAAGTAACATAATTTTGTATAAATTTAGTTATTTGTGATAGTCGCAATTCAGCAATATCGTTCTTGCACATTCTGTCGACGCCATTGTTGACTTGCATGTAAGACTTCCACGCATGCTCCAAGATAATAATTAACATATTTTCGAGTTGGCCAAAGCTTTTAGGATTAGGATTTCACTTTATTATGGGCCAAAAAGAGTGAACTTAAATCAATGAATCGCACAGATCGTAATAACAATTATATTATGAAACGTAATTTACTTAGGTAAACTCAATGCAGCTTTAATAATTTCTTACATTGCCTTGTTTTACTGTGTCTATCATTTCCTTACACTTTGTTTCATGTTCTTGGTTAATCGTTACCAAGGTTTCATATTTCTACTATCATTACTGTTTATTTTGGTATTTTCAGATCATCACTCGTTTCTTTGCTAACATAGCTGCAACATCAGTAACAGCTTTGAGCATCTGGGTTATCATTGGAGGAGGAGTGGGTGGAATTGTTTTATTTGTAATTTTTGGAATCATATTATGGAAGGTAAGTAACTCACTTTTGTCGTCCTCTCATGCGATGTGTGTCGGTTTTCTTCAAATCAATGAAACTGTTAAGAGCCCTCCAAAAATCAGTGAGACTGTAATGAGTCCTCCAAAAATCAATGAGACTGTAATGAGTCCCCTTAAAATCAATTACACTATTTTAAGTCCTCCAAAAATAAATTAGACTGTAGTGAGACCTCCAAAAAATTAATAAGACTGTAATAAGTTCTTCAAACATCAATGAGACTGTAATGAATCCTCCAAAAATCAATGAGACCGACGAGTCCCCTAAAATTCAATAAAACTGAAACGAGTCCTAAAAAATAAAAAAGGCTGTAATGAGTCCTCTAAAAATCAACTGTGACTGTAATTAGGTCCTGTTAAATTTAAATTTTAATTTTTTTGATTTATAAAAAAGTCCTTTTAAAATCAAAGAAACTGCAATGAAGTCCTCTTAAAGTAAAGAACACTATAACAAGGTCCTCTTCAAACCAATTTTTGTAACTCTCTTGGAAACCATTTAAAATTAATATTTAGCGCAGGTATATGTTGGTATGGGTATGCTACAATGGAAGTAATATTTTTACTTAGACTTTATGTACAGTTCAGTATTTTGATGGTACATTTTCTAAAGAATCATCAACCTCATTCATATTGCTCGCTAGAAATTTTGTGGATTTTTTGTGGGGCATTTTATCGGTTTGTCTGTAATATTATAATTGAAGAACTGTGTTGTAAATGAAAAACTTTGACAAAGCTTAAAACAACAGAACACAGCTCCACCAATGCTTAAAATACCAAAATATCACTCCACCAAAGCCTAACCACCAGTATACCACTCCACCAACGCTTAAAACACAAGGATCCCACTCCACCAAAGCCCAACCACCAGTATACCACTCCACCAACGCTTAAAATACAAGGATCCCACTCCACCAAAGCCCAACCACCAGTGCACCACTCCACCAACGCTAAAAACACCAGAACACCACTTCATCGACGCTTAGAACACCAGTACACCACCCAACCACCGCCTGGAACACCAGAACCCAACTTCATCAACGCCTAAAACACCAAAACATCACCCCACCAAGGCCTAAAACACCAATGCATAACCCCACCAACGCTTAAAACAGCAGAACACCACCACATAAATGCTAAAAACGCCAGAATACTTCCCCACCACCACCTAAAGTACCAGAAAACCTTTTCACCATCACTTTTAACACCAGAACACCACTCCATTGCCAAATCGATTCGATTTCTTTTTTAAATTTTACATTTTATTAAATATCTTAGATGTTGTTTTTTTATAATATTTTTAATATCAAATCCTGGTAAAATACATTATTTGTTGGTTTTTTTTCCATTTCAGTGTGGATTTTTCAAAAGAGAAAAGAATGCCGAAATACAGAAATACAAGAGAATGAGTAACCTAAAACGTCGTACACAGTTAGCAAATTCACGGACAATTCTGGATTCTAATGACACCGAGTCTATAATGTCCAATGAAAATGGTTTCAGATGATCTGCCAACAAATTAACAAATTAGCCAAAAAATTGTGAAAATTGTCATGTGCTAATATTTGTATACCTATTAAAATTAGCACATGACAAAATGGGAGCCACCATGCCATTTACAATGGATTTACAATGACGTCTGTGCCTTTTGATTATTTATATAATTTATTCAAACACCAAGATTATACTGTTGTTGGATTGATTATTTTAAAACAATTTCAGATGCTTTTCATGAAAGATAAGCTGCAAATGATTTGCGTTAAAACAAATTTGGAGGGAATCGAATTGTGTTTACGGTTTGATGAAATAAGTAGCACTAAAGATCCAAGTACTCCAAAATTACATACCGAACATTATTCAAACCATTGTTCATTTTGCCCATGTAAAATATTTTAAAATCCCATAAATGTGTGTGTGTGTGTGTGTGTGTGTGTGTGTGTGTGTTACTTAATTACTGTATTATTTGAAGATATTGAATTAAATTTGTTTTGATAAAGTACAATTTTTTGTGATGAAATATATCGATATCGAACAGTTTGATAAAACACACTAGAGATACGTATTCTTACACCTTAACATTTCTAATCACCAGAGTTGTGATATGATGACCTCAAGCATGTTTCTGGTTGGTTCTGTTCCTCGAGTATCAATGGGAATTATTACATAAACAATACCAGAACTTTTCTAGTTTTTGCTACCTTGCTGCCTCTAACCGGTGATGTTGAATGTTGACAAATGCATTCATTGGTATCGGTGAACGTTTCTCATTAGAGCTGTTGCATAAGTATCGGTGAACGTTTCTCACAAGTGTTGTCTGATTGGTATTGGTGAACGTTTCTCACTACAGCCGTTTCATTGGTATCGATAAACGTTTCTCATTAGAGCTGTTGCAATAGTATCGGTGAACGTTTCTCACAAGTGTTGTCTGATTGGTATTGGTGAACGTTTCTCACTACAGCCGTTTCATTGGCATCGATGAACGTTTCTCACTAGAGCTGTTGCATTAGTATCGGTGAACGTTTCTCACAAGTGTTGTCTGATTGGTATCGATTAACGTTTCTCACTACAGCCGTTTCATTGGTATCGATGAACGTTTCTCACTAGTGTTATCTGATTGGTATCGATCGATAAAGGTTTCTCACAAGTGTTGTCTGATTGGTATCGATTAACGTTTCTCACTACAGCCGTTTCATTGGTATCGATTAACGGTTTCTCACTACAGCCGTTTCATTGGTATCGATGAACGTTTCTCACTACAGTCGTTTCATTGGTATCGATAAAGGTTTCTCACTAGTGTTGTCTGATTGGTATCGATTAACGTTACTCACTAGAGCCGTTTCATTAGTATCGGTGAACGTTTCTCATTAGAGTAGCTTCATTGGTATCGATGAACGTTTCTCATTAGAGTTGTTTCATTGTTATCAATGATGTTGAATGATGACAAATGCGTTTCTCACTAGAGCGTTTTTCATTAGTATTGGTGAACGTTTCTCACTAGAACTGTTTCATTGGTATCGGTGAACGTTTCTCACTAGAGCTGTTTTATTGGTATCGATGAACGTTTCTCATTAGAGTTGTTTCATTTGTATCGGTTATGTTGAATGATGGCAAATGCATTTCTCACTAGAGCGTTTTTAGTAGTATCGGTGAATGTTTCTCACTAGAGTTGTTTCATTTGTATCGATGATGAACGTTTCAATTTCTGAATCCATTTATGAAATGCGTGACGGTACGCTGATTTAGGTAGACCTCTGAGGCACTGACTGATTCCTTAGCCAAGGGCTTGTCGGAACTTGTAACGACGACCAGATAAGTATTTTTTTAGTTTTGGAAATAGGAACAGGTCCTATGGAGCTAATTCTGAAGAGTGTGGTGGGTGTGGCAGGACATTAACTTTCTCCAACTTAAAAAATTGCTTCACAAGCTCAGATGTATGTGATGAAGACAAACATTCCTTAATCCTGACACAGGGCGTCGTTTAAGATAATATTTCTTGAGCTTTTTGAGTATTACATCTCGGTAAAACCGACCTGTAACACTTTTGTCCTTCGGCACCGGAATTTGTTCGGCTATACCATTAAATGAGATAGAGAACATTCATTGTGCTAATTTTTTTTGGCAACTACAGGCCGTTTACCGTGTTTAGTTAACCATATTTTGTTTCCAAGTTTTCTTACTTTTTCGTAATAGAGAATCCAGTGTTTTGTCACCAGTAACAATGTTTGCAAATTGTCTCTGATTAAATTGGGGAACCAAATTTTAGCAATTGCTTAGCGGCTTGTACTCGTACCCGTTAAAGATTACGGACCAGACTCTGTGCCGATCCGAAATATCTTTCTCCGCGTGCAAACTGTCTCATTAGATACCTTATCAGACCCATAAAGTTTCTCCCAATTCAGTAAAAATCTGTATAACCCAATTACCGAGTTTTGTGTGAACTTTTATATAAGCTCTAATTTCTTCACTTGAATTCTCAACCCGTTTCCCAGCTATTTTTACAACAGTGGTCAACAACTGGTTCTATTGAAATGGAAATAATTTTAAAATTATGTGGAGGTGAAGACACGTGTTTATTCTGTTGGAAAGGTATTGAACAGATTTTTTCAAGCGTATCATCATCAACGAAATTGTACAAAGCATTATATTGTGCTGTCGTACAATAAACATTACATATCGGTCACACCTCGTATTTTACTTTTCTTCAATGTCGCAATTGGTAGCTCGCCCGGCCTCAGATCCAAATACCTGGATTTCCAACCATATCTGGGCACGTGATTAACCTATGGCAAGTAACTTTATTCTTCATAGTTGCTGACATGACGCCGTGAGGATAAATGACTGCAGGTGTAGCAACCTTTGCAAATGCTGTATTGACGCGACCCAACAGCTGAATGTCGTCCTAAATGCATGGAAATACATCTGTAATTGACAGTCATGAACACAGTGTGATAGCCTTGTTTGATCTAACCAGCATCAACACCACAATACATCGACATAGTGATGTCACCTTACCAATAACAATAGCCACATTGAAGCCAAGTGAAGCATTGATCCGCATTCTACCATATTTGGATGTTTGTTATTTGACCAGAAACATGCATACACACATAAAATGTCTTTAGTGCTCTTGATAGCTTATTCTACGCTATTCTATAGCGTTAGATGTCCTCGGTTACGTTTTGATGGCCACTGAAGCCATCGATAGTCGGGTAGACTGGAAATTCTGGCCAAAATTATTGTCCATACGAGCGAATTAAATGTGAGATTCCCCGCTTGCTAGACTGTAGAAACTATAATAATAATAATAATAATAATAATAATAATAATAATAATAATAATAATAAATAAACATGAATAATACATGACGACTGATAGTGATATTTTTGGTGACGCATTATCGTATGCGCAAAAAAATCGACCATTTGCTTTGCCTCTCTCCTTGTCATGCTGTAGCAGCAACAGTTTACTTTTACAAATGGTATGCTATTCTATGGTAATCGCGAATGAGCATTGACTCAAATAAGCGATTTAATTTTGATATAATGGGGTTTCACGTCCAAGTCAAGAATATTTTACTTATATCGAGACGTCACCAGCTTTAGGTGAAGTGGCAAAAATTTTTATCTTTGCATTGCGTTTAGGGAAATGTGAAGGGAGGGTTCTGCAACACTGATACGCCTGTCGTGACACGATCATCGGTTTTTAAGGTCTCCTCCGAAGGACCCCGTGAAAGTTTCATTTTTAAATACCGAGTGCTTGGCGAAAGAACAGTCACTACATATTTTCAAGTTTTGGTCAGACCAAGCCGGGGTTCGAACCTCCGGCCTCCCACTGACAAAGCGAGCACTCTCGTGACCAACTGAGCTACCGTGGTGGTCAAGTAAGCGAAGAAGAACCGTAACTGAATCTGTCAAGTTGTTTTCCTATGATAGTTCTGCATAATAAATTGTTGAAAACAAATTGAATTAAACAGCAGATTGATAAGAAAATCAAACTACTCAACACACAAACTGTATGAGTGACATTGAAGCACTGTAAATTACAAATTAAAGAAACGTGAAAAGCTATTGCAGCTGTGATGGGTGATCTATCCATCGTGAGAACAAGATGAATAATACAAAAATTGTCGCCCTTGGCTATGAACTCTTTTACGTACCTGGTGACTTGCATTTTCATGTGTTTGATTTAATTTTCCTTTATATTCAGTGTTTTAAGCTACATTTAACAAAATGGTGAGTAGTTTTGTATTAACAATTAGCTGGATGTAATAAACGATGGTATCGTTTAACTAGAATGTTTAATTTTACGCTGTCAATATTATAAAAAATTAACTCGCCTGTAGTAAATACTAATCTACTAGTAGACTATCCTCGATACCACAGTAGTCCGAATTTCCCCTGGTCTAAGTAGTCTTTACACACTTCTTGGTCAATTCATTTCTTAGATTCTATATAAAAAAACCCGGTGTTTTCCGATACAAACTGGTGTCGAAAGGGGAGCCACCTGATTACGCTTAAGTTAAGACTTGAAATACATGTGCATTAGTCCAACTAGAAAAATGACCAATCATCTTTTCTCTATATAAGCTTACCACTTTACTGGAACACCCAGAAGTTCTGGTAATAAGATTTTTTAAAAAAGAGAACTGTTTGCTACTAAAACTAAGAAGTCTTGTTTAGAAAATGGAAGCTGATGTCGGCAAACATCTACACCGAAAAAACTGATCTGAATCTCAAACCAGAGGCGATGACATCTTGAAATATTTCAATATTTTAGAAGACAAATCGTTGCCCTGTCAATTGAGTTAGTAACTTTTCTATTTTCAGTGTTAAGCTAAATAAGGCGACTCCTCCTCCTACACCAGTTGATATTGGTAAATCCCAGGTTTTTGATATAGAAATTTTTCTGACCCTATACCCTGTTTTATAAATACAACATGTTATGCATTACAAGCCTTATTTGGCATCAGAGTATTAATTCATATTGTCCCTGTTACACAAGCCACTAGTTAAAAGTGGTCACTCTTTAGCAGAAATAAGCTTTTTTAGATATCACTTTGTTAACAAAATGACAATAACTTGCAAATTGTCAGTGTTTCATTCTATCTAAATTAAGTCACAGTGTGTGAAAAGCAGTGATACACTGCCTTCATAATATTACAACAATTTCTATTTTTCATTTTCAGAGTATTATGGAGTATAATGGTGCAGCTATTATAGCCATGAAAGGTAAAAACTGTGTTGCAATAGCTGCTGATAGAAGGTTTGGTGTTCAAGCACAGACAGTTGGCACAAATTTCCAGAAAATATTTGAGATGGGACCACGTTTATTTATAGGTTTACCAGGATTAGCCACAGATGTACAGACAGTGTAAGTCAGTTGATATATGTATAGGACATACATGGCTATTGTACAGACACTGTTAGTCAGTTGATACATGTATAGGCCATACATGGCTATTGTACATACAGTGTAAGTCGATTGATACTGTATACCTAGAAATATTCAC
Organism: Tegillarca granosa; assembly: GCA_029721355.1. Taxonomy (NCBI): domain Eukaryota; kingdom Metazoa; phylum Mollusca; class Bivalvia; order Arcoida; family Arcidae; genus Tegillarca; species Tegillarca granosa. Next base: position 8,641,605 of record CM056608.1, read on the forward strand.
TGGTATAAACTTTCGTGGTTTTTGTATGGAGAGCATTTTCGCTGGTATAAATGTTCGCGGTCACGCGGTGCCTTCACACTAGCATCTGACGAGGATATAAAATTTCACAGCAGATTTATTTTCGCGGTTAATAAGCGACCGCGAAAATAGCGATCATTAATACACAGCGAATATTTCTACGTATACAGTACATGAACGTGGCTATCGTACATATGGTGTAAGTTGGTTGATACATGTATAGGTTGTACATGGCTATTGTACAGAGAGTGTAAGTCATTTGATACATGTATAGGCCATACATAGCTTTTGTGCAGACGGTGTAAATCAGTTGATACATGTATAGCCCATACATGGCTATTGTTCAGGCTTTGAAAGTTGGTTGACCGGTATAGGTTGTACATGGCTATTGTACCGACAATGTAAGTTGATTGATACATGTATAGGCCATAAATGACTATTGTACAGACAGTGAAAGTCAGTTGATACTTGTATAGGTTGTACATGGCTATTGTGCTGACAGTGTAAGTCATTTGATACATGTATAGGTTGTACATGGCTATTGTACCGACAATGTAAGTTGATTGATACATGTATAGGCCATACATGACTATTGTACAGACAGTGTAAGGCAGTTGATACTTGTATAGGTTGTACATGGCTATTGTGATGACAGTGTAAGTCATTTGATACATGTATAGACTGTACATGGCTGTTGTACATACAGTGTAAGTTGGTTGACACATGTATAGGTTATACATGGCTATTGTACAGACAATGTAAGTCATTTGATACATGTATAGGCCATTAATCCACTGATTTAACTATTTGGGCTAAGATGTACTTTTTGTTTAGTGTAATATTACATCATGAAGGACAATCGTGTGATGTAAGCAAACATAATAATGATCGGAGCCTCCTGTCTGTATTGCAAAACATCGCCCAAAGAATTTATCAATGCATTAAATAGAAAAACAAATTTATGAGGAATACTATAGTGAATTGTCTCATTATGTAGTGAATTGTCTCAATATGCAGTGAATTGTCTCATTTTACAGTAAATTGTCTCGTTATACAGTGAATTGTCTCAATATACAGTGAATTGTCTCAATATACAGTGAATTGTTTACAGATAATTGTCTCATTTTACAGTAAATTGTTTCATTTTACAGTGAATTGCCTCATTATACAGTGAATTGTCTCATTATACAGTGAATTGTCTTATTTTACAGTGAATTGTCTTATTTTACAGTGAATTGTCTTATTATACATAACTCATTTTACAGTGAATTGTCTCATTGTACAGTAAATTGTCTCATTATACAGTGAATTATTTCATTATCCAGTCATAGTTTTTTTTTTCAATTTACAGATCACAAAGATTACAGTTTAGATTAAATTTATACGAATTAAGAGAAAACAGAAGAATAAAACCAAAGACATTTATGAGTATGGTTTCTAACCTGTTGTATGAAAGAAGGTAAATTATATATCTAACTTTTTCCCAGGGCTTCACTAACAAACGCCAGTAATGTCAATCGGTGGTCGGCGAAGGGTAAATCAAACAAATGTTAACTAGCGAATATCAAAGATGTTTTTTATCAGATAATGTCTCACTCTTTAAGGGAATAAAAGCCGATTCGGAAATTTTTCAATCGCCTTTTTGAAGTTGGAATCAGCATTTTTTTGCCAAAACTTTGCGTTTTGTGAATGCCTGCTCTTTCCAAATACTTATTTTATCAATAACAAGACCTTCATATCTCGAAGGGCTTTGCTCTGGCTCAAAATATTTTGTGTCAGTAATAGCAACAGTAGCCAAATTTGTTCCCAGTTTGTGTAATTTGAAGTTGAATTCCTTCTTCTTGTGTCTTTCATTTTGATTGCCACAAAATTCCATGTTGCAATAATAATCCGCAGAATCCAAAATTTGTCTTCAAACTCTTGAAAAGTTGTAGTTAATAACATTATGTATTCCCAGAGCTTCATTTTTGTAACTCTTTTCAGGATTTCAATAAAATGGTAGCCATGCTACTTTGCTGTCAGAAAGATTATATCGTGTAATGCGTTGGTATTTTAAAAGTTTATGAAACATCTATAGCATAGTATTGGTACAGATGGATGATGATCTAGAAAGTAAAAACTAATAAAATCTGTATCACATGTACAACAGTGTGATATATTTATTTTGTTACAAATAACAAATGCCAAAGAACATGCCATCTCTGTCAATCAGAAACATCACTGGTACTAAATACAACCCTAATTATGTTTAAACATTTTTAACTGGAAATAATGACCTTAGTAACTATTTAACATTTGTCTCCATTGTTAACAGGGGCCTTGGTCGCTGAGTGGTCTAAAGCGTGTGCTTAAGGATCACAGTGATTCTCACCGCCTGGATTCAAATCCCACTTGGGACAGATACTTTTGTGTGAAAGTTTGTCGGTTTGCTTGCTGAAGTCGGTGGTTTTCTCCGGGCACTCCAGTTTCCTCCACCATCTCAGAACTGACCAACTCGTAATAAGTGAAAGAATCTTGACTGGGGCGTATAACTTCATCACTCCACTCCACTCCACTCCACTCTTTTGTTAATGTTTCAATTTTTTTCTATAATCGGTAAAATAAGACTAACATCTATATCAGGTTTAATTTGTATGATTTTGCAAATAATTAATTATCTATCTGCAGTTTTATCTGTTAATTGTGAGATTCTTCTAGTCAAGCACAGTGAATTTAATTTTGTGGCTTAATGTTGAAACTGAAACATCTTCTTAAATCATTTGTACTAATACCCAACCTTATATATGCAGTAGCATCCAATGTCAAAGTTATTGTTGGGAAAAATATAAAAGTTTTTTATTAAATATTTTGCATGGGCAACATTTCCAGACAGCTACCATACTATGTGCAGTTAGCTGCCCTTATTGACAGAGTAAATTTATGTACTAGCCAGCTATGCTGTGTATTCATCTGGCAGCTTAAAAAGAGCCTGCATTGGCAGCTTGTATTTATGGTCTATATGTACATTGTACTATCCAGGTATCCTGCTCATCTGCAGGTTTATTGATGGACTAAATGTACTGCCAGCTATGCTGTTTATTAATCAATCAGCTTGTATTTATGGTCTGTATGTACTGGTCAGCTTTGCTGTTTATTGTCCAGCCTAACAATGCCATAAGGCAAGACTTAGGCGTTACTTTTCCAGTGTTGGTGGCAGCATGTCAAAATGTAAAAGCTTATGTTAAAGTAATGTATTTTTTACTGGATCAAAAACTAATCAGACGAGACATTTATATCCGTGGAATTCTTGTTAATCTTGCAGCTTGTATTTATGGTCTGTATGTACTGGCCAGCTTTGCTGTTTATTAATCTGGTAGCTTATTGTTGTGGTTTGTTTGTACTGGTCAGCTATGTTATCTATGTAACAGCTTTTAATGTAGATTTGCTAGCAAACTTAGATGTTTTGGCTGCAACTGTTTTTGGTTGATTTTATTTTGGTAGATTAGATGATCAAGTAAGGTACACTGATGACTATCTTCTTGTTTTGTAGATTTGGTCCATATTTTGTAGAACCAGTTATAGCTGGTTTGGACCCAAAGACATTTGAACCATTTGTAGCTTCCATGGATTTAATTGGATGCCCTATGGTTCCAGATGACTTTGTTGTTAGTGGTACTTGTTCAGAACAAATGTATGGAATGTGTGAATCTCTATGGGAACCAGATTTAGTAAGTTTTAAAAAGGTTTTAGGTTAAACCTGACTGGTTACAGTCCTATAAAAAACTAAAGGATTACGATGCTTCTCAGTGTCTAAAATCAAATCCCACCGAGGGAAGTTTCTGGGGTAACAAAGTTTAACAGTTAGCTTGCTAAAGACCAGTGGTTCTCTTCAGGCACTCCAGTTTACTCAATGATCCTTGCACTGCAGGATTGGTTAAAGTAAAAGAATTTTGACTGGGACATAATACTCCATTTCTATAGAAGAAAGTGATAATTAATTCTGTAGAAGAAATTAGGTTGAGTTGAGTAATAGTGTATAACCTCCGAGTCCAAAATATATAACTTATATTGAGACGTCACCAGCTATAGACGAAATTTGCAGAAATTTTTCCCCTACGTTGTGCTGATGGCATTATACAGCAGGGTTCTTTACAGTGCCATGCCTGCCATGACACGGGACCTTGTTTTTTTAAGTTCACATCCGAAAGAACTGTGACTTTCATTTCATAATGCTGAGTGCTTGGCAAAAAAACAGTCACTACCCACTTACGAGTCTTGGATCAGACCTGGTCAGGTTCTAACCCCATAGAAGAATTTGAAATGCATCATTATTAATTATTAATGGAGGTTAGAAACAGCAGGTATTGTATTCAGAAACAGGTACACTCTGAACGCTTAACCACCAATGTTATAGTTATACATTCTTTATCAACCAAATTTAGGAAGTCTTCTGTTAGTCATAATTTAAAAAAAAAATTTGAATTTTTAATTTATGATCACAATATGCCATATTCTGAAAGCATTTGACATGTGTAAAGTTGTAAACTCTTGCAGAATTGACCTCGACGGCTAACTTGTATAATTCCCAAATTATTCAGTAATGGTAATATAATAATGTTGTTTTATATTACATACACATGTACATGTATAAGACATTAACATTTTTTTTTATAATGAATTTATTTCCATTTCTTACATTTACAGTCTATACAGCTTGATATACAAAGAATTATTGGAACATAATTATTAATACAAAACAATATAATTTTATATTCCATCAAACACTTGTAATAATAATATCATTTTATCTAGATGTTTAACTAATAAACAAACAATGTATAATATATTTTCAAGTTTTAAAGGTACAGAGAGTTTTAGAAAAGAAAAAAAAATATATGAAATAATAATAATACAGTTTATGAACATATTGAGTATCACAAAAATATATCTAAACATGTTATAAGTTCTAGTATCTACTTGACTTCATTTATGACTTATTATATTTTATTATGCAATCCAGTCATTAGGTTTTATACTACCCCATTTTTTATTAAATTGGTCTATCTTATTATTTTTATAAAATATATATTTTTCAATTTGGTAATATTTGTGAATAAATCTTTTTAAACCTTGAATATTTGGTATACATTTACTTAAACTTGTTCGGAAAATATAATATTTTGTACATACATGTATTAAAATAGAATTAATAACAGCTTGAGCATCTATTTTCCCCAAAAATATTTCATCCATTGAGAAATCAATATCTAAAAATCCACATACTAAGAATCTGTTTCAGGTTATTCCATAAATCTTGAGAATATGTGCAATGATAGTAAAAATGTTCAATAGTTTCAACTTCACTCATACAAAAGGAACACAGATTATCATCGCAAAGTTTAACTAAATATAAAAATTTCTTTGTTGTGACAAATCTGTGGAGAATCTTAAATTGAAACTCTCTTAATTTTGTATCCAATGTAACTCTATGAGGTAGTAAATATATATCCGCCCAATTTTCTGTGTAATTGTAATATTCAAAATATCAATCCATTTTTCTTCATTAGCATGCAAAGGTTCAAAATCTCTTATTTTAATAAAAAAGTCATAAATGTGTTTACAACCTTTTGGTTTTCCAAGTATAATCTGGATAGGAATAATTTGGCATGGCCTCTCAAGAATTTGGTAATTGTTTTGTATTTCCCTAATCTAATATTTAGGTATTGAATTTATCAATCCTATCAAATCCAGATATGTTCCTTTAATACCATATTCTCTCCGGACATTAACATATTACACACTGTTTTAATTACAGGAACCCGATGATTTATTTGAGACAATATCACAAGCTTTATTGAATGCTGTAGACAGAGATGCAGTCTCAGGATGGGGAGCTGTTGTATATGTCATGTAAGCAATGATTAATACATTAAATAGTTCATTCAGTAGAATACCAGCCCCTTGTGGACTCTGGTTTGTTAGCCTCGTGGTCAATAACATGTGTTTATTCATAACAACCCCTCTCACCCTAACTCCAACCCTAGTGTGGGAAAATTCGTTGCTTTACTTGCTGAAGGTAGGTGATTTCTTGTGATTACTCTGGGTTTCCCCACTATTTTAGACATGACTGCCCCAGTCCTACTTTCTTAGTTGGGAGTCATGGTTCCATTTCTTGCTGGTTTACATTTTACATTTAGAAATGTATCATTTGGATTGTAACATTATTTTTGGTCTTAGCTTTCGGAAATAAGGGTAACTGGGTCATTAAAGTGAAGCCTTTTTAACCAAACTTCAGAGTACATCCTTAACAACATAAAAACCTTCATTGTTAAGTCAAAGCACATGTCAAAACACGTATTTATATAATCTGCTGCCTTTACTATAATCTGTGATTTCTTGATACAAGGGAGATAATCTGTTCTGACATGTTAATCTTATTTCAGATTTTTATTTAGGATATCTTTAAAATTTCTGACAAGTAAATCAGTTGTTGCCTTAAAACATACAGTGATATTATATGGAAATGTGACCTAAATGTAAATTAGAATTGTCCAAAAAAGAATGATTACCCTGTGTTCCTAAAGGCCGGGGCTCAACTGTAAAAGGAAACCGATGACTGAGAAGCAGAGATTTTAACAAACTTTAAACACATTCAGGAGTCGGTTAATTTTTTTTTTTTTGAACATTCAGTGTTATCACTTGACAGATTCTCTCCATTTTTGTCAAGTAACTTGCAATCCAACACCAAGAATTGAAATATGCAAAATTTAAAAAATATTATTATAAATTGTTTTGGATATTGTCAAAAGAAAATATGAAACTAGATGATTTTCAAATTCCAAATACACTGATTGACAGTCATGAGTGGAGTTCATATAAAGACCTTTTGTAACTAAAATAAATTTTAGTGTCTTGATATTCCCAGTTACAATATTTAAACCATGTGGCCTTATTTATAATTCTTTATTTGAACCTATTTTTTAGACTAGTCATCTTAGTCGCGCCTTTTTGACCATATAAGAGATAATTGCTGTCCGTATGGATATTTAAATAGGTCAACCCTGGCCAATAATTAAAACCTTAAATCCTGTCCGACATATTTGACCTTTGTTCAAATTTGGGACAATCCATTAAGCCATGGAGATTGATCATGTCGAGTTTCGTAAAATTCTTTCGTATCTATAATGAGTTCAAACAAAGCTTTACATTTACAGACAAAACATAGTTATACTTATGTTAACATTTAATATTTTTAATGATGTGCAGGAGGTAACAAATTTAATGTACCGGTAACTGCATGTACTAACAGGTCTTCTCAATACATTTCAAAGAAAAGGACTTGTATTTTCAAATTCTAGCTAAATTTTTGAAGGGTATTATTAAAATCACTGGTTTACAGATAACACAACTCCTTATCCCCTGTTTTGTGTTCTAGTCTAGTAGTTTCCTAACAAGGAAATTCTTGTCTGAAAAAGTTTGTCAATTTGATAAGCAAAGTCCATGGCTTCCATTTCAAAGTCATTCCATTGAAAGAGTTTTGTCCTAATCGATAATCGAGGGTCAGTGGATTTCACAGTTGTTCTATTTTTTCTACCATTTAAGAACTGATTACATTGAAAACAGTTTAAAAAAAAATCTTTAATTGGGCATAAAACATTAATATAAAGTAACTGTGAATAGTTACAGTGTATGTCTTTTACTTCAAGTTTAACAACCATTTGTTATTTGTTTATACAGTACTTTAATTTGTTTTATTTGTCATATTTTGTATATGGACTACTGTAAATTGGGAAATTTTGGCGATCTTTTATTTTCATGTTAATTTGCGAGTAAAGCTAGACACAAAATATTATAAGTCTTTTATTTTGTGCTGGTAGTCACAGATTACACAAAATTTATAGTATTCGAATAGGTATCCATGTTGTCTTAAAAATATTAACTGACACAGTAATTTTTCAATTTACAGTATTTGTGTATTCATGTTATGAAGATGAATATTTTCTATGATTTTGATGTCATTAGAAAAATCAGTGCAGGATTGTTGAACAATTATTATATTTTACATACTATTTTTATTACAGAGAAAAAGACCAGGTGACAGTTCGAGAATTGAAAGGCAGAATGGACTAATTTATCATTATTAAGTGATTTTTCATGATTATTTAAAAAACAGACTGGTATCTATTAACTGTTAAATCATTTTCCACAGTGACACAGAACATCCAATCATTTTTACTGTCAGCACAACTTGTTTAAATGTATCTATCTCTTTGTGTAATGTCAATAAAAGTGCTAAGTTTTCTAAAAGTGCTAATCTCTTACAATATATACAATAAAACAGTGTCATTTACCAAATTACCAAATTTCAGATTTAGAAATGAAGTAAGGGAAGTTTTGAAAAGAATAAAGTTTCTATTGATGTTAAACATAAAGAAGTTGAATAGAGTAATGGGTTTATTTGACGCAAACAAAATTCTTTCACTTATATGGAGGCAGTCAGTTCATGGAGGCAGTCAGTTCATGGTGGCAGTCAGTTCATGGAGGCAGTCAGTTTAGGGATGGTGATAGATATGGAGGCAGTCAGTTCAGGGATGGTGATAGATATGGAGGCAGTCAATTCATGGATGGTGACAGATATGGAGGCAGTCAGTTCAGGGGTGGTGACAGATATGGAGGCAGTCAGTTCATGGAGGCAGTCAGTTCAGGGATGGTTACAGATATAGAGGCAGTCAGTTCATGGAGGAAGTCAGTTCATGGAAGGTGACAGATATGGAGGCAGTCAGTTCAGGGATGGTGACAGATATGGAGACAGTCAGTTCAGGGATGGCGACAGATATGGAGGCAGTCAGTTCAGGGATGGCGACAGATATGGAGGCAGTCAGTTCAGGGATGGTGGAAGAAACTGAATTTCCTAGAAAAAAATCACCCACTTTAGGAAAGTTAACCCACAAACTCTCCAACTAGGAACTGTTATACCTAGGCGATAAGAACCACTAAACTATTAGGGATAGTACTGTCTTTATTACTCAGTAGTTGAGTTTTGCCTGGAGAGCAAGAGGTTTTGGGGCCTCAATGGCCAAGTGGCCTAAAACACAAGCCTCAGATAACAATGCCTCTGGTCATTTTGGTTCGAATCCAACTGAGGCAGATCCTTGTTTAAAAAAAAAGTCAGTTTGTTTGCTGAAGGATTTTCTTCCAGCATCCAGCTTTTTTCCACCATTCTGAAACTGACCACCTCGATATATGAATGAATCTTGATTGGGACATAAAATACAATCAAGTTTTATGTGACTGGAGAGAGCAACTTACAATCACAATGCAATAGGCTTAAGTACAAGTATCTGTAATACTTTATATTGTTGGTGATGTATTGATATAAATGAAACTAGACCAATGTCGAGGAAGGGCCCGCATAATACCTTCTGCTTATGAACAGGTACCGAGTATTACAAGCAACTTTCATCAACATCCGATTAATCATTTAGAAGATAACTTGAAGAAAACAAAATGGACAACGAACAGACGGATGGATGGACAGACAGACAAGGGATTACTACAGATACCAAGTGAGAACCATAAGGTAAGGAATATCACAAGCAAGTTTCATCAAAATCCCACCATTTCTTCAGAAGATAACATGCTTAAAACATTCAGCAAATCACATAGTATGCAGGCTCATTAAATATACATGGAATTTGTTGCACATCAAACTTTAGTGAGGTACTTATATACCAACTTGAAGAAACACAAGCAAGTTTCATAAAAATCCCACTGTTCCTACTAAAGATATCATGCAGAAAACATTCAGCCAATCAGATTGCAGCAGCCTCATTAAATATGCATGGAATTTGTTGAACATCAAGCTTGAACGAAGGACTTATGTACTTAGTATCAGAAGCAAGTTGTATCAAAATCCCATCATTTCTTCTTAAGGTATCATGAGGAAAACATTCAGCCAATCAGATTGCAGCAGCCTCATTAAATATGCACAGAATTTGTCGAGACATCGAACTTGAGCGAGGGACTTATGTACCAATTATAACGAACAAGTTTCATCAAATCACCATCATTCCTTGTCAAGATATCGTGCGGAAAGCGAAACGGACAGACAAGGTGACTACTATAGGACACCGGCATTGCGGGGCCCTAATAATAGACACTAAGATAAAAAAAAATTCATTCAATTTTTTTTTACATTATATGTCCTGAAAATAACTTTACATCTACAATTTAAAACTCATAACTTCTTATTCTTCAACTGATTACGGAAACATGTGTTTATGTGCCATCTGCATTCCTGTCAACAAACATTATCACACATGAGTAACACAAACACACACTGCATATACACACATATGTATAACACACAACATACATGTTAAAATGTTTTCATTTTTATTCATTTAAATTATCTATATATAAAATTTACTATGTAATTGTAAGAATGACAAACAAGTAAGCATATATAGTTAACAAAAATAAAATTGGTTTTATAGTCAAAAGACTTGAAACAAAAAAGCTCTCTTTTGTTAAATAAACAAATCCAAACTAAGATAAACAAGAAAAGTATATTTCGATTTAAACGTTCATTCATACCAACCTGCACTGCATTTTTGTCAACTGGCATTCATTTATGCCACTTTACTTTTCGTTTATGTCAACTGGCATTTTATATATGTCAACTGGCATTTCATGTATGCCAATCTGCTTATCGTTTATGTCAAACATTATTTCATTTATGCCAACTTGTTTTTTATTTACAACAACTGGCATTTCATATTTGTTTTAACTAAATCAATTCATTTTTGTCAATTTGCATTTCATTTGTACTAACTAGCATTTCATTTATATGAAAAAAAAAAGATTACGGACAAACCGTGATTGAGAAATATTAGAGTAGAACTTCGGAAACTTGAAGTAAACAGGACTTTGATAACTCAAAGTATACTGTAGTTTGATAACTCAAAGTATACATGACATTGATAACTCAATGTATACATGGCTTTGATAACTCAAAGTATTCAGGACTTCGATAGTGACCTTAATTTATCATGGTGGTCTGAATTTTCAAGGTTTATATACCCTAAATGACTTCAATTTTTTTGTGATATTAAAGTTTTACAGTACTTAATAAATGTATATATATACAAGGCAAGTGTGCAGAACCCATATAATAAAAAATAAACAAATAAATACTAATTTTACAAAACTTAATAATCAATATAAAAATTGAAAAAAAAAAGAAATATAACATGTACAATCAAATATTGATTTAATGTCCACTAAATACCTATCCAAAACAAGAGGCCCATGAGCCTTAACGCTCACCTAAAGATATGTCCAAGATTGTTTGCAAAGTGCAATAGACCATATATTAAGTACAGAAACTTTAAAAAAAATTCTCAAGTTAAGAACTCCCACAAAACTTAATCAGAAATATATCCACTCACATTTCATTTATAAGTAGATTATATAATACGCATGAAGTAACTGTAGTGCAATGAATAATTTTCAAATCAGTAATCAATTTCAGTATAATTATGCAGCTATGTCCTTGACCTATGAACACATGACCTCGAACCATATATGATTGCCATGTCAATACCTACAATATTCTAATATACATACCTATGCATGAAATTTATCGCTTTCAAGATAATAAATACATGTAATTTTAGTATTCATATGTTGATATGACCTTGAACTTTGAACATATAACCTTGAACCATATATCAAAATGATTGTTGTTGCAATACCTACAATACAAAGTTTATAGTTTAAATAGATAATTAGCAATTTAAGTCTTCTTGTGCAGCTGTGGTTGACCTTTTAACATATGACCTTGAACCATTTATCAAAATGATCATTGTTACAATACCCAATAAGTAATTCATGGACTTCTGCACGTATATATATATCTGATAAGTATTTGTTTTAATTATAACATTAAATTAATCCAAATTGTTGAAAACATGTCACTTTAATCCGTTGCGAAAATTTACTAAAAAAAATTATATCTCTTTAAATGTCACAATGTAAATCCATGTGACTATCGGAAAATAATTAAAATCCGTTTAAATGCCACATTACGAACACTGACATAATGAACACACAAATGCTAAAAAAGTCGTTAATTTTTGAGGTTTTGCAAATTTTCGGCTGCATAAAATGTTTATAGATCCGAAAAACTGTCATATATTTTTCACTGACATTCTCCTGGGTATCCACATAACGTCTCAATTTGGCAAGTGATTCACATGCACTTTCCCTATTTATTTACGGAATAATTAAACCGTCACACACAATTTCATTCAATAAAATAACTTTTCACAAGCTTCACTAAACCCTCGGCGTTCCGCTCGTTAAGATCAGTGAGTTTTGCATAAACACGTGAAGGTATAGCATCAAAGGTGTTACATTCGGTGTATAGGTGATTTAATACCTATTATCCTATCATGACATCCACGCTTACTGTCTGGTCGGTTACATGTTTTGAAGTGGTTTCTTTTTAATCTGTTGTCGACGGTAAGTCATAATTAGGATCAATTTTACCGACTTTGTTATACACCTTATATTTACCGCTCTAATTATTTCACGGGACGCGAAATTTACTACGTTATAGGCATTTTTTCGTTATAGGCCAATTCGTAATAAGCAATTTAATTAAACATAAATTATATAGTAAATTGGTCGGGGAATTTTTTCTAGTTCGTTATAGGCCTGAATTCGTAACATCCGTCTTCGTTATAGATGAACTCCACTGTATATCAAAATGATCGTCATGTCTATACCTACAATATTCAAATATACATGCCTATAAAAAAGTTAATAGTTTTCAAGATATTATGACAAATATATAATTTTTAGCAATTTCCCCACTCAGTGCCTTACAATTTCCTCATTTTGAGCCCCATCACTACCAGTTGTGCAAATCTGAAACTAGATGACCTAAGGATGTTATGAATGAAATTACTAAGGTATATCTCTTGTTGATTTAGAGGAGAAGATTTTTAAATTTTTCACTATTTCCCCCCTTATGGGGCCCAAGGGGACATAACTCCTTCATTTGTGCAAATCTGAAAGGGCTTCACCACGGCATGGTGGTTACCAAGTTTCATTAAATTTGGTTTTGGAGGAGAAGATTAAAATGTAAAACGTTTAGGTATGACAGACGATGTACGACGAAAGACGCATGACAGACGATGGACGAAGATGGATAGCAATAGCTCACCTTAACTTTTATCTCAGGTGAGCTTACAAAAGGCTGAAACAGTGTCTGAAACATTTACGGTAACCAAAGAATTCTTCATCATAAATCTGTCATAAGTCCACATATCTTGTTAACCATTCCGTTTTTTAGGTACAGTTTCTGATGAAAAAGAATATTCTGCTGATTCAGCATTTTCAGACTGGCTAGAAGATGTTGAAGTCAGGGACAAACTCTCAGATGGTCTCATTCTGTATCAGTATCCAATGACGATGCTCCTGACTGTGCCAGATCGCTATTTTTAGACAAAGCCTTGGTTAAATCTGCTGCATTATTTGGGTTGTCAGTTTTACCGCCTAGTGATGTTACTTGTACAGGGTAATCAGTTCCCTCATGGTCTGAAGTAACATCCAGAACATCACATTCTTGCTTAACTTTCCTCTTATTCTTCAGTTTTTCTGTATTATCGCCATTGTTATTTTCAGACAAAGCTTTGGTCAAAGGATCTGCAATGTATTGATTGTCGGTTCTACCATCCATGGATGTCACCTGATCAGGATCTCTGATTTTGTCATCTGTAGCTTCTTCATCAGGACAGTTATTTTTTTCTTTGGTATTGCTCAAAGAAGTTGCTCCCTGTTTGTCAGAATTATTTCCTGACAGAACATTGGTTAAGGGGGTTGGTATGTTAGGATTATCAGTGAGACCCCCAACTGAAGTGACTTGTATGCCATACTTGGCACTATTATCTTCAATATCATCATCTTTACCAGTAGATGCCTGCTGTTGTAATTCTAACACATTCTGGCTTTCTGGTTTACCATCTTTGATCAACGACATGTCATTTAAAGTCTGTAACAAAAACATAAAAAATAAGAGATTATGATTGACAACAGGAACCACAACTGAAAATAAGCCTAATTTTGAAATAACCTAACCAATATGAAAGAAAAAAGGTTTTCCAATATTTACATAAATGACCTATATATTGATCCAACAAGATCCATATTCAAGAATGGTACTTCTGAGCTGGTTTTATAATGATCACTAAGGATTAAACTAAGAACAAATTCTTGTATGTATTATATGTGTATTTTAGTTAGTCTTCATATACAATTTTTTCTACATTAGATTCCGAGCTTGTTACAAACTTACTTGTTCTGAAGTTAAGCTTTTGTTAGCTTCAGATGAAAAACTGGGCCTCTGAGAACTTAGTGAACGAGCTGATTCTTGATCAGACGGATCATCGTTTCTCTGAATTTCTGAAGATTCTTTTGTTTCTTGTTCTATCTTTTGGTAGAGTTTAGCTTCAAGAGATGAAGTTACATGAGATGCCTGTAGCGCCTGCATATTACTAACTGAAGGTGTCGCACCATTTTGCATATTTTTTCCAGAGTTTTCTAGTACTTCGTGTGTATTTTTCATGGCAACAGAGTCGGATTTGTTAGCAATCGGTTGGTTATCTATTTCGACTGTTTTATCAGGAACATTTTGTCTATTAAGATACACGTTGTTTTTTGAAGTAACAGTGTTGGTTTTCAGACTATTCCCAGTTAGTGATCTGTTTTCTAATTCAACTGATCTATAGCCATTTTCATCTAAATCTGTGTTGTCTGGAAACTGGTTATCATATCCTGACACGGTTAATTGACTCCCATCATCCATTGCATTTACATTTACATGTGTACGCCCTGTATGAGCAATCTGATCTATGAATTGAACACCTTTTTGGCCCATGGTTGCGAAAACTGTATTGTCCACGGTTGGAACAACTGTTATATCAGATTCATCATCAATTTGGCGTTCCCGATTTTCTAAAAATACAATATATAAATAGAACTTCAAACTTTTCGGCTCCTATTGACACTGATGAGGAATGATTTTCCAAACTGTGCACATATGGCACATACAATTTTTAAAGGTATTTGTGTTATATATTCAAAATACCATGGAAATGAAATTTACATAAACTTGACATCAGCGAGAGTTATCTAAGAATGTATATATAAAAATTAAAGAGAGGCAAACAGCCCTGTATTGCTGAACTTAAAATTGGAACACTTACTGAGCCAGAGACACTGACAAACTGTATTATTTTTTTTACCTTCATCTCACTTTGAAAACCATAAAAAATATCACAAATTAAAAATCTGATGTAATTGATCAATGCCTGCTCAAGATAGAGCTTTGTGTTGATCTAGCTGTGACCTTGACTTTTGATACAGGCTTTGTGTTGAACTGCCTGGTCACGATTGGGCTTTGTGTTAATTAATTTGTGACCTTGACTTTTAATACAGGTTTTGTTTTGAACTGGCTGGTCAAGATAAAGCTTTTTCTTTATTAAGCTGTGACCCTAACTTTTGATATGGCCTTCTATTGAATTGCCTGGTCAAGATGGAGTTTTGTGTTCATTTAGGAATGACCTCAATTTTTGATTCTGGCTTTCTGCTGAACTGTCTGGTAAAGATAGAGTTTTGTTTAATTAAGCTGTAATCTTGACTTTTGATACTAGCTTTGTGTTGAACTGCCTGGTAAAGATGGGGCTTTGTGTTAATTAAGCTGTGACCTTGACTTTTGATACTAGCTTTGTGTTGAACTGTCTGGTAAAGATGGGGCTTTGTGTTAATTAAGCTATGACATTGACTTTTGATACTAGCTTTGTGTTGAACTGTTTGGTCAAGATGGGTTTTGGATTAATTAAGCTTTGACCTTGACTTTTGATACAGGCTTTGTGTTGAACTGTCTGGTAAAGATGGGGCTTTGTGTTAATTAAGCTGTGACCTTGACTTTTGATACTAGCTTTGTGTTGAACTGTCTGGTAAAGATCGGGCTTTGTGTTAATTAAGCTATGACATTGACTTTTGATACAAGCCTTGTGTTCAACTGCCTGGTCAAGATGGGGCTTTGTGTTAATTAAGCTGTGACCTTGACTTTTGATACTAGCTTTGTGTTGAACTGCCTGGTCAAGATGGGTTTTGGGTTAATTAAGCTTTGACCTTGACTTTTGATACAGGCTTTGTGTTGAACTGGCTGGTCAAGATATAGCTTTGAATTATTAGACTATGAACTTGACTTCTGATACAAGATTTGTGTTTAACACATTTCAACAAAATGTCAAAGTAAGTGTCGCTAAAGTCGTTGCAAATCTCAAAAAGTAAAACAATTTTTAAACTAGGTCATGTCCATGACCTTTAACCTTTACTCGATTGGAAAGGGCATTACATAAAATCGTCAAAACTTACTTTAAATTTAAAAATTTTACATAGCTTCAACAAATTTCAAATTATAAATAAAGTCATTATTGACTTTAATCTGAGGTTGTTGTGACCTTAATCTTTAACCCCAATATAATAAAAACTCGAAAACCCAAAGTTATTTTATCAATACCGTCTTGATACTGACCTTTAATTTCAAGACATCAAAAATTAATTTTTGCATCAAAACATTTCCAAAAATAAACAAATAGTAGCTAAAGCACAAAGGTAAAAATTATAACCTTAAGCTATTTTCATCCTGATCCATTTTAAGTCGATCCATGAAAAAAGTTGAAAACCTTGTGATACTTCTTAGATATGGTCAAGAATAAGCAAATTAATTTTTGAAAAAAAATAGTCATGACCTTAGATTACATTCCAGTCAACACTGGATTTTTATTAGTTGTTCATCGTTCAAGTTGAAGTCATTTTACACAAATTTTCAACTTTAATGCAAAAATGTGGCCTTATAATTTTGTAACTATAAATCATGAAATAAACAAATGACAGGCTACAAATTCTTAAAGCTGCATTTAGTTTACACATTGTTATTTTTTCTAAAAAATCTAAAGAAATTGGTTGTTAAAATGATGTGTGCGATTCATTTTCTTAAATTCACTTTTATTAGCCCATAATAAACTGAAATCCTAAAGAGTTGGTCCAACTCGATAATATGGTAATTATTAGCTTGGAGCATGTACAGAAGTTATATATGTAAGTTAACAACGGCATCGGCAGACAGGAAACGTGTTTCCGCGGGAATGATCAGTGATTCTGCAAAAAAAAAAGAAAAAGGGCCAACTGCGACAAACTCGTCAGCCTCAGATGAAAAAAAAATGACTGCAAATTAAACATCGGATTGGCTTGGATAAGCACGGCAAAGTGGCAGCGCATTGCTCTTGAACACATAGTAGCTCATCGATATGATATGCCTTTTTACGCTATGAGTGTTCAGGTGAAATAAATTGTTATTTTTGAGAAAAAATATTTTCCTATTTTATTTGACTAAACATGTTGAAAATTTTTCTGCAAAACCAAATATTTTGTGTAGTAGCATGCCCCTTTGCTGTGTTTGATGACGTTTTCTCGTTTTTTAATAAAGAATCATGTGGTCAGTATTCTAAAGTAAGATCTTTGGTAGATCAATCAGGAGGATTTCAATGTAAGTAAAGGTTTTTCATGGTACCGGGTATTGCATTTTTCATGAGAAGCCAAATTTTTGTTCACCTCTAGGTATGCCTTAATTTGATTGTTATGGCAACATCATTAACAAATTAATTGAACTGACTGACATATAAATTTCTTACCAATTTTTTATAAAATTTTTAAAGTAGTTTTGGAGGAAGATCACAACAAATATGTTATGTAAAATTGGCACTTTATGAATTATTTCATTGATAAATACAAAGTTTTGAAATAAAATCAATCTTTGGAATGATAACGAGTAAGATCACAGATTTCACAGACAAGATTCTATTCTGCTTATTAGCTGCATTAACGGAGTGTAGGAAGGATATCGGTGTTTTATATAAAACCAATGCTTTAAAATTCTATCGTCTAGGCAACTGTATAATCTATTTAGAAAAAAATATACCATTATATAATTGAAGATCTTCACAGCGTATAAAACTGCTAGCATCATTTAATCCAGCATTCTCTAGATGAGTCTTGAGTTCTCCGAGGGTGATGTTATTCTCCTTTTGCAGGTAATTTAAAAGTTGTTCCGTTGGATTGTCTGAATGACCTAAAATATGATGATATATTACATAAATGTAATACTTGTTAGTAATTCAATGTTGTACAGGTTCAAGCTGAAATATCTTTTAGAGCAACTTTAAGGCAGTTTTCTCCTTCTGGACAGAATAAGTGACATTCCAAACTAGCATGGTGTTATAATGTACCAATCTTAGAAATTATAAAGCAAGATGCTAAAATTTCCGAAAATTACAAAGCAAGGTGCTACAATGTACGAAAATTACAAAGCAAGGTGCTACAATGTACGAAAATTACAAAGCAAGGTGCTACAATGTATATAGGAAAGAAAAATATGGTACTTCAATGGCACAAGCTATCAACGTGCTAAAAAGTACCAAAATAAGAGAATATTGTGCCAAAAGTACCAAGCTAAGATAGCTTGGTGTTACAATGTACCAAAACTACGAAACATTGTAATACAATGTTCCACAATTGAAATGCAGGGTGTATCAAAACTAGAAAGCATGGTGCTATAAAGTACCAAGCTAATAAAGACTGGTGCTACAATGTATCAAATTGAGAAAGCGGTCTTAAAATCAACAAAATTAGAAAGCATCATACCACAATGTAGAAAGCGTGATTTTAAAATTGTGTCAAGCTTAGAAGGCATGGGCTTACAATGAACTAATATTAAAAATCATAATGCTACATTTTACCACAATAATAAAGCGGGGTACTAAAGCGAGATAGTATTGTGCTACAATGTTCAAGAAGTAGAAGTAGAAGGCAAGGTGCTACAATTAGCAAAATTAGAAAGCATGGTACTACAATGTACCAGAAGTAAAAAACATTTGCGATTGTTTACAATGTGCCAAAATGCCGTACAGGTTGTCCCAAAACTTAAAAATGAGCCCTAACACCCATGCAGACACAAATATCACAGATTTGACAAAAGGTCTTATGCATATCCTCCTGCAGGCAAGCGAAAATTGGATTAATCTTTCCTTATATTAAATACATGTCCTTAATGAGGAGGAGAAACTAAAGGCCAATTCAAATATATATGTATAACTTTAAGGTACAAAAGACATTAATTATCCTACCAAATTCCATCACCGTTCCTCTTCGTATCTTGCACTCTGCAGCTAAAGTTTTCCATCCAGATTGTGGTTGCTTATTTAGGATATTAATTAAATTTAGGAAATCACCATAAAGTAAATCATCGATGTTGTTGTCTGTAAAGAAAGTGGAGAACAAATTTACTTATAAAAAGATTATATTGATGTACAAAAAAATTAATACAGAACAATAAATCAAATGAATAGTGTGTGTGTGTGTGTGTGTGTGTGTGTGTGTGTGTGTGTGTGGACCACTCATAATGTTGAACTTTGGATTAATTGATTTTCAACTGTTTGGCTCATGTTGTTTATCTATTAAACTTTCCGGACCCTATTGTCACTGAGGAGGAATGATTTTCCGAAATGTGCACACATAGAACATCAAAATGCGACAGGTATTTATGTTATCAACTAAAATAGATAGATCATGAATGGATGGATGGAATGATGGATAAAAGAAAAGGGATTGTTTGATGAAGAATGTCTAATAAACTGATAGATTGATAAATGGTCAGAATATTTATAAATTGATGGCTGGATTGTAAAACATATCACAAATAACCATTTTATAATTTTGGACAATTTGCTAAGCGAGTCGATTGCAATTTTTTTTTATATATTTAACAAAACAAAAGAGGTAAATTTTAAGTTAAAACTTTAAAAACTGGCAAAGTTAGGTATACACATGAATTTGAATCAAGAAAGTGAGGCCGGGTGCTTCAGAAGGGTAAGCACCTCCTGTCTAGCTAGCTACACCCGTCACGTACACAGTCAATTTTGAGAATGAAAGGAACAAGGAAGTATGGTAAGTCAAATATATCCAGTACAGGACTTCATACTTATCTATAATATTACGGCCATAAAACTTTGATAAGCCTAGGCTTGCAATATCCCTTGAGTCAACAATTTTATTGTTAGCAGTTTGCTTTGTTGTAGAAAGTCTCCGTAGTGGAACAGCTTTACTATAATGTGGAACATATACTCCTTTTGCAGGAGAAGCAGGGATATATGTGCACATTTCGGAAATTCATAAATAAATAATTTATTAAATATTTAATGAGGAGTTCTTTCCTGAACGAAATATAAAATTTACCATTTATATGAAATAATTTTGAAAGGGGATCTTACAAGAATGTTTAACTAATATTGAATTTAACAAATGGGTTGAACAATTTTTATTGAATGAGCCTTGGCGATAAGTCTCTGTGTATGTCTAATATTTTTTTACCCTTTTTATATTTTAAAGTAATTTTTTCGAGAATTTATCCCTATTTATTTGTTTATAAGTTTATAATGATTTCGTACTGTTTAAAATAATTTTTTCCTAAGTATAATCACTCATACACACTACGATTTGGTTACACGCTAGTAAAACATCTGTCTGAGGGCAGGAGGTGAAAGGATTAAACCAGAGGCAGTTCATATTTAAAACTTAAGATTTTAAGCTATTGCTGCCTGCCCTGGCACTCTGCATTAAGAAGAAAGAGCTTTGGTAGATTCATTTTGTGTCAAGATAATGGAGAGGAGGAGTAGTATGCTTGTCTGCGAACACCCTACAAAACGGTTGTCCCGAATGTATGCCAGTACATGGCAGACGATAATACAATTACACAGTTTATGCTTACATTCTTATTTTCTCTTAGATTGTGTAACAAGACGGTTACAATGGTTACCTGGATGTAATTGGGGTACCTGTGTACCCATGGACTGTTGACGTGAAGCCAAATTTTGATTGTTTTTCGGACCTCTAGAGTGTCCAATCTGAGGAGGTAGGTTGCTTTGGTATTGAAACCCAACTGCCATGTCGTTGACGCTATATGTATTGTGCTGCTTTCTGTGTTGTTGAGTAATACGTGAACGGTTTATCTGCCTAGGATTATCTGAAGGATTTTGAATTGGTTCTATGTTAGCCGTTGGTACCATATTTGCCAATGGCTGTAGATGCTCCATTTGAGCCCCTTTCTCTTCTATGGCATTTTGTATATTCTGTTCATTTACAATCGAAGCCATCGTTTCTAGTTCGTACTTCTCAAGCTCAACTATAGAACTTCTATGTATAAATTGTTATTATTGATTTGGAAAAACCTTAATAATGGCGTTTACTTTCGTTTCAAACCCTTTATATCTTCTTGATTTCGAGGATATCTCCCTCCGTTAAACATGTCCAGTTACACCATAGTAAAAATAAAATAAAGGCAGCTCTTATTCCTTGATTGGTCACACGAGAACAGGCTCGGATTTGGATACTTGCCATGCTGCACGATACACTTTTTGAACTAGTACCGGCATGTTTGTGTTTGATTAAATGTGAAGTCAATAGAGTTATTCAATAGTTGCCGGATGCAAATAACAATCATGCGTCGAAACAATTGACATCATGAGGCAAAGGACGACCAAGTTGTTGATGATACAGTCTATCATTAAAGGTGAAGACTGGACAAGACTGAACATGAGCCATACATAATTATATTTTGTTGTCAAATTGAATAAAGGATGTTGAGTATAAGAATCTGTTTGTGGTTGAAGTATCAGGTTTCAAAAGATGAGTAAATTGTCATTTGCAAAATTTTAAATATTTCCTTTTTTCTGCCTAAGACAATGGTATTTGCGAAGAGACTGAAGTCAAAAAAGCAATTAGCGGTAGCGATCATATGATGACAATATCAAAAAGATTTTATATATATATATATATATATATATATATATATATATATATATATATATATATATATATATATATATATATATATATTTATATATATATGAGCAGTGCAATTTAAAAATGAAGCCTTCTGTCCTAACATAATGCAAAATCCCACTTTCTGCAATGATTTTACCCTACTACTTCCACACACACACACACACACACACACACACACACTATATATATATATATATATATATATATATATATATATATATATATATATATATTAATCAATTCAAAATAAATCCTGTTTATAGATGTACTATTTAAAGAAGCTTTTTAAAACATTTACTTTGTTATTGCTGCATTATTCTGTTGACACTGGCCAAAAATAATAGAAATAAAATTTAAATAATATACAAGCATTTCACGTAGAAGACATGCACCACCATATATACGTCCTACCAAGTATACGGGATTTCCTAAACATATATATAGGCAATCGCAATTTTTAACCATAAGTAAAATTAAAGTTCTGTGAACAGTGAAATTGAAATGAGGGAATGCTCAAAGGATTGACGGTTCAGCTTCAGCTTCACAGAATAGTTGTGGATGGTAGGAAGTTGTCTGGAGAAGGAGCGATGATGTTCGCCTTACAATGTTCTAAAATAGGAGAGGTGCAGTAACAAGCAATACTTGCAGTTATGTTCTGTGAACATTGATTGAAAGTGAAAGAGAAAAAAGACTGATAGATAGAAAACGGTCTAATAGTGGTGATAGACTGATAGAGAGAAAAGGGCTCGTAGTGATTTGAGTAATAGAGAAAAAGAGCAGGTAGTGATCAAGTCTGATAGAAAGAAAACTGATTAGAGTATTTTTAATTATGGTTGAACGGTTATAATAATTATGTTTAAATTGGCCTGTTGCAATGATAAAATTAGTTCAAACGGGCTCGTAGTAATTGTGAAATGTTTTCAAAAGATCTCGAATTGACTACTGTAAATCAGGAAATTAATGCGAGCAAGAAATATATGCGAAAAATGCGAGGCCCGTTTAATCGCATTAATTTCTTGTCGCATTTATTTTCCGATATTCATTTTCAATTTCTGTATTGTGTATATTTATTGTAAATTGAGTTACCTCCCTTAACCGAAAGTGGTTATCGTAACTGATTATTTAGAGCACATTCTCATTTAGCGATGTAATTAGTTGCTGTTTCTTCCTATTAGGAATTTTGCTACGAGTGGAATCGTGACTGATACATCATTTTGAACCTTCACTGGAACCTCAAATTGAAAGTACTGTGATTATAAGTAATCTAATATTCTAAACTCGTGAGTTGAAGACGAAGATCAGTTGTACACACGCCGACATTGACGTCCTAATTTTGAATACTTTATTTTAATAAAATCTCCAAGCGTTTTATTTGAGTATGTTTGTTTTTTTAAACCATGCGTTTCTTTGTTCTGATAATCCTTTACCACCCTGGTTAATTTAAAACAATGGGTTATCGGCGCATAAAAATTTACCCTCGGCACACCTCACTGTTTATTTTAATAATGTCTACGGAAAGTTTGTTTATAACAACTTTATAAATGAAGACATAATATAATAATTTCTGAGTCCATAATTTAATGTTTATAATTATAAGATAAAAGATAGGCAAAATTTTTAAAATTTGAAATTTAAAAATTCGCATTAATTTCAATACGCATTTTACTCCAAAATCGACAATTCGCATTAATTTCATGACGCATTAATTTCTTGATTTACAGTATCCATTATTATTGTTTATTGTAAAATTTCCTTCCTTCATTTACTGTATAACGAGAAACATTCGCGGGTAGAAACTTTTGCGGTTTTACATTCAGAAACGTGTTCGCGTGTATTTACTTTCGCGGTCGTTGAGCTTGTGCAAGGGAGATAACTATTTCAATTTTAGCAAGCGTATATATAAGTGTAGTAAATATTTGATCAACTATAAATTCTTACACTGTGATTATGTTCTGCGAGTAGTAGTGAGTAGTTTAGTTTCTAACGGTGCTCCGTTATGTTGTAGAAACTACATTTAGATCAACTTCCGTTTCGCCGTTTTGTATAGTGACTGCTCGATTTTATCTACTGTGCGTCTGTTTTTATCAGATATGGATTTGTATATATGTAAATAATGTATTATTTACTATTTTATTCACCAGTTTTAATAATAAAGATTTATTCTAATGCTTAATTTACTTAAGATTTGGTAAGTATAGGCGACAGACATAATTTCATGGTTTTAGGATTTAGATCGTAGATGAACCCATTACATAAGATCTTTAATATTCGAAAACTTAGGGTTGTATTAACTTTCGCGGTTGAGACTTCACCACGAAAATCACGCATATTAATACATCGCGAATGTTTATCGTTATACAGGATACAATTGTAAAAAATTTTCGAAGTATTTTTTGGAAAATAAAAAAAAATCTATAGAACTACGGGATATGTGTGCTTATTAGACCATGTCAAGGTGTGGATAAACACAGGTATCTTCAAATACCCGTATATTCAAATATTCTAAACGTCGGTATACATGCTAATTGAAGATTAAGGATTATATCCTTGTCTCACAGTTTTGAATACTTTAAGTTTTAGCATGCAATATATTTTCAGTTCAATAGAGACCTCCCCTATTACCTGAGCAAGTGGGCAAATTAAGTCAACATACACATCAATTTTGATGGCATAAAATCAGTGGCTTACACTGTTGGATTTAAGTGAAGAGTAAAGAAAATTTAAAAAAAGTACTTTTGATAACAAAAAAAAAAAAAAAAAATAAAAAAAATAAAACAAAAAAAACAAAAAAAGAAAGAAGAAAGAAAGAAAGGAAAAAACAACAACAGCATAACATAAAACAATTGATGAAGTTTAACTGAAACAACAGGAATTTAATATAAACATGATACTAGCAATCACATTGTTTACAATCGTAACCCCACCCCAGATTTATTGGCCCTCTAGCGGATCATTGCCGTTACTCGATAGTGTTATCGGTCCATTTTTATATGAGAAGTTGAACAAAATTCCTATAGGGGAAATTGATCTTCAGTCCTGTTGAAGAAATTGAAACACATCAATATTAATGGAAGCTTGAAACAGCAAGTATTTAGAAGCGGGTACATTATGAACACTTTACCACCTGTATTTCAGTTATACATTCTTTATCAACCAAATTAAGAAAATCTTTCCTGCTACAATGTTTTATTTATGATCACAATATTTGATAGTCTGAAGACGTTTCACATGTATTAACCCTGGCAAAAATGAGACTGAAAGCTAATTTGTATAGTTTCATTTTTTGGTTGTGCATATATGCATATGACATCAACACATAACACCCTTTGTTTCAATTATAGGAATCAGATGGTTTAATTAAGAAAATATCACAAGCGTTATTGAATGCTGTAGACATAGATGCAGTCTTAGGACGGGGAGCTATTGTATATGTCATATATAACATAAATACCAGTTGTAAGTAATAACTAATACATTACATAGTTCATTCAGTAAAATACTTTACCCTTGTGAACTCGGGTTTGTAAGGCTCGTGGTCAATACCAATGTGCTTATTTATAACAACCCCTCTCACCCTAACTCCAACCCTAGTGTGGGAAAATTTGTCGCTTTACTTGCTGAAGGTAGGTGATTTCCTGTGGTTACTCTGTTTTTCCCCACCATCCTAGACCTGACTGCCTCAATCCTACTCCTTAGTCGGAGGCCATGGTTCCATTTCCTGCTGGTTTACATTTTACATTTAGAAACGATCATTTGGATGATGACATTATTTTTTGGTCTTAAATTTCAGAAACTGGGTCATTAAAGTGGAGCCTTTTTAATTAAACTTCATAGTACATACTTAATAAAATAAACAAAAAACCAATAATAATACCAATAATAATCATTCAGAATGATTGTTATAAAGTGAAAGCACATGTATTATATGATCTGCACCTTTACCGTAGTCTGTGATTTCTTGATACAAGGGAGATAATCTGTTCTTACATGTTAATCTTATTTCAGATTTTTATTTAGGATATCTTTAAACAACCTTTGACAAGAAAAAAAAGCACAAGAAAATCTGTTGTTGCCTTTAAACAAACAGTGATATTATATGGAAATGTGACTTAAATATAAATTAGAATTGTCCAAAAAGGATAATTATACCTTATGTTCCTAAAGGCCGGGACTCAACTATAAAAGGAAATCGATGACTGAGAAGCATAGATTTTAACAAATTTTGAACACATTCAGAAGTCAGTTAATTTTTTTTAAACATTCAATGTTTCTCCATTTCTGTTAAAGGGTACCTGTAACCAAAAATTTTTTCATCACAGTTGTTTTATATATTATTTAAATATAACAATATCGAAAACCGCATCAAAATTGGTGATAAAATAAAAAAGTTATAGCGGTTTGAAATCCACATTTTTTAACTTTCTCTTTATCGCAAAGTGAAACGCCTCGTTTTGAGTTATAAACGTGTGACGTCATTGCAGTATTAGAAGTAGTGTCTTACATAATAGACAGTAGTAACTATGATGATATATTGGCGTATGAAGAAGAAAGTAACGACTCTGACATGTACCTATTTATGTCAAATAGTTCGTCATTATTTGGGGAAGCAGTAGACAATCTTATAAGTAATGAATTTTGAGTATATCCGTTATTTATTCTGACCAGAAACGGGCGAATTTGATGAATAAATTGAGTCGAGTCCCGACCTACTCGAAAATTGTGACTACATTTGGTTGCATAGCTGTTGAAAAAAACGTGACGAGTGTTAACTTGTCAACAACACGAAAAATTGATTATATCTGACTTTTTTTAAAAAAAAAAATAAATTATTTTATAGTCTGACTGGACAGACTCAAGAAATACGATAAGTTGCATAGCTATAACAAAAAATACGCGATTAGTTTTAACTTGTCAAATACACGACAAAAATTAATTTAATTGTCGACATTTTAAAATGAATTAAATATCAAGTCGGACTGGACAGGCTACCGGATGAATATTATGGAACTTGCTTTGGTGTCATGTGCTGATTTTGAATTTTTATCAAAATAATGCATTCAAAATTACATAAAAATCCAATCGCCTATATGCTTGTTTGTGCAATGTTTATTGACAGTTGAAATTAAATGACCATATGTAGAAAACTTTTAAGTAGTCTGGCGGCAACACATTTCCTTGATAATTGGAAGATGTTCACACGATTAAAGTTTGTAACATAGTTCTTTTCAGCTGCCCGATGGCTAATTAATGCTGGGGTAATTAAAAAGAAAAAAAAAGACAAGATATTCCATCTAAAATTATTTTACGCGAAATATATTAAAATTGTTTAAAATGAAATGATACAGATTTTAGATGGGGACCACATTAAAAAACGAGATAATAATAATAATAATAATAATTTTATGGATTTGTATATATAGAATAAAGGATTTAAAAATATCACTGTGAGTTATATGTATGCCCAAGGAAAAGTGAAAACTAAAATCTAATATAAAATCTAATAATCTATTATCTAATTAAATGTCGTAAGTAGATCTGTAAACGTGTTTCAAATAGACTATTCTGGTCGTCAATTTTGAATTTTCAATTTTGCCTAAAAGTTACATTTCCTTATTATTATTATTATTATTATTATTATTATTATTGACATAAAAACTAAAGAAAAATTTCTTTTTCTTACTTTTTAAAATTTTAAAATGAAATATCCTTTTTTTTCCGGAGTGAAAACTTTATCATGACTGTTTATGACAAATTACGTTTATCAGATAAAATTATTTTACTTTACTCGAACTGTAAATATATTATTGTATATTACAGGTCGTAAGATAACTTTATCAACCTGCAAATCAATTTTGCAAATTATACGTGACATCCTGTTAATTACAGGTGTGGGTCTAAATCTAAGGAATGTGTCTAATATACAAAAGGATTAATAATAATCTTTATTATCGGTACATGTCAAACGAATGTTATCCACTTCATTAAATAGTTTTTCCCGTAAAATAATCATAGAAAGTTAAACTACGAGTTCGTATTTGTCTTATTTTAGTAGTTGGTAAATAATATTCTGTGGAGATATGTTACTGGTATGACGTCACAACACGGGAGCCTCGATATCGACCTTTTTGATTTGGATTACTAGAGATGTATTAGAAAATCGCCGATATCTACGTTATTATGAAATGGAATTTTATGGAATTTTCGCTACAGCCATATTTAAGTACGACGAATAAAATATGTCAAAACTGAAAATCGTTACAGGTACCCTTTAAGTAACTTGCCTCCACTACCAAGAATTGAACTATACAAAATTTGTAAATTATTATTATATTTTGTTCTGGATATTGTCAAAAGAAAATATGAAACAAGATGATTTTCAAATTCAAAGTAAAATAATTGAGAGTCATAAGTGAAGCGTAAAATATAAGACCTTTTGTAACTAAAATAAATTTAGAATCATCGTACATGTGACTTGATATTCCCAGTTACAATATTTAAACCATATGGCTTTATTTATTATTCTTTATTTGAACCTATTTTTGAGACTAGTCTTAGTTTTAAGACTAGTCATCTTAGTCGCGCCTTTTTGACCATATAAGAGACAATTGCTGACCGTACGTATATTTAAATAGGTCAACTCTGGCCATTAATTAAGACCTTTGCTCAAATTTGGGACAATCCATTAAGCCATAGGGATTGTTCATGTCGAGTTACGTAAAATTCTTTCGTATCTATAATGACTTCAAACAAGCATGGTTATACTGATGTTAACATTTAATGTGTTAAATGATGTACAGGAGGTAACAGATTGAATGTAACTGCATGTACTAACAGGTCTGTAAATACATTTGAAAGAAAAGGACTTGCAAATTCTAGCTAAGCTCTTGAAGTGGATTTCGCAGTTGTATAATTTTTTTTCTACCATTCAAGTACATGTACATTGAAAAATGTTTGAAAAATATCTTTACTTGGGCATTAAACATTCGACTTTTTTAACTGTGACCAGATACAGTGTATGTCCTTTACTTGTAGACTAACAACCATTTGTTATTTGTTTATACAGTACTTTAATTTGTTTTATTTGTCATATTTTGTATATTGACTACTGTAAATTGGGAAACTTTGGCGATCTTTTATTTTCACGTTAGTTTGCGAGTAAAGCTAGACACAAAATATTATAAGTCTTTTATTTTGTGCTGGTAGTCACAGATTACACAAAATTTAAAGTACTTGAATAGATGTCCATGTTGTCTTAAAAATATAAACAATAATTTTCCAATTTACAATATTTGTGTATTCATGTTATGAAGTCAAATTTTTTTTTTTTTTTGTAATTAAAATTTTTAATGTAATTTAAATATAATGTGCAGGATCATTGAACAATTATTAATATTTTACATACTATTTCTATTACAGAGAAAAAGACCAGGTGACAGTACGAGAATTGAAAGGCAGAATGGACTAGTTTATAATTATTTAGTGATTTTTCATGATTATTTAAAAAACAGACTGGAATCTATTAACTGTTAAATCATTTTCCACAGTGACACAGAACATCAAA
This sequence comes from Tegillarca granosa, assembly GCA_029721355.1. NCBI lineage: Eukaryota > Metazoa > Mollusca > Bivalvia > Arcoida > Arcidae > Tegillarca > Tegillarca granosa. The sequence continues at coordinate 8,671,138 of CM056608.1, forward strand.
TCATTTTTACTGTCAGCAAAACTTGTTTAATTGTATTTATCTCTTTGTGTAATGTCAATAAAAGTGCTAAGTTTTCTAAATGTGCTAATCTCTTACAATATATACAATGAAACAGTGTCATTTACCAAATTTTGGATTTGGAAATGAAGTAAGGAAAGTTTTGAAAAGAATAAAGTTTCTATTGATGTTAAACAGGAAGAAGTTGAATAGAGTAATGGGTTTTTTTTTAACCAAACAAAATTCTTTCACTTATATGGAGGCAGTCAGTTTAGGGATGGTGGAAGATATGGAGGCAGTCAGTTCAGGGATGGTGGAATATATGGAGGTAGTCAGTTCAGGGATGATGGAAGATATGAAGGCAGTCAGTTCAGGGATGGTGGATGATATGGAGGTAGTCAGTTCAGGGATGATGGAAGATATGGAGGCAGTCAGTTCAGGGATGGTGGAATATATGGAGGTAGTCAGTTCAGGGATGATGGAAGATATGAAGGCAGTCAGTTCAGGGATGGTGGAAGATATGGAGGCAGTCAGTTCAGGGATGATGGAAGATATGGAGGCAGTCAGTTCAGGGATGGTGGAAGATATGGAGGCAGTCAGTTCAGAGATGGTGGAAGATATGAAGGAAGTCAGTACAAGGAAGGTGGAAGAAACTGAAGTTCCTAGAAAAAATTATCAACTTTAGGAAAGATAACCTACAAACTCTCCAACAGGGAACTGTCATACCTAGGTGGTGAGGGCCACTAAACTATTTGGGATAGTACTGTCTTGATTACTCAGTAGTTGAGTTTTGCCTCAAGAGCAAGAGGTTGTGGGGCCTTGATGGCCAAGTTGTCTAAAGCACGAGCCTTAGATCACAATGCCACTCGCCGCCTAGGTTTGTATCCAGCTCAGGTAGATCCTTGTGAAAAAAATGTCAGTTTGCTTGCTGAATGATTTTCTTCAAGCACCCAGCTTTTCATCACCATTCTGAAACTGACCTCGATATATATAAACAGATCTTGACTGGGGCATAAAATACAATCCAGTTTGATGTGATTGAAGAAAGTACCTTACAATCATAATGCTTTGGGCTTATTACATACAACTAGGTACAAGTATCTGTAATACTATATATTGTTGGTGATGTATTGATATAAATGAAATAATAGAGACTTAAGGATATTCATTCAATTTTTTTACATATCCTGAAAATTACTTTACATCTACAATTTAAAATCTTACAGAGAAAAAACCTCAACTTCTTATTCTTCAACTGATTATGGAAGTGTTGTTGTGTGTGTTTATGTGCAATCCTCTCTCCTATCACCAATCATTATCACAAATGAGCATTATCACAAATGAGGAAACACACACACACACACACACACACACACACACACATATATAACAAACAACATACATGTTATATGGTGTTATGAAATTATTTTTATTTCATTTAAATTATTATATAAAATTTACAATGTAATTGTAAGAATGACAAAGCAAATAAGCATATATAGTTAGCAAAAATATAGAATTTGTTTTATAGTCAAAAGACTGTAAACATAAAAAAAAACTCCACCTCTCTATTGTTTAAAGTAAAATGATTAAATTTAAAAATTAGCTGGAATTCTTCTACCTTTTAGGGTCCGTTGATTCTTAAGCTTTACATTTGATATTTATAACTAAGTACTTCAGGTTTTGTCTTATATATTAGTATATTAAGTAAATATAATAATAAACAAGACTCTAATTTTTTAAACCGATGTCATTGGTTTTTAAAATAAACAAAAGAAAAATAATTTTTCATTACACTCCATTCTATGCTAAACTTCTTATCACTGAACAAAAACTGTCTTAGAGGCATGAACTTTTATCCCATTTTAAGTCTGTTATTTATAAATGTATATAAAGACCACCTGCTCATTTTTAGCAGTTTTTGAGTGCCCATCGAGCCACTTGCTCATAAAAAGGAGTTTTCCAGTGTCCATTGAGCTAACTGCTCATTATTAGCAGTTTTTCAGTGTCCATTGAGCCACCTGCTCTTATATGCAGTTTTCCAGCGTCCAATGACAAAACTACTCATAATCAACAGTTTTTTCCAGCATCCACTTAGCCTCCTGAGTTTTTAGATTACAGAAGAAAATGGTTAATCTAGACGAGATGGTGATTTGTTGAGTTTTACTCATAAATGTCTTAGAAATGTAATATAACAGTAACATATCCACACTTAGCAAGGAAATAAAAAAAGGAACAAACAGACATTGATATCACAATGATGGGTATCACAATAATGGGTTAATAAAAGATACAGGAAAATATTAAAATCAAAACATAATCAAACATGCACATAAATAATACAAAACATAATCAAATATGCACACAAATAATACTTGTATTAAAAAGCTCGATAATGTTATTAATTTCATAAAATAATCTATAAATTTATATCATTTTTAACAAGATTTCCTGACATAATTATTTATAAAAATCATTTAGCACTGTTATGGCACAAATTATGTCAAAAACTAACTGACAAAGTTAAAGTAAAGTATATATATTTCTTATAAATGTATGTACAAATGTTAAAGGTTATGTCCAAGGTTGACTTATATTGCGATGTCACCAGCTTTAAGAAAGTGACAGATGATATACTAAAAGCAAGGAGTGTTATTTATTGTGCCACACCCAACAAAACACATGTTGGTAATTTTTTAACCATACCAGGGTAATTCATAGTGTCACAACTTCCATGGCACATGTTGGTAATCTTTTAACCATACCAGGGTAATTTATTGTGCAACACCTAACATGTCGCATGTTGGTAATTTTTGAACAATAGCAGGATAATTTATTGTGCCACACCTAACATGTCACATGTTGATAATTTTTAAACAATAGCAGAGCAGCTCTCAAAGTGGGTTTCAAAACTAAGTGGCCAGCTGGCCACCAATTTAAATTTTCTGGTGGCCAGTGGAAATTCCAAGTGGGCAGGCAATCTTTTCTTACAAATGATGAAAAATTAAGGTAACTTTTAGTTATGGAAAAACAAAATTGCACATTTTTAAAATTGACTTACAATCACTTACATTGGTGTTATTAATAACAATAATGATGATGTAAAGTGTCCATTATATTGCCTGAACAGTATCATTATATTGCAACAGTACCATGAAAATTCTGTAACACGGAAATAATATCTGTTCTCTAGTCACAAAAGTTTAAATTTAAAGTGGACAAGCTGGCCACCATTTACAAATTTTAGGTCGCCAGACACAATCCCAGGTCGATTTGGCCACCATTTTAGTAGACAAAATTGAGGGCTGCAGGGTAATTTATTGTGCCACACCTTACATGACACATGTTGGTAATTTTTTAACCATACCAGGGTAATTCATAGTGTCACACCTTCCATGGCACATGTTGGTAATCTTTTAACCATACCAGGGTAATTTATTGTGCAACACCTAACATGTCACATGTTGGTAATTTTTAAACAATAGCAGGATAATTTATTGTGCCACAACTGACATGTCACATGTTGATAATTTTTTAACAATAGCAGGGTAATTTATTGTGCCACAGCTAACATGACACATGTTGGTAATTTTTTAACCATACCAGGATAATTTATTGTACCACACCTAACATGACACATGTTGGTAATTTTTAAACCATACTTGGATAAATCATTGTGCCACACCTAAAATCACACATGTTGGTAATCTTAAACCATACCAGGGTAATTCATTGTGCCACACCCAACATAAGACATGTTGGTAATTTTTTTAACAAAACAGGGTAATTTATTGTGCCACAATTAACATGACACATGTTGGTAATTCTTGTAACATACCAGGGTAATTTATTGTGCCACATATAACATGACACATGTAGGTAATTTTTTAACCATAGCAGGGTAATTTATTATTCCAATAAATACAAGGCAAGTGCAGAACCCATGTAATAAAAAAAATAATAAAATTTTTTACAAAACTTAATAATCAATATTAAAATGATAGAAAATAAAATATAACATTCAAATTGTGACACTTCTTATTATGATGGTATTTTAGAGAAAATCAAAAGTTAAAAAAATAATAATAAATTTAAAGAATAGATAAAAAAAACCAAAAAAACTTCACCAAAACATATGTTGTCTGATTAAATATTGATTTAATGTTGACTAATTACCTATCCAAAACAAAAGACCGAAACAGTGTCTGAAACATTTAACTAAAGAATTCATCATCATAAATCCTTAGTAAGTCCACATGATATCTTGTTAACCATTGCGTTCTTTAGGTAAAGTTTCTGATAAAAATGAATATTCTGCTGATTCAGCATTTTCAGACTGGCTAGTAGATGTTGAAGTTAGGGACAAACTCTCAGATGGTCTTAGTTCAACAGCAGGTAAATTATGGACACCTCTACTGGTTCTCTGGTCAGCTGACTGTGGTCTACTCGGAATACTATATTGTATGTCTCTGAATTCACTTGATTGAATGTTTTCAGAGGTTCTGCCAGATGTTGAAGCTGAAGCTCTTGTTTCCACAATAGACAAATTACTGCTTGTTCCACTTCCTATTTGGTCTTCTGATTGGGCCCTACCTGGATTGCTATTACGAATATCTCTATAGTTTCTGATTGATGGCTCTTCAGATGTTTCTTGTGTAGGATTTGCTAATTCAGTGTGTGTTTGTTCATTATTTTCAGTAGCTCTGCTGTAAGCATTTGGGTCAGATACAATGCTTTTCTTTTCTGTTGTATCAGTATCCAATGACGATGCTCCTGACTGTGCCCCATCGCTATCTTTAGACAAAGCCTTGGTTAAATCCGCTGCATTATTTGGGTTGTCAGTTTTACCGCCTAGTGATGCTACTTGTACAGGGTAATCAGTTCCCTCTTTGTCTGAAGTAACATCCAGAACATCACATTCTGGCTTAACTGTCCCCTTTTTCTTGAATTTTTCTGTATTATCACCATTGTCATTTTCAGACAAAGCTTTGGTCAAAGGATCTGGAATGTACTGATTGTCGGTTCTACCATCCAAGGATGTCACCTGAACAGGATCTCTGATTTTGTCATCTGTAGCTTCTTCATCAGGACAGTTACTTTTTTCTTTGGTATTGCTCAAAGAAGTTGCTCCCTGTTTGTCAGAATTATTTCCTGACAGAACTTTGGTTAAAGGGCTTGGTATGTTAGGATTATCAGTGAGACCCCCGACTGAAGTGACTTGTATGCCATACTCATCCCCATCAAGGTCAACATCAGCATCTTTACCAGTAGATATCTGCTGTTCTAACTCTTTCTGGCTTTCTGATTTACCATCTACGATTAATGACATATCACTCTGTAAAAAAAAAAAAAAAAAATATATGAATACAACCAATAAGATGGTATGATTATCAATATGGGGCTTAACTGAAAGAAATTTGACTTTCGACTAATTTTGAAATATCATAATCTATATAATGTTAAAAAGGTTTTGCAATATTTACATAAATGCCCTAATTATTGTTCCAATATGACCAATATTGAAGAATCTTACTTCTAGGCTAGTTTTATAATGATAACTAAAGATTAATCTAAGAACTTGTAGACATGAGATGAGTATTTCAGTTGGTCTTATAGCTGGCTTTTATATGCAGATTTTTCAACATTAGATTCTGAGCTTGTTACAAACTTACTTGTTCTGAAGTTAAGCTACTGTTAGCTTCAGATGAAGAACTGGTCTGAAATCTCAGATATGATGGGTGATCAGAATGATCATCGTTTTTCTGAATTTCTGAAAATTCTGTTGTCTTTTGTTCTACTTTTTGGCTGTTTTTGGCTTCAGGAGATGAAGTGACTTGAGATGCCTTCGGAACCTGCAAATCACTATCTGACTGGTGTTGCACCATTTTGGATACTTTTTGGAGATTCTTCTAGTACTTCCTGTGTAATTTTCATGGCAATAGAATCAGATTTGCTAGCAGTTGGTTGGTTTTCTATTTTGACCGTTTTATCAGGAACATTGTTCTTTATATTTTGTCTATTAAGATTGTTATACACATCATTTTCCGAAGGAACAGTGTTGTTTTCCAGACTATTTCCAGTTAGTGATCTGTTTTCTGATTCAACTGGAATGTTGTTTCTGCTAGATGAACCAGGACTGTTAGTGTACAAGCTTGTGTTGACTGAACTCTGACCATTTTCAACTAAAACTGTGTTGTCCGGAACCTGGTTATCATCTTCTGACATGATTGACTGATTCCCATCATCCATTGTATTCATGTTTTGACTTGGTGCATTTGTGGTGGATGAACTTCCTGTATGAGCAGTCTGGTCTATAGATGGAGCACCTGTTTGGTCCATGGTTGGAACACATGTTTGGTTCCTGGACAGAACACTAGATTCTGGTTCTCTAGAATATAATACCTGTGTTCCTTCTGCCAACTGTTCCGGAACAAGAGATAAATTTTGCAGCTTCTCTGTTTTATCAGATTTATCATCAATTTGATTTGCTAAAAAATGAAATATATAATATATAACTTTAAAATCTTATATGAAGATAACAGCTGATGAAATGTACATATGCTAGAGCTATCTCAGTAAATATGTAACAACAAAACAAACAAAAAATTAGTGAGAAACATAGCCTTTGTTGAGTGTGCTATGGTGGATTAGCATCCTCAGCAAAAAAGGTAATTTCAAAGATGAAGTTGAAGTTGTTAATTGTTTTTTTTATGAGGTGATAACTTAACATAACACACTCAACAGAGCTCAGTATGTTTATTATTATACCGAATTTCTTTTCTTGCTAATTTTTTAATGAGAGCTTGCAAAAATTAAAACAATAAAACAAAACAAAGCACTGTTTATGACATACACAAATGCCATTGTTTACAATCTGTCACCTTTGACAACATGTGAAACCAATTTCCGGAATTGACTTGCGATGTAATAAGTTTCAGTGTTTGGCATTGTTAGAGCTATGAGTGTCATAATAAAAACAAGAGGCCCATGGGCCTTAACGCTAAACTGAAGATATGTCCAAAATTGTTTGCAAAGTGCAATACACAATATATTCAGTACAGAAACTTTACAAGCTTTCTCAAGTTAAGAACTACCACAAAACTTAATCAGAAATATATCCAGTAACATTTCATTTATAAGTTGCTTATATAATATGCATGAAGTAACTGTAGTGCAATGAATAATTTCCAAATCATTAACCAATTTCAGTACACTTATGCAACTATGTCCTTGACCTTTGAACATTTATGAACTTAAACCATATATGATTATCATGTCAATACCTACAATATTTTTATATACATTGTCTTTACAAAAAGTTTATAGTTTTAAGATAATTAGCAGTTCAAGTCTTCTTTTGCAGTTGTGACCTTGACCTTTCAACATATGACCTTGAATCATATATCAAAATGATTGCCATGTTAATACTTATAATATTCTAATATACATGCCTATACAAAAAGTTAGTAGTTTTCAAGATAATTAGCAATTTAAGTCTTCTTTTGCAGCCATGACCTTGACCTTTCAACATATGACCTTGAATCATATATCAAAATGATCGTTGTTGCAATACCTACAATATTCTAATATACATGCCTATACAAAAAGTTGATAGTTTTCAAGATAATTAGCAATTTAAGTCTTCTTTTGCAGCTGTGACCTTGACCTTTCAACATATGCCCTGGAACTATATATATCAAAATGATCTTTGTTGCAATACCTATAATATTCTAATATACATGCCTATACAAAATTTTTCAAGATATAGTGACAAATATATAATTTTTTGCAATTTTCCCACTCAGTATGTTACCATTTCCCCATTTTGAGCCCCATGGCTACCATTTGTGCAAACCTGAAACTACATGACCTGTGGATGTTATAAATGAAATAACTAAGGTATATCTGTTGTACATTCAGAGGAGAAGATTTTTAAATTTTTTCACTATTTCCCCCCTTATGGGGCCCCAAGGGGACATAACTCTTCATTTGTGCAAATCTGAAAGAGCTTCATCCTGTTACCAAGTTACCAAGTTTCAATAAATTTGGCCCAGTGGTTTTGGAGAAGAAGATTAAAATGTAAAAAGAAATTAGATAGCAATTAGCTCATCTGAGCTTTCAGCTCAGGTGAGCTTAAAATTACTTATGTCAACAAAGAACTGTGGTTTAAGTATGTGTTAGTGAAAATTGCCAAACAGCTATTGATGAATCAAATCTAGATTTTTACATGAAGTATAATAAACTAATATTGCTGAACTTAAAATTTGGAACCTAACTGAACCAGAGACAATGATTTGTGAGCTGTGTTATTTTTTACCTTGGCCTTATATTGAAACCATTTCAAAAAAATATCAAGAGTTAAAAATCTGATGTTTTTGTTCAATGCCTGGCCAAGATGATGCTTTGTGTTTATTAAGCTGTGAACTTTACTTTTGACCCTGGCTTTGTGTTGAACTGCCTTGTCTAGTCAATCTACAGTTTGACCTCAAACTAATTACAACAGAACAAATTTTTTTACTAATCTGCTTTCAAATACATGAAATGTTTATAATAAAAAGTCTACAAAATCTGACAAGGGGAATCACGTTTTTGTGAAGTTTTAATTTCTTACTGGGATTTCTATAGACAAGGGAGATAACTCGTGTAAAACAGGTGGAGTTTTAGCCCAATTATTATATGTTTTTGCTTATTTAACAAAAAGTAAAGCAAAGACCCTGGAATTAATCAATCATATTATTGATTCCATATGTATATTCAACATTTCTGATTTCATTTAAAGTCAAATCATTGGCCCATTTTCATTCAGTTGCATTTTATTTAAGTCTTTCATAATCTAATGTTTCTATAGTGATGAGGACTTAATAACAGAATACTCAAAGTAATTGAAGTAGAAGTATAGAAAATTATGTTTTTTACCCGAGATATACCTGAGATATACTTATTTTTATCATTATGTGTATAACAAAACATATTTGAGGTGAATAAATCTTTTTTCCATCTTATCTCCATCTGTGCCCTTAATCAACATTTTGCAAAAATTTTTTCTAACAAATTATTTAATTTTTTTTACATTTCATTTACATATTACATTCTAAATTGTCTTAAATTATATATTTTAAGTCTATGTTAAAATTTCCATCTTATTTCTAGGTTGTTTTTCATATAGTATCAGAAAAAACTTGAAGTTTTTGAAAATTTTTGTGTAAAATTTAGGAACACAATACAGAGTTATCTCCCTATTAAATAAAAAATGCTATTGGTAACTTCAATTGACAAAAAATCCAATTTCACTGGATTGAAATTGGTAATTTTTTATGGTGAATAAAAACACAATTTCTAAAAACAACCACATAAAAATATTTCCTATTTTTTCATAGATTGACTAGACTAATGGGGCTTTGTTTTAATTAAGCTATGACCTTGACTTTTAATACTGGCCTTGTGTTGACCTGCCTCTCATGAGTGAGATTTGTGTTAATTAAGCTGTGACCTTGACTTTTAATACTGACCTTGTGTTGAGCTGCCTCTGAAGAGTGAGATTTGTGTTAATTAAGCTGTGACCTTTACTTTTAATACTGACCTTGTGTTGATCTGCCTGGTCAAGAATGAGCTTTGTGTTCATCAACCTGTGACCTTAACTTTTGATATGTCTTTGTTTTGATCTGCCTGGTCAAGATAGTGCTTTGTGTAAATTAAGCTGTGACATTGACTTTTGATACAGGCTTTGTTTTAATCTGCCTGGTCAAGATTGGGCTTTGCTTTAATTAAGCTGTGACCTTGACTTTTGATACAGGCTTTGTGTTAATCTGCCTGGTCAAGATTGGGCTTTGTGTTAATTAAGCTGTGACCTTGACTTTTGATACAGGCTTAGTTTTAATCTGCCTGGTCAAGATGTTGCTTTGTGTTAATTAAGCTGTGTCCTTGACTTTTGATACAGGCTTTGTGTTAATCTGCCTGGTCAAGATGTGGCTTTGTGTTAATTAGGCTGTGACCTTGACTTTTGATACAGGCTTTGTGTTGAACAGCCTGGTCAAGATGGAGCTTTCTGTTAATAAAGCTATGACCTTGACTTTTGATACTGTCTTTGTGTTGAACTGCCTGGTCAAGATGGGGCTTTGTGTTTATTAAGCTGTGACCTTGACTTTTGATACTGTCTTTGTGTTGAACTGCCTGGTAAGGATGGAGCTTTGGGTTAATTAGTCTGTGACCTTGACTTTTGATACTGTCTTTATGTTAAACTGCTTGGTCAAGCTATTGCTTTGTGTTAATTAAGCTGTGACCTTGACTTTTGATACTGTCTTTGTTTTGATCTGCCTTGTCAAGATGAGTCTTTGTGTTAATTAAGCTGTGACCTTGAATTTTAATACTGACCTTGTGTTGATCTGTCTGGTCAAGAGTGAGCTTTGTGTAAATTAAGCTGTGACCTTGACTTTTGATACAGGCTTTGTTTTAATCTGCCTGGTCTGGTCAAGATTGGGCTTTGTGTTAATTAAGCTGTGACCTTGCCTTTTGATACTGTCTTTGTGTTGAACGTGCCTGGTCAAGATGGAGCTTTGTGTTAACTAAGCTGTGACTTTGACATTTGATACTGGCTTTGTTTTGATCTGACTGGTCAAGATGAAGATTTAATTTGTGTTATATATTGTGGCAAAATGACAAAGGTAAAACAAAAAATAAAAACAAGGTAATGGATGATAACAAGCAAGATCCCAAACTTTTACAGACTAGATTCTACAGAACTAATCTGCTGCATCAAGGGAGGGGAGAAGGGGGTACTGTGTTTGATATAAAGCCAGTGCTTTAAATATCTGTCATCTAGGCAACTTTATTATCTATTTTTTAAAAAAAACATACCATTTTCTGAGGGAAGATCTTCACACTGTATACATCTGCTGGCATTATTTAATCCAGCATTCTGTAGATGACTCTTAAGATCTCTGACAGTTATTTTCTTCTCCTCATGCAGGTAATCTAAAAGCTTTTCTGCTGGATTTTCTGAACGACCTAAAAATATGATGAGATGTTACATACATGTAAAACTAGTCATATACATGTATAATATGTGTAAGTAATACAATGAAGCTGAAATTCTTTCTAAAGGACTTTTGAAGGCAGTTTGTCCTTCTAGACTCTTCCTGAATGACTGATATTCTAAGACTGGGATGGTGTTACAATGTACCAATCGAAAAAACAATGGTGCTACAATGCCAAGCTAAAAAAATCACGTACTACAATGTACCAATCTAAAACAAGACGGTGCTTCAATCGACCAAGCATAGAAATCATGGTGCTACAATGTACTAAGGTAAGAAATCTTGATGATACAATGAACCCAAATCATGATGCTACAATAAACCAAGCTAAGAAATCTTGATGCTACAATGAACGAAGTTGAGAAATCTTGATGCTACAATAAACAAAGCTAAAAAATCTTGATGCTACATTGTACAATGAACCAAGCTAAGTAAAATGATGCTACATTGTACAATGAACCAAGCCAAGTAAAATGATGCTACAATGTACCAAGCTCAAAAATCCTGATGCTACAATAAACCAAGCTAAGTAAAATAATGCTACAATGTACTAGGCTCAGAAAGTATGGATGCCTAAAATAAAAGCAGAGAAATCTTGATGCTACAAAGTACCAAATAAAAAAATCTTGATGCTACAATGAACCCAGCTACGAAATCATGATGCGACAATGTACCAAGCTAAGAAATCTTGATGCTACAATGAACCAAACTAAGTAAAAATGATGCTTCATTATGTAACAGGCCCAGAAATTATGGATGCCTAAATTAACAAAGCTGAGAAATCAGGATGCTACATTGTACCAAGCTAACAAATCATATTGCTACAACGTACCAAAATTAAAAAGTGTTGTGCTATTATGAACAAAGTTGGAAAAGAATAGTGCAATAATGTAATAAGATTAGAAAGCATTGTGCTATAATGTACCAATATTAGAAAGCCTGGTGCTACAATGTTTAAAACTAACAATCATGAGGCTATAACGTACCAATATTAGAAAGCCTGATGCTACAATGTTTAAAACTAACAATCATGGGGTATAATGTACCAATATTAGAAAGCCTGATGCTACAATGTTTAAAACTAACAATCATGTGGTATAATGTACCAATATTAGAAAGCCTGGTGCTACAATGTTTAAAACTAACAATCATGGGGCTATAACGTACCAAAATTAGAAAGCCTGTTGCTACAATGTTTAAAGCTAACAAACCATGGGGGCTATAATGTACCAAAATTGGAAAGCATTGTGCTACAATGTACAAAAATAAGGAAGGACAGATCTAGAAAGTATTTAAATGTGGAAATATAGTGCTACAATGTACAGGAATTAGAAAGTGTGGTGTTCAAATGCACAAAAAATTAAGTAACCCTTATTAAAATGTGTGGAAGAGTTTGGAGTTATAAAGTTGATGCCCCAGTCTTGATAAATAAAATTCACTAATATCATGGCAGTCAGTTCTGGAATGACTGAAGAAATTAGGTTAAACTTGGACGAGTTAACTGACAAAATTTCTTGCACTCAGATATGCCCAAGTGACATTTTGAACCTTTGGAAGTGTGATTTGTAATCCAGCACTTGAGACCACATGACTAAAAAGGACCCTGTTGCAAATGCATCAATCTAGAAAAAATAATAAAATTGATTAACCATTGATTGTAGGCTAGTTGCTAAGTTTTGGTCTAGGTTCTGTTACAGTATACTAGTATTTAGTGCCGAGTACCAGGCCTTCAAAATAAGGTGAAAATGCATCTAAAATCATTTTATACAAGCAAGTAAACTTTCCATAAAGCCCAGAATCATATAGTTAATACCCAGCTGTAAGGATACATCATTTTGTACAGGTTGTCCCAAAAACTTAACACTGAACACTTACTGATACAAATATCTCAGATTTAGGGAATAAAGACCATTATGTAACTTATGTATAATTATAAGGTAATTTAAACATTATCTTACTGAATTCCTTCACTTTTCCTCTTGGTATTTTGAACTCAGTAGCTAAAGTTTTCCATCCAGGTTGTGGCTGCTCATTCAGAGTATTTACTAACTTTTCAAATTCATCATAAGGTATATCATCGATGTCTTTATCTGTAAAGAAAGTGGAGATTAAATTTACTTATAAAAAGATTATATTGATGTACAGTATAAATCAATACCGAACCAAAAAAAAAAAAAAAAAAAAAAAAAAAAAAAAAACCCAAGGGGCCCATGGGCTTAACACTCACCTGAGGAAATGTTCAAAATTATTTGCAAATGCAATAGACAATACATTACCTACAGAATCTTTAAAAGTTTTCTCAAAATAAGAAATGCTACAATACTTAACCAGAAATATCTAGTCACAGTGCATTTATAAGTAGCTCGACAATTATGCATGTAGTAACTATAGTACAAAGAATAATTTATAAATCATTAACAATTTCAGTCTTCTAATGCAGCTATGACCTTGACGTTTGCACCTATGACGTTGAATCGTATATAGAAATAAACATCATAACAACTACAATATTATGATATTCATGCCTATACAAAAAGTTTATAGTTTTCAAGATAACTAACTTTTTCAGTCTTCTTATGCAGCCATGACACTGATCTTTGAACTTATGACCTTAAATCATATTTTAACAAGAGCACCGCATGGCAGAGCATGATACGCCCGTCAAATCTGCAAGTCATTTATGTGGATATTTTGTTTATTATGAACTGTAAAGGGACTTATACAGTTCATATGAGCTGTTCATAATCAATAAGTCAATTCAATTATTCATCACAATGATACAAAATGCAGTGCACAAGTCAACAAGTACAATAAAAAACAATAGTAATTATTGAGACAATAACAATTGTTGTTTACATATTACTTATAAGCCTATGTCCACATTGTAATCAGGACAAACATGCTAACTATATGCCTGCTAAAGGTGATATCATTATAAGCTCAGTTGTATTTCTGATAATTACTGAAATATGCCCTGGACATAATTATATAAGTACCAAAAATTATGATAAAAACAATTATGTTTCTTAAGAACTGCAATTCTCTACATTGAGATCAAAGAGAATGACTAAAAATTATGGAAACTGGAGTTACAGTTCTTGTGCAATGTACTTTGTATCACTGTGTTAAGAAAATTTCAAGTTTCAAATCATTCAAACCATAGGTGTCAAAGTTATGATCCGGACAAACATGCGGGTAGTATTAAAAGGGAGATAATTAAAAGTTAAGGAAGCTTGAGTTACTGTTCTTGTGCACTGCACTTCTCATCATTGTGATAAGTAAACATACCAAGTTTCAAAACATTCCAATCATGGGTTTCAAAGTTATAATGCAGACAAACACTCTGGCAGCACACAAAGGGGAATAACTCAAAAATTAAGGAAGCTAGAGTTACGGTTCCTGTGCACTGCACTTGGCATCATCGTGGTAAGTAAGCATACCAAGTTTCAAGTCATTCTGACCATAGATGTCAAAGTTATGATCCGGCCAAACATGATAACAGCATTCAAAGGGGAATAACTCAAAAATTAAGGAAGCTAGAGTTACGGTTCCTGTGCACTGCACTTGGCATCATCGTGGCAAGTAAGCATACCAAGTTTCAAGTCATTCTGACCATAGATGTCAAAGTTATGATCCGGCCAAACATGATAACAGCATTCAAAGGGGAATAACTCAAAAATTAAGGAAGCTAGAGTTACGGTTCCTGTGCACTGCACTTCACATTATCGTGGTATGTAAGCATACCAAGTTTCAAGTCATTCTGACCATAGATGTCAAAGTTATGATCCGGCCAAACATGATAACAGCATTCAAAGGGGAATAACTCAAAACTTAAGGAAGCTAGAGTTACGGTTCCTGTGCACTGCACTTCGTATTATCGTGGTATGTAAGCATACCAAGTTTCAAGTCATTCTGACCATAGATGTCAAAGTTATGGGCCGGACAAACCCGCCGCCAGTACGCCCGCCCGCCCATCCGCCCGCCTGCCCGCCCGCCAAGGGTGATCCCATAATACGCCCCGTCTTTGACGGGCGTATAAAAATTGGTCATCATATCAATACCTACAATATTTTTATATACATGCCTATATAAAAAGTTAACATTTTTCAAGAATATTGACAAATAATATTACTTTTAGCAATTTCACCACTAAGTGCCTTTCCATTTCCCCAATTTGAGCCCCAAGGCTACCAATTGTGCACATCTGAAACTGTATGACCTAAGAATGTTATAAATGAAATAACTGCATAGTAGGTATTGTACATTTAGAGTAGAAGATTTTTACTATACTAAGTTTTTCAATATATCTCCCTTATGCAGCCCCAAGGGGACAAATTTCTGAGCTTTCAGCTAAAGTGAGAAAAAAAAAAAAAACAGAACAAAAACAAATAACTGGTTGATAAAATTGTTCTTTAAAAGATGACAGGATGAATGAATGAATAAAATATTTGTGAGGCAGAATGAGGAATGGTGGGTGTGATTTTGAGATGTGGAAAGGATGGATGGATTGTACTTGTACAGGTAAAAATTACCTTATGAATTTAGAAAGGAAAAAAATGGGGTCTTTCGGGCAAAATGAAAAGTGTTTTGAGCACTGCATATGTGTGTAGCCAATTTTGTATTCAAAATGTCCTATTTTTCCATAAACACACACACTCACACACACACACACCACACACACACACACACACACACACACACACACACACACACACACACATATATGAGTGGGTGTGTGTGTATGTGTGTTCTCATGTTTTGTGAATTGAAATTTTTAAACAACAAATCACTGCAATCAATCCTTTAAAAACTGCGGAATTTACAAAATTAACCTCAATATGGCATACAAACAAATAATTTTGTGTTGTCTAAGATCACATGACATCAATTGTCTAAGATCACATGACATCAATTGTCTAAGATCACATGACATCAATTGTCTAACATCACATGACATCAAGAGCAAATTCTATGATACAAAAATAACAGCTACAACAGCATTTAACAGTGAACCACTCAGCTAAAACAGCATGTAACAATGAACAACACAGCTACAACAACGTGTAACAGTGAACCACTAAGTTCCAAGCTACAACAGCATGTAGCAGTGACCCACTCAGCTACAACAGCATGTAACAGTGAACCACTAAGTTCCAGCTACAACAGCATGTAGCAGTGAACACTCAGCTACAACAGCATGTAACAGTGAACCACACAGCTACAACAGCATGTAACAATGAACAACACAAGCTACAACAACATGTAACAGTGAACCACTAAGTTCCAAGCTACAACAACATGTAGCAGTGAACCACTCAGCTACAACAGCATGTAACAGTGAACCACACAGCTACAACAGCATGTAACAATGAACAACACAGCTACAACAAGTGTAACAGTGAACCACTAAGTTCCAAGCTACAACAGCATGTAGCAGTGAACCACTCAGCTACACAGCATGTAACAGTGAACCACTAAGTACCAGCTACAACAGCATGTAGCAGTGAACCACATAGCTACAACAGCTTGAAAGGTAAACCACTCCGCTAAAAGCCTACAACAGCATTAGCAGTGAACCACTTAGCTACAACAGCATGTAACAGTGATCAATTCAGCTACAAAGCATGTAGCAGTGAAACACTCAGCACACAGCTACAACAGCATTTAGCAGTGATCCTCTTAGCTACAACAGAATGTGGCAGTAAACCTCCCAGCTACAAAAGCATGTAACAGTGACCACACAGCTTCAACAACATGTAACAGTGATCCATTAAGCATCCAGCTACAACAGCATGTAGCAGTGAACCACATAGCTAAAACAGCTTAATGGATGAATGGATGGATTGCGGGAAAGGTATTGTTTTATTATGAAAGTTTAATAAACTGATAGATGAACAAATGGTCAGAATATGTATAAACTGATGGATTGATGGATGGATGGATAGGCAAATTACAAATAATAATTTTATAACTTTGGCCAATTTGCTAAGTGATTCAGCTGCAAATATTTTATGACTAAATAAATCATTTTTATTATTATTAATACTTTATCATTAATAAATAAAATGAATAAATAATTAAGTAAACTTTAAATAAAGAAAATATTCAGTTTAGCAACATTGTGAAATAAAATTAAAGCAATATAATAATTACATAAAGCAATGCAGATAAATAATTTTGTGTTTGCCAAAATATCAATGGCATTGCTTAAAAATACTGTTACAGTGAAGGGTGGAAAGATCTAAATAACATATATTAACAACCTAAAGAGTGTATAAGGTTTCCCTAGAAAAAACATAAATGATACATTTACAACACAAATGATTCATTTTCAACACAAAAAATAATTTTCGGCATAAATAATACAAACACAGCATAAATGATACAAACACAGCATAAATAATAAAAAAAAGCATAAATGCTACATTTGCAGTATAAATGATACATTTACAGCATAAATGATACATTTATACCATAAATGACACATTTACAGCATAAATGATACATTTATAGCATAAATGATACATTTATAGCATAAATGATACATCTACAGTATAAATGATACATTTATAGCATAAATGAAACATTTACATTATAAATTATACATTTACAGCATAAATGATACATTTATAGCACAAAGATACATTTACAGTATAAATGATACATTCAGAGCATAAATGATACAAATACAGCAAGGATACATTTACGGCATAAAGGATACATTTACAGTATAAAGGATACATTTACAGCATAAATGACATATACAATTTGTATCTGAGTGAAATATATAATTTTTTATCTGAGCGACATATATAAATTTGTTTCTGAGTGACATGTATAATTTGTATCTGAGTGTCATATACAATTTGTATTCGAGAAACATATATAATTTGTATCTGAGTGACATATACAATTTGTATCTGAGAGACATATATAATTTGTATCTGAGTGTCATAAACAATTTGTATCAGAGTAACATATATAATTTGTATCCGAGTGTCATATATAATATGTATCTGAGTGATATATAATTTGTATCCTAGTGACATATATAATTTGTATCCAAGTGACATATATAATTTGCATTGCAGAATATGTCACTGGTAATTAAACAGTTAAGTAGAAAAATCTCAATATTAATGACACCAGGTTTTAAGGTTTAATCCAACAAATAATATCATTATTTATTTGGTTCAAACCTACAAAAGTTGAACCATTATACCATGTAGTATATACGTAACAGGCACTTTGTTTATCATTTATAGTGTACTACATTTTAAAAGTATAATTGAATCCAATGTTCAATCTCCTGTCCTGGTATGCTTGTCTGCTAGCACCTTACCAAAAGGTTGTCCCAAGTGTGCGCCAGTACATGTCAGACTATATTACATAATTACACATTTTATGCTTACACAGACTTTCTCTTGGATTAATCTATAGAGCTAGAGACTAATAGACTTGCTCTCATTGCTAATAGCTTAAACATCACTGATGCCACAATAAACAACATTATAACCAACCAACCAATCTTTTCATTTATGTCAGGGCAAACATGGTCAATTTTCTGATCAAAAACTTGTCGTCTTTTTTAATTACAACATTACACCTGCATGTATTACGGTAATCAATTTACCTGTGCCCTTAAATATTCAGCTGAATTTGTAAGTATATTCAATTCTTTTTAAAATCAAATTATGTGCAAAAGATTATTGGATGTAATGTTTCATGTCACATCAGCAATTTTTCAGCTATTTCAGCTGAAAGCAAGTTTATTATTCTCCAAAGTTTAAACAAAGTACAAGTTGGTATATACCTGAGATATGCATGTGTATTAAGATCTGCCTTGTACACATGTAAACTCAAAACAATTTTTTGTTTAGATGCTCACAGAGTCAATGCCTCGCAGACAAGCATACCATTCCTAAGTAACATTGTACTGACAATGAGTGAACAAGTCCATATTCTCTCCTTCTACTTTTAAGCATCTGGCGAAAAGTCTCAAGTATGACTCTCAGGTCTTGAAACTACAACCTCTTGCTTTTGTGTTACAAAATGAGTAGCCTTGCCCCCCCTTGGCAAATTATTTGGAAAACCAAAATGACCCATATATCAACATAATCTAATTCTGTTTATTTTGTATGATGAAATTTTCAAATAGTTTGATTTTGTTTTTTGTTAATTTTAGAAGATAAAAATATCAAATGATATAAATACTGGTACAACTACTTAATTAAGTTTGTATCTATACATTACCATGATCTAATGGCTGTTGTTGTCCACTAGTTGGTGTATTTGACTGTGGTGGCATAGCCTGTGTGTTGTTGATATTCTGGTCATAGCTTGACTGATTTGGTAAAGATGGCATATTACACGATGGCGGCCTTTGTATATTTCCACTGTTTTGTGATTGTAGATTTTGATAAATAACCTGATCACCAGGATATTGAACAAGCAGGTTGGCATGGTTATCTGGATATTGTTGGGGTACCTGTGTTCCCATGTATTGGTTAAGTGAAGCCAGATTTGGATTGTTTTGCAGACCCCTAGTGTGTCCTAACTGTGCAGGTTGGTTGCTTCGGTGTTGGAACCCACCTGCCATGTGGTGGGCAATATGTGGATAGTACTGCTGCATTCGAAGTTGATGAGCATTAGGTGGATTATTTATCTGCCTAGTGTTATTTGGAGGATTTTGGATTGGCGTTATGTTAGCTGTTGGGACAGTATATGGGTATGGTGGATGCTGTATTCGAGCCCTTTCCTCGTCTAAAGCATTTTGTATAGGCTGTTCATTTAAAATGCTGTAAGAAGCAAGAATTTCATCGGCCAGATGTGAATATTCATGTTCATATAATGCAGCAAGAAAGCTTAAAAATCCAGATCGTTGGTCGCGTCTCCTTATAGCGTCAACCATCCTGTCTGCAGCTATTTGTGGTCCTTCTCTATCTTGTGCTCTCTCAATACGATTTCGGTCAAAATCTGTAAGACCCCTTATACTATGGTAAACTTCATTTGGGTTCACCCTTTTCCTTATGGTGGGGAGCCATCTCCTTAGAATATCATCTACAGGTATCACAATCCCAGCCATCACTTCTGGCTCGTTTTTTTCAAGCACAACTCGGGCCTTAGAACTTCAATGTGTGAATGGTTAATGTTGGAAAAACCTAAAATAATGGCGATATAGTTTCGTTTTGAACCCAATATCTTCTTGTTTTCGAAGGTATCTCCCTCCGTTAAATATGATCAGTTACACCATAGTTATGAGATAATTGCCTTGTGGTAGAGCGCTCGCTTGTCACCCAGAACGGCTGACGGTTCGATCCTCACCCCCACCAATCGACGAGGAAGGTTTTTTTCCAGGTAATCCCTCCCTCCTGTATTACCGTTTTATGTATATACATGTATATCTTTAGAAATGAAGACTGGACATGAGCCATGCATAAAATTGTAGTCAACTTGAATCAAGAATGTTGAGTTAAAGGAATCTGTTTGTGGTTGAAAGTATTAATTAGCAGTTCATCAGATGAGTAAATTGTCATGTGCAGAATTTTGAATATTTCTTTTTGTAAAAATAAAAAATTCTGCACAAGACAATGGTATTCTTCTTCTTTGGAAATCCAGCCTCGTTAGACTTACTCCTACTAAGTAGGGTATTAGTAAGATAATAACTATCGGATCGAGTGAAGTGATTTTGTCTTAATATCATTAGCAATCCGTTATTAAATAGTTTGTGATGAGTTGCAGATAAAACGCCACCTCGCCGAATACCTTGTCGAATAGCAAAAGACGGCGAGACGGCCTCTTCCCATTTTATCGCGGTACTAGCTAAGGTACATGTATACATAGAGCTTATTAGTCTCCATATCGTTCGGGAGATTCCAACGGAGTAGAGATTCTGTAATAACAGGTTACGCTAGACCACATCGAAGGTTTTGCAAGTATCTAAAGTGACCATTATAAGTTGATGCACATTATCCTTTGCTTCATTCTGTTTCAGATATTTTAAAGCAGCGTTAACTGATTCAGTACAAGTTAGCGGAGCGTCTTTTTACTCAAATACACTCAAATATACTCAAATACACTCAAAAACATTCAAATATAGTCAAAAATGGATGATTTATGTTAGAAAAACTCTTCAGAAACGTATCGTTGATGTAATATCTAGAAATTTCCCGTTTCCAGTCCGAATTGGACATACAGCCTTTACAAGCATTCAGACAACCGTAGAATGACCGACATCCGGACATACAGCGCATACGACGATCAGTGTTATCTCACTCAGAAGCAAAACTGAAACACTAGTCGAAAAGCATTAATTGTAAATCTTTTCCTAAGTCTTAAGTTCTTTAATAAATAAATAGATTATACATTGAAGCATTAGCAATGGGAAAAGAAAGTGAAGCGATAGGCTTACTATGCCAAGACAAGGGAAATAGCTCTTTTAATCTCGTTCCCACCTTAATATCAAGATACATATGGGTACTCTAATTTTTTTTTTAAATGCTCAGTTTATTAAAATTTTAGACCATAAGCACCTTTTGGTGTATTTGGATAATATAACAGAACATTGTGCTTTATCTGCAATGCATATTTTACAACAGTCCCTTGACATTATGTTTTTGATAAATAAATTGAAACATCTGTTTTTGTGCTGTTTGGTAAGCTTTACCACAAGCTTTATGTAGGATTCTGTGATTTATAACTTTTGTATGGTTTAGTTTAAACAAATATATCCTCCATTTCACAAATACCAGTATAGAGAAAAATTGCAAAATTATCTGCCATATTTTAAGGCAGTTGGAAAAAGAAATCGGAAGGAAAATGGAGGAATTTTTCTGTGACAAAAATCACCAGTATCAAGAATTTTTTTTTAAATTTAGGAAAAATTCCTTACTCAAAATTAACATATTTCTTCTTTAAACAGTTATATGTTGATATATTTTCAGTATGTATGTTCGTGTGAGTGAAAGAGGTATTCTTTGGTCTGAAAAGATTTAAATTACAAACTAAATATTATCTTGTGCCCTTGGTTTTCAAAAAGTTTCTGTTTTTTTAGTTTTTTCGCCTCCCGAATCTCATAAAACCCATTTAAGCAGAGTTTCCACAGATTTATTAAAAAGATAATAAAATATATAAAAAGGCAAGATAATTTTGAGAATGGAAAATAATTACAGTAGAGTTCGGCTATATTGAAGTCCAGGGGACGGCTTAATGGACTTCGTTATAGGCATATTTCGTTTTAAACAATTCTTCAACAAATAAATTAACACTTGAATAAATAATTAAGCTATATTTTAATAGTTTCAAGCCGTATGTCTACATATTAGTCCATATATATGCGTATTTGTGTGTATTTGGGTATATTTGAGTGTACTTGAGTATATTTGAGTGTATTTGAGTAAAAAGATGCTCCCACAAGTTAGCAGTAAAACCACGTTGGAATTTTGACTCACCAGCGTTATGTAAATTCTTAGTTCATCTAAGTATTAATTTTTCCAATATTTTTCCTAGAAGGTATGTTGAAGAGACTGATGTAAAATATAGCACTTAGCGGCAATAAACTATTAGGTAGATCACGTAATAAATAAATAAATAAATAAATAAATAAATAAATAAATAAATAAATAAATAAATAAATAAATAAATAAATAAACAAACAAACAAATAAATAAATAAATAAATAAATAAATAAATAAATAAACCACTTGTAACTTTTTATGCCTGAACGAACAGATCATTCTCCTTATTCATAACTGGAAACTTCAAACCTGTCCATCAGTTACTTACTCAATCCAATTAACCGTACCTTTAATTACTGCATACAGAGGGGGGGGGGGTGTTATCTTACGGATAAAATCTGATATTTCACAGGTAAAATGTGATTATTAATCAGGAAAAAAACAGAAGTTATGTGCTTCTTTTCGATGTATTATTTCATAAGAAGAAGCCCATGGGCCTTAACGCTCACCTGAGGATATGACCAATACTGTTTGCAAAGTGCAATAGAAAATATTTTAAGTACAGACACTTTACAAGTTTTCTTAAGTTAAGAACTGCCACAAAACTTAATCAGAAATATATCCTTTAACATTTCATTTATAAGTAGCTTATATAATACACATAAAGTAACTGCAGTGCAATGAATTATTTCCAAATCATTAACCAATATCAGTATACTTATGCAACTATATCCTTGACCTTTGAACATATATGACCTTGAACCATATATGATCATCATGTCAATATCTACAATATTCTAATAAACATAGCCTTTACAAAAAATTAATAGACTTCAAGATAATTAGCATTTAAGTCTTCTTTTGCAGTTGTAACCTTGACCTTTCAACATATGACCTTGAACCATATATCAAAATGATCGCTGTTGCAATACCTACAATATTCTAATATACATGCCTATACAAAACGTTAATAGTTTTCAAGATAATTAGCAATTTCAGTCTTCTTTCGCAGCTGTGACCTTGACCTTTGAACATATGACCTTGAACCATATATCAAAATGATCGTCATGTCAATCCCTACAATATTCTAATATACATGTCTATACAAAAAGTTAAAAGTTTTCAAGATAAATAGCAATTTAAATCTTCTTTTACAGCTGTGACCTTGACCTTTCAACATATGACCTTGAACCATATATCTAAATGATCGTCATGTCAATCCCTACAATATTTTAATATACACGTCTATACAAAAAGTTAATAGTTTTCAAGATAAATAGCAATTTAAATCTTCTTTTACAGCTGTGACCTTGACCTTTCAACATATGACCTTGAACCATATATCAAAATGATTGCCATGTTAATACTTATAATATTCTAATATACATGCCTATACAAAAAATTAGTAGTTTTCAAGATAATTAGCAATTTAAGTCTTCTTTTGCAGCCATGACCTTGACCTTTCAACATATGACCTTGAATCATATATCAAAATGATCGTTGTTGCAATACCTACAATATTCTAATATACATGCCTATACAAAAAGTTAATAGTTTTCAAGATATAGTGACAAATACATAATTTTTAGCAATTTCCCCACTCAGTACCTTACCATTTCCCCATTTTGAGCCCCATGGCTACCATTTGTGCAAATCTGAAACTACATGACCTAAGGATGTTATAAATGAAATAACTAAGGTATAGCTCTTGTAGATTCAGAGGAAAAGATTTTTAAAGTTTTTCACTATTTCCCCCCTTATGGGGCCCCAAGGGGACATAACTCCTTCATTTGTGCAAATCTGAAAGAGCTTCACCCAGGCATGATAGTTTCCAAGTTTCATCAAATTTGGCTCAGTGGTTTTGGAGAAGATTAAAATGTAAAGTTTACGCACGACACACGACGCACGACGCACGACGGACGACGCACGACGGACGAAGATGGATAGCAATAGCTCATCTGAGCTTTCAGCTCAGGTGATTTAAAAATTCAAAAGTAGCACATGACAGAACAGATAAATCTAGTGTCAAAATGCAAAAAGTTTTCAATGTAGACAGATAATTATTTGGATATAATACATAACATTAAAAAAAACTTTAAAAATTATTAGACTCTGTTATATTGTATTTGAATAATTTTTGTATTTTTTTTTTCGTTCAATACCATTTGAATTACTGAAAAATTATTCTAAAATTTGGCGGATATTTTATCGAACTTACAAAATTAAATTTAACTATTGTAAGAAATTAAATAATTCTGCGTCTAACAATAAAAATTTCATATACATCGACTAAGGATAATAGTCCAACATTGACTACGCAATAAGTAATGTACACACAAATTAGGCGAGTTTAGAGTCTACATGGGACCTTGCGGCCATTGTGCAAATGTATAATTTAAGATCCAAGGCATGCAGTTGACAAGTTTTAGTACGAGTTAGCTCCCTTAATCCGAAAAAACTTGATAGTGACCGTACAAAACAAATCTTCTAACAATATAACTTTGTTAAATATCACAGTATATATATATATATATATATCTGATCTTGCATGAGTGTTTATGTAAAATTGAATTTATTAAACGAGTTGAATAATTTTTTATGCAACGAGCCTTGGCGAGTTGCATAAAAACATTATCAACGAGTTAAATAAATTCAATATTATATAAACACGAAGGCAAGATTCTATTTATTATATAATCCCATAAAAACCGGCTTTTTTCACAGATTTAAAATTTGTCTTCTCATTATAAGAAAACAGCTGATGGACCGAAACACACTGAGACAAGTTTACGTTACCGTGTACATGCGCCAAAAGTAATCCTGCTGAAATACTGAAAGTAAACAATATAGTCTGTCCGCAGGAAACAAAAACAAAACAAACATTTTCAATTTAAATACAATACATCTCCTTTTTTAAATATTAAAGTATCAGCTTAAATTATGAATCAACTGGCAAACAGTGTGCCACTGTGAACTAGGTGAATTGTGTGACGTCATAGCGCGCACTCTGGAATGTCAACACTATGAATATACAGACATGTGTTACTCGGAATCGCTATCTGGAATGTCAACAATGATTACAGACACGTGTTACTCGGAATCGCTATCCATGATTATTCCGTTTTTTAGGAACTGGTGATTTGTTTTGATAAATATGTATTTGAATGTTTCCTCCGGTGACTGTTCCTGCAAAAATGATTTGGAATCCGCCGTGTACAAGTGTAAATACCCATGCGTAGTGCGTAAGGATATAACCTAATTCACACGCTTTTATGATGTCACACTCATACAAATGACCGTATTACATGGATTAAGTAGATTATATATAATTACATGTGTTTGTGTGTGTGTGTGTGTGTGTATGGTGTGTGTGTGTGTGTGTGTGTGTTGTTTCTCGATATTTAAAAATCCTATATACATGTACAATTAAGAAGTTTTTTAAAACATATTCTTTGTTATTGCTGCATTATTCATTTGATTAATAAAACTGTTAGAGGTGTGTAGATACATAATAATAATAATAATAATAATAATAATAATAATAATAAAATCAAATTAATCATACAAATTGCTTAATATCACTTACCAGTAATCATTGTTGCATACACTTGATACGTGACATGTTAGATAAGAATGAAGTTAAACTTACCGAATTAGAGATGTATATATAACACAAATACGTGCTAAATTTTGATGTGCCATATGTGCACATTTCAGGAAAATCATTCCTCATCAGTGACACTAGGGACCGAAAAGTTTGATAGATAAAAAACATAAGCCAAACAGTTGAAAAATAATGAATCTAAAGTTTCAAAATTGTATGAATCGAAATCCAGCTAAGGAGTCCTTTGCATGAGGGAACAGACCTTAGTTTAAAATAAATTTCAAAAATTAAGACGACTGAAAATTTTGCTAAATGGTATATTTTCTGACAGCACAAAGTACTGCCTATGTATCTAACAATATAATTTTGTAGGCATAATCGTTGCAGAGACAGAATCAAAATATAAACCCAGGTGTGTGAGGGTACAGATATAAAAATCAAAATATCAATCCAGGGGAGTGAGAATATAAAGATATTTCTATACGTAATATATATATATATATATATATATATATATATATATATATATATATATATATATATATATATATATATCAAATTGATGTGCATCATGCAATAAACATGCATCAGAAACTTCCATTTGCAGAGTTACTGCTCCTTGGTGGTTTTTTGTCAACAACGTTGCATTCTCCTTAGCTCTCACTTAATTCACACACACACACACACACACACACACACTTGACTATATATATCGCGCCTTATATAATGTGTTTAATATACTCGGCCATGACTTAAAAAATCATCTGCTATAGGCAGACCTTATCATGTCATGCATGATTAAATGTGGATATAAACAAAAACCTGTAAAATAAATAAACGGATATGTCTGTCCGTCATCAAGTTAGGGGCTGTGCTTTGGAGGGACTATGTTAAGAAACCGGGTAAGATCTACCGGAAGTTGATATAGAACCCTCGTTTTTTCTCTACTGCTAGTATATTTAAACATGCCAACAAATTTCTTTATAGCTATAGAATAAAGTAACATGAAACAAGGCTATGTTGAGATCTTAACAAAAAATAGTTGTTCTTTTATGTATGATTTTGCAATTTTTGAGATCGAAGCAAACAAAATAGTCCGTTTTAAAGATAATATAACCTTTTTGAGAGAAACAGATATTTATTAATTATATAACATATTAGATACACCTTTGATACATGCATCAAAATTTTATCACTATTTTTACAGTAATTTATAAGTATATTTTTCATCACTGTTTATTTATTTATTGATTAATAATTTGATTGATTTATTTATTAAATTTATTATTTATTTCGTATCTAAATAAATAGTGGATTGTAAATATAAGCATTAACCTTTGTTTAAAACAATATGGTAATCAATATGTTGAGAAATGTCAAACGTTTGAATGCTCACACTTTGGAGTTCGTTTATAACAAAGTGTCAAGGAAGAAGCAAATTTTGTTCTCTATAACCATGACTCTTTATGTGTATTTAATTCCTTGCTAGGGTTAATTTCATGGGTTTTTTTATAAGACTGATTTTGTTATAGCGAACTTTCTTATTGTCGAATTCGAATGAAACATGAAATCTCGCTTTGTCTGAAATCTCGTTTAAGTCTCGTGGGGGGCAAAGCGAAGTTTATATATTACGATTGCAATTTTGTTTATCTAGTGTACTGCGATATCGTTAGTTTTTCGTCAGTTTTAATGAAATTTATAGTAATATCTTTTTTAAAAATTGTGAAATATGACTGAAATTAATAATTAAAAAATCATTTAAATGAAAAATCAATTTATATTTCAAAAAAGACATGTCGGTCCGCAAGCGTTCAAAATTAGTTAAAACTTTTTCAGTCGTATAAATGGCACTAGAGATGTGAAGGAAATTAAATTAATTTAATAATTTAAATGATTTTATAAAAATATTGCCAGATAAGGAAATGTAGATCTAAATCAATTTGAATTTACCAAAAGTGATTTATTCCGCCAACCAGTCGGTTTTTTGATTAATTATTTCAAATTAATCTCAAATTAATTTATTTAAATTACAGAGTCTACTTTATATACATATTATGATGCTAAACTGAAAGGAATTTATTTGCGGACTCATTTTTGTAATTTTACTTTTCAAATATTAATCAAAACATTAATAAATAATTTTTTTGTATTAGAATTGAAATTCAATATACTGAAAGGCAAGTTACTCTAAATATTAATTTCTCGTTTGCTGCTTTTAGTCATTAATTTGTTTTAAGGACACTAATTAATAAGTGACTATGACACATTGAGTCGGACAGATTATTGTTAGCTAACCATAAGTCGTGGATAAAGCAATCTGAATTTGAGTAAATGACAATTCTGTCTCAATTTGAGTTAATGTTCTCGTACCTATTTCCTTTATGTTTCTGTTAAGAGACAAAAAATAAAATAATTATCATAATAATTGCAAGTTAAGCCGAAAGAATCTTAACAGAAAGTATTCCAAGATAGCGGAGTGCTTTTGTATCGATAATATATCGAATTGTCCTAAGCTTTTTGGATTTGAAAAAGAATGGCACAGATCGTGACATAAACAGTTTATCATGATTGATAAAAATATTTAAGGAACATTTATTTTTTACGCGTAAGCTTAAAAATTGACCTTAAAAAATGAAATAAAGGCTTAAAAAAATAGCAGACTATTAAGATAGTTAAACTGTTAGAAGTCTGTATCTAGCAAAAAAGGATATGATATATATAATAATAATAATAATAATAATAATAATAAAAATAATAATAATAACAATAAATCATTCAAATCATCCAATATCACTTACCAGCAATCATTGTTGCAAACACTTTTTAACACAGGATATTTATCACCTGTAATACAATAAATCATTCAAATCATCCAATATCACTTACCAGCAATCATTGTTGCAAACACTTTTTAACACAGGATATTTATCACCTGTAATACATGTACGATCGGAATATCGGGCGAACGTTAACTAAATTAAATTATAGGTGTATGTTACGTAGCGTAGTCTTTCGCGTTTCAACAGTTTATATATTACGGGTATGTTGTATATTGTCTTTAAACACGGACGGAAAAATAACGAAAATACTACATGCATGAAAAAACACATAAACCGCAAATATTCATAGCCGACTA
This sequence comes from Tegillarca granosa, assembly GCA_029721355.1. Lineage (NCBI taxonomy): Eukaryota > Metazoa > Mollusca > Bivalvia > Arcoida > Arcidae > Tegillarca > Tegillarca granosa. The sequence goes on from CM056608.1 coordinate 8,700,364, forward strand.
CCCCCCCCGCCGTAGACAAGTAGACAATAGCCGTTATATAAGTTATATAAATACACAATTAGTTTAAACAATATTTTTATTTAATTAAATATAATACATTTAACACAATTACAAATTTTAAATGAATAAATTAGGATTCTGGAACTAGAGAATATCTCTAATATTAACCAGTCTCCTATATCTCAAAAAATTAAACATCTAATGAAGGTGTATAATCAATTACATAATAGTAATAATAACATAAATAATAAATTGTGGTGGAATAACAACAACAACAATAATAATAATAAAAATAATAATAATAATAATAATAAATGATACTAGAATAATAAAAATAAAAGTCCATTAATACTTAATTCGTGGACTTCTGATAATAATAATAATAATAATAATAATAATAATAATAATAATAAATATGCATTCAAAGTGAGTGCATGTGCAAAAAATAGATATATGAGTGTATTCATATTTCACTGAAAAAAAATAAATATATCGTAAACTTGATAATAATAATAATAATAATTATGTAGTTGGTTAAATAAAATAAAATAAAATAAAATGGGTGTATACTAAGTAATAATAATAATAACATGATTGACAATGGAATAATGACAAAGCCATGACCTCGCTTGTTGAATATTAAAGACGAAGACAGTAAATAATGTTAAGTAAAGCGTTTACTTCTTAAAATAAATTCTTGTACTGTGAGAAATATAATTTTGTTGTCTTCGAAGGACAAAGTAGGGTCACCAAACAATAATTTATCAACTGTTAGAACAAAGGGAAGTGTAAATATTGTTGTTGTTCGAATATGACTGAAATTCTGACAATATAAAAGAAAATGATTGGTGTCTTCTACTTGACCACATCTACAATAGGGTTCTGGATCTAAATGTTTACTATATAAATGATACTTAAAAGAACTACATTGCAATCGTAGTCTTGTATGGAGTATTTGACCCAATCTTGTCCCACAGTTATAAAAATTTGGAACTTTGGTATGAGAGTTAATAAATGTCTTGAAAATTGGTAAAGAGTTATCTCTTACATTACTAAGTAAATTATTCCATTCTGTAATAGTGAATGGCAAGAAGGAATTTTGATAAAAAGAAGTTTTACATGATATACTTCGAATATTTTGGGAACCACGTGTATTATGGGGATGGATATCGTTTTGTGAAGGTGGGATAAGCATACACAAATATGGAGGGGCTAGATTATGATACATTTTATAGAATTGGACTAATTTGTGATTATTTCGTCTTTTCTCTAATGTTTCCCATCCCATTTCAGAATAAAGCATTTGTATACTAGCAAAGCGCGTTGCACCAGAGACAATTCTGGCAGCTTCTAAATTTACTTTTTCTATTCTTAATTTTAAATTTTCTGGTATGTTCCCCCACACAACATCGCTATATTCAAGTAATGGTCGGATAAAACTGATATATATTTTTTCTAAAACATCCCTTGATAAAATAAATTTGTATTTTCTTAAGATTGAAAGACGTGAATTTGCTTTTTTAACAATATTTTCAACATGATAATGCCATGAAAATTCGGAAGTAAAAAATAAACCAAGGTGCTTATGTTCTTCGACTTCTTGGACTAATATGTTATCCATATAAAGGCAGGGATGAAATGGTTTTCTATTTTTTCTGGAAAAGATCATTGATTCTGTTTTTTGAGGATTAAATGAGACTAACCATTTTTTTGACCACAGGTTAATTTTTTCTAAATCTGCATTAAGCATAAGGGATGATTGGGTTGGGTCATCAACAGTGCAATAGAGAGTAGTGTCGTCAGCAAATAACCGGATTTTACAATTTATATCAATTACAATATCATTAATATAAATTAAAAATAATATAGGACCTAATATCGATCCTTGTGGAACACCAGCATTAATATTCAACCAACCAGATATACTTTTCCTAATTACAACCGTTTACACTTTCGATTACATAAATAACTTTCAAACCAAAGAATGAGTTTACCACAAATTCCAATAGACCTTAATTTTGCTAGTAATCCTGAATGCCAAACTCTATCAAAGGCCTTGCTAATATCACAAAATACGATTCTGACTTCTTTACCCATATCTAGTGCTTTAGTAATGTCGTTAGAGATATCTAGTAATTGACAGACAGTAGAGTCACCATTCCTAAAACCAGACTGGAGACTAGTAATCATATTGTTACTACATAAGTAATTGTTTAAGTATTTAAGAACACATTTTTCAAACACTTTACCAATGATATTACAAAGAGAAATAGGCCGATAATTACTAACAATACTAGGGTCACCTTTCTTATATATCGGTATAATATTAGCAGTTTTCCAACAATTTGGAAAAATAGATTTATCTAAAAGTTTGTTAAAAAATAATGCAAGGGGCTGGCATAATTCGTTACTAGCATATTTGAGAGGTCTGGGATTGACAAGATCGGGACCACATGCTTTGGATATATCAAGACTAAAAAGAATTTGTTTAACATCATTACTAGTTACTGATATATTGTCGAGAAATGTGTCGGGCATATTCAACAAAGGGACATTAACACCACTATCATCTATATTTGATTGTTCACAGAAATATTCATTAAGTATGTTAGCTTTATCATCCTCATCCTCATAAACAGTATTGTTGTATAAAAGTGGCGGTATAATGTTATTTTTGTTACCTTTCATAAGTGTTTTAGCAATGGACCACCATGATTTAGAAGAAATATTATTTGATTTCAAGTCATTAGCTAATTTGTTGATATAATTCTGTTTGGCATTTCGTACGGCAGTGACACACTGGTTGCGCAAACGTCTAAAGACAGCCCAATGGTAATCAGAATTCGTTTGTTTTGCTTTTTTGTGGCAACGATTTTTTTTCCTTATCAACCGCTTTAAATCATATTTAATCCAGGGTTTATCATTATTTCTAATAGTAACAACCTTATTAGGTATACATTCGGAAGCAACTTTAAGAATAATATTGGAGAGCTGTTCTGCTGATTCATTTAAGTTATTATTTAGAAGGTCATGTTCCCAATTGATCTGTAATATTTTTTCTCGATATAATTCATAGTTGCCATTTTTAAAGTCCCATACTTTTCGTGTGAATGTTTTAGGTTGTGGTTTCGTAATGTTTAGAGTAAGATATATAGGACAGTGATACCTTCTGTGAACTTCATAAAAAGGTTGTCCTACAGAACACGTTTCAACAATATCGTTATTACTTATAAGAAATAAATCAATTAAAGTTGCTGAATTTTCAGAAAAATTTGTTGGTTCTTCAACTTCTTGTGAAAGATTAAAATTATCTAAAATATGACGTATATTCCCATTACGACATCTGAATTGATCCTCGTTAAAGTCACCCGTTATTATTAAATAATCATAATTGCAATCTGAAGCCAGTTCTATGGAATATTCGATATCTTGCCATGTGGGGGTCTATAAAAAGCACCAAGTAAGATAATTTTACCTTTGACTCTTAATTCACACCATGCACATTCAATATTGTTTACTTGTAACTCTGGTCTTGATTTAACATACAAATAATTTTTGACATAAATTATGACACCTCCACCAATTTTATTTTCTCTATCACACCTGATAGGTTCATGATAATCATTTAAACATATATCTGTAGATGAAATAGATGTATTCAACCAAGTTTCTGTAAAAACAAGAATATCACAAGTATTTTCTAGTGTTTCAATTAAATCAAGTTTTGGTTGTAGACTCTGAATATTGAGGTGCAAAAATGATAGATATTTACTAGACAAGATACTGCTAGAAGATGAAATTGTAGATAGGTCCGATGTAGTAGGACCAGGATTTGTCTCAATATCGCCCGATAATATTAATAATATCTTCAGACAAGACACTGTTAGTATTAAACAATACGCATCAAAGATAAGTGTATAGAGTATTCGTAACAACAGTAAGTATTCTAAATAGTGTATACTATGACGTATAGAATGCATTTTAGTTACAGATATTATATTTGTAACCATCATGGGATTATAAAAATATTTAATCAAACCGTAGACTAGATTTGAATACATTGGAAATAAACTGGGTACCATTGCTTTGCAAGCAAAACTGCAATATACAGTATATAAAGAAACAAATAATATTAATAGTTTGAAGTAAATGCAAACCATTTTGGTAAAAGTACTAACACAAGGATAAAAATAAGTCGTAATGTTATATAAAGCAATGCTACATCGCATAGTAAGTGACATGGCGTTAAATGACATGTAAAACTGACCAGTTCGTAATCTATGACGCTGTGACGACACTGGCATTATGTAATACCTGGGGGGAACCAAAAGCAGATTTTGTACAAACTGACCTGTTTACATAAAATACATGAATTTAAATGCTGGATAATAATGTTGCAATAAATTAGGCAACATATAATACACATATAATACACCCAATTGTGCAAAAAAAGATAAACAAAGCAAATGTAGAACAAAAATTGGAAGAAAAAATGGTTTAAAAAATGGGAAAATAAACAAAAAAAAATACATGAGATATATACATATGTGATATAACTATAATAGTTATGGTCAAGTACATAGACATTTCAATGTTTATTGTTCATGTAAGATGCTTAGGTCTCAAAATGCATCTGATATCAGGTACATCCTGACAGGGCGGCAGCATAAGTAGTGGTAGTAAGCTCCATCGATCTCGGTGTTCGGAAAGGATCCAAGTCGCACTCACGGTCAATACGGAATTTCTTATTTGTTTTATCTGTCAGAAATATCTTTCCGTCCCAGGTCCACGTCTTTGTTATTTTTCTATCCTTCCAAAGGTCGCGGGCTTTACGATACAGTTCTTGGCGCCTCTTGGTAAGGTCATCGTTTATAAAAACATTATTCAGTGACGGAACAGATTTCATTACACGCCTTGATATCAATAGTTTACGTTTAGTGTTATACCTAACAAATTTTACTAGGATCTGTCGTGGGCGTGACTGGCCTGGTTTGCCTGATCTATGTGATCGGCTAATATCAACATCATGAATATCCACTCCCATTTTGTTCGCGACGTCTCTGACAATAGCGTCAGTATCTTCTCCAGTTTTTTCTGGAATGCCAGAAATCCTGACAGCATTACGCCGCCCATACTGTTCTAATTCATCAATACTTAAACGCAGGTTTTCATTTTCAGATTTAAGAGTATTGATCTCTTGCTTTAGTACAACAACCTCCGACTAGATTTCACTTACAAACTCGTCAAAAACTTTGCGAACAGTAGCTTGGACTTCAGACAATATATCAATAGTAAAGTCAGTTTTTATAGTATTTTTAACGGCAGCTGCTATGCGTTCAACATCTCTATCGCTCAGGAATCCCTTATATACCCTCTGAAGCCATGGTGTATGAATCACTTACTACACTTAATACGCTTACTGAACTTTCAGTACCTGTCTACACTGTCAACACTTTCATTTAATTCAGACAGTGAAGATGAAGATGAGCTAAGTTTTTGTTTGTTGCTAAATCTACGCCTTCTTTTACGTTTTGTATGCGGCATTACATAGTATAGATATAATCAATTAGCAAACTTCAATATAACGTAAACATTAGAATGTAAATACTAAGTATGATCATATATATACCGGTATAGTGTATACAAGTATATAAGGTAATGCGGGTAATACAGGTATATCATCAGGTGAACACTTTTAACTCTCTTAAATTTCTATTGTCTTTCGGAAATTTCTTAAAATATGGACATTTTTACAAAATTATCAAAGTCAAATTGATCCATACTATGTAGCATTCTACTCTCTACTGACCTGCTAACTTTTACATCTCTTGACCATACCTATGGGATAAAAACTACATAACTGTGTATCGAACTTTTACACCTCCGCCCTGAAGGGCGTGTTACCTGTGAAGTCAATACACAATTACGTGCTAAACAGATGCACCAAAACATTAACATTATACCAAATGTTCAAATGACAATAATCAGATAATACATCTCAGTGTTTGACAATCAGCCGTCCAGAAAAAAGTCAAACGGGATTTAAATGCCATTTACCAGTTTACTTAAAATCAAAAACACGAAATACTGTCATTCTATTCTAAACCAGAATTTGCGCTACTCCAGAATTTGCGTCACTAGGTGTCGCCTTGTCGTCACCTCGTAGAATTTGCATTTCGTGGTTATCGTAATAAATCATTGATTAAATGGGTTTTTTAACTTAAACTGTATAAAAATTCTTATGTATTAGAAGGATAATTGATTTTTCTAAACGACCACAACAATCGTTAACCCATCAAAACATATTAAAACGTCGAAATTCTTGACATAATGCGGAGTGTTGTGAAAGGTCAAAATGAAATGGGCGGTGCTGAGTCAGTTTACACCCAGTAAATTGAATTGACAGAATCGCATCCCACACCGATTGGGTAAAAAATTAAACATGTAATCAATAGTATTTAGAATACCGGTCATTTTGATACCAGATACAAACCATCATTTGCACCGGTTTTTACACGGGAAGTCGACAAAATTGGATCACTTGCACTTGAGAATTTTTGAAAACAAAACAAAACACCGTACTAATTATTGGATATGCACTTATATTATTTATAAATTACTGTTCTATATATTTAATTTTATAGTTTGAAATTAATTTTTACTTAGTTTTTGTGTGATTTTAGTTTTATGCAGAAAAAAATGCCACGAAAATCCAACCGCAGTAATCAAAACACAGATCGCCTTCCTGGCCCTTGTACTGTTGTAATCATCACGATATCTCTAAAGTAATACTAAGATACGTTCATCTGTCTCAAAAATTTGATAATATTGTTTTTTTTTTTTCACTTTTATCACTTTGAAAGATTTTAATTGTATTTGTAGAGAGTGTGGTGCTAGATTAAAAGTGGGGTTAAGCCAGTTGCCTGATGCAATTTGTGATAGCAGTGATGCAGAGAGATTAACTGATTCTAAGGATAATCAAGTATATATATATGCAGGAGATGCGCCAGTATTTATAATGGTCTGCCATGTAATATCACACCGTCGGGGCAATTTACTTTGTTAAGATGCAAGCTCACTGAGTTCATATGCTACAAACAAGCAAACCACTCGCCCCGTCACATTATTCTGGTACCAAGTGAAACTGGATACTCTGTCCACCTAATGAAAAGTGCCAGGTGAGGAGACAGTATTTCAAATTTTGAAGTCTTGGGTAGGAATTGACTTAGTTTTAAACCCACAGCTGTTGTATGTTGAAGATTGAACCCCAGTGCAACTTTGTAACTGACCACATGCAAGAAATACTGGTTCTAAATTTTTAACTTTGGTTGAGAAATAATTTTTTACTTTGTTTCATTGAAAAGAATTTTTTTTTTTTTTAAAAATTATCATTTCTCAAAAAAAAAAAAAAAAAAAAAAAAAAAAAAAAAATGCATTGATAATAAAATTTCAAATTTTAGCATAGTCTCAAATTAAGAAATAAAACTTTGATTATAACAAATTCTAAATGAAGTAAAAATTGCAAATTAGCTTCCATAGCATGATAGAATTCATTTATAACTCCCGAGCACCTGTGTTACATCTCTGTTCCTTGGACAATAGTGCGTTTAGAATTTTCTAAAAGGAAAACGTGTTAACTTTTACTTCTTTTTTGGATATTAGTTTTCTTTTTATAGTTAAATCATGCATACAAAAATTATATCATAGGAAATAAGTCAATTTTTAATCGTATTCATACGAAAGATTGTAAACAAGGGAGGTAAGTATACACAAACGAAAAATCTATCGTGAACTCTGAACAACACCTGCTATTTTCTGAATTGACAGAATCGCATTCCACACCGATTTAGGATAAAACTTTGATATGATCACATTAAGAAATGAAAATTATTTCATAATTTAATAATAAGAACCCATCATATGTCCTAATTTTTTCACAATAAGTGTCTGAAGCACCGGTGTCGTCCGACAGCTGTGAAGCAACCTCGACTTTAAAAGCGTTTATCTCGTAACTTAATCGAGATATTTGGCTATTTTGTAAATTAATTGAAGGAAAAAATATTTATTGTTTAAAGTATTTGTTCATTTCAAGTTCATAACAATGTCATCTAACAGTTTTCTTTAAAATTCGAGACCGACTATCGTTTCCGATTTTATACCTAAATTTAAACCGAAAGTCACGTGACCAAAGTTATGAAAATTCAGCCATGTTGGAAGCTGGCCGTCCTACTGTAACGATATCAAAGAAATGGGCGTGGCTTAATTTCCTATCTGTCAACGTTGTACACCGTATTTAGAAATATATTTAAAAAAAAAACAGAAATCGAAGTTAAAAAAAATGTTCAATAAAATCTTAATAAAAATGTTTAAGCTTTCAAACAAACTTCTTCTTTAAAAGAATACACACGCGACTGTTCGCGCACAGACGGATATTTTACATCAATTTATCCTATCACGAGCGAAAGTGTCCACCGCCATTTTAACTACATACGTTTATGGGCAGTACAAAAATAGCTGTTTCTCCGCCAATTCTGGTATGATACGTCATTTTAATCGGAAAACCCCTAGTATTGTGTGGGTATTATTTTTAAATATGCAAATCATACGTCCCATTTTATAAAAAATGCACAATATCGGCATTCTTTAACTTAGTATTTTAAGCCAGAAAACCCCGGGAACTCCATGGAACTACGACTATACACAGATCAAACATCGCTTAACAGTATTTTAAAGTCATTTAGTTTGCACAACATAGCGCATCATAGCGCAACTAGTCTGAACATGATGACCCTCTGCGAACCGTTTGTCATGTCAGTATTACTTCCCTTTGAATCCAATTTTCGTTCTACATTACCTCCCTTTTGACCTCGCATTCGACTTCCGGTTTTGCAATCAGTATTGATGTAGATTGTCAACATCTACGATTTGGATAGAATTCGTCGTCAATTTCAGGAATCGGTGATGTAAGTTATAAGTTTAGTAAGTTTTTATTTAGTTTATCAACTTTAACTTGTAAAAAGACCAGTTTGAACAGAACTAAGAGCACTGACTCCCCAATCACTGTAACAGACTCGTACCACGTGTTTTTCGAAACAAAAAATGAAAATGCATGAAGTTTTATGTTTTGACAAATCAGTCAAATACTAAGTAATAATACACCAAAGACATATATAACATATTATTATTAATTGATAATTTAATGTGATTTTAATATATATTATGCTTTGATAAATTTTTTCGATGAAAATTGTGCAGCAGAAATTTTACTAGATCTGGTCAATTTTTTACTTAAATTATTTAACAATATTTTAAGGTCTTGGAGTAGTTCCTCGGACTCGGATAAACAATCAATCGATGAGGAAAATTTCAAATTGTCACCAATTTTACAAAGAAAAAAAGGAAGTTAGTGTCACCTGCACAGCCACAGGCAACAAGTTCCCAAAAGGTGTTTGATTTTACTTACTCTTCAAGTTCAAGCTTGACTGATGTGATTATTTTTCATACCATCAATAAAATTTAATTATAACATTCATAACTGTGGGCACTGATTATACATAGATACATCACAATGAACTGAACACATCACAGGTTCTTAAAAAGTGTGCAAGGTATTGTCAGTGTTTTGAAGCTTGTTGACATATTCTGTTATAAATGTCATCATTCATAGTTTGTAAATTTATGTTTTGTGAAAGAATGACAAATAAAAAGTGTTGCCAAAAAGCACAACTGATAGTAGTAATGTAATAAGCATAAATGGGACAAAAATTACAAATATGAAACAATGCACTGTTTTCTGCTATGGAATAAAACATGAAAATAATAAAGTTGGAAAGATTGGTATTAAAAGCCTTATCGTAAAAATGTATTTTAAGCGGTTAGCGTATACGCTAAACGCTTATTTATCATTACTGTAATGTGCGGTATATTGAAATGAAAGAGAAATACATCGTGTATTACATGTACCAGAAATATAAAATAAAATTAATGTATAATTCAAAACGTTTTAAATGCCGATGAGGGAATGTATTTTCCGGGACGGGTTTTATTTTTTACAATAGAAAGGTAATAATACTAATAAATTGATAAAATAAATAAATAAATAAAACGAGACAGATTCTCGGTTTTCGTAGAAATAATAAACTTTTTAATTTTTGCTGACCTAAACATCGTCTTTTAGCTGTCAAAACATTTCCAAAGGTTAACTTGTAAGGGCACGTGCACAGTGATGTATTGTCGGATTTCGCTAGAAGTCAAAACTTCTTGTCAAGTTATATAATCAGTGAAGATGTTGTTTCATTTTTTTTAATGATTCTTCTTAAAACCGGGATTTACATTATATTTTTTATTTTTTATTTTTTACGATTCTTCTTAAAACCGGGATTTACATTATATTTTTTATTTTTATTTATTTACTATTCTTCTTAAAACCGGTATTTACATTATATTTTTTATTTTTTACGATTCTTCTTAAAACCGACGATTTTTTTACTCTTCACCGAGCAGAAAATATTCTTTTCGGCAGACCGCGGTGGATATTGACTTTTTTTTTAATTTCGCGGGATAACATGTTTCAATTCTCTAACAGATGTTTTAATATGAGTTTTAATATAAAGTTTTTTATACGCTTGTATATATCTTTGTCTATTAATACACCACAGTGACCTTTAAAGCCGAAATCAAAAAACTAAATTTTATTTACTAGATTGTATACAAGCTATTGAATTTATATTTGTACCCAAATGAGTGAAATTACCATCTTTTTTTCTAAAAAAAACAGTTCGAAATGTAGTTTCTTCAGTTAAAATTAATTTTAATATGTTTTCTTTAAAATTAATTTTTATTTTTTTCCGATATTTTTTTAAAATTAGACTGAGTGTAATTTGATCAAGTGGTGAACTTCTTTATATTGTTTTCAGTATTATTATATTCTTTATTAATTTATTCGTGATTACTGGATTGGGGGACCCGTAGCTCATAAAAAAATCATTCATCAGGTAAGTAAGTTGTCAATTAATATTGATTAATTATTAACAAAACATTCATATTAATAACAAAAGCAATAACAACAAGGCGTTTTACATACTCTTCTATTGACATCCATAGTTTACAAGAGTTACCTCTCTTTGACATTACATTTACTAGACAAGATACTGCTAGAAGATGAAATTGTAGATAGGTCCGATGTAGTAGGACCAGGATTTGTCTCAATATCGCCCGATAATATTAATAATATCTTCAGACAAGACACTGTTAGTATTAAACAATACGCATCAAAGATAAGTGTATAGAGTATTCGTAACAACAGTAAGTATTCTAAATAGTGTATACTATGACGTATAGAATGCATTTTAGTTACAGATATTATATTTGTAACCATCATGGGATTATAAAAATATTTAATCAAACCGTAGACTAGATTTGAATACATTGGAAATAAACTGGGTACCATTGCTTTGCAAGCAAAACTGCAATATACAGTATATAAAGAAACAAATAATATTAATAGTTTGAAGTAAATGCAAACCATTTTGGTAAAAGTACTAACACAAGGATAAAAATAAGTCGTAATGTTATATAAAGCAATGCTACATCGCATAGTAAGTGACATGGCGTTAAATGACATGTAAAACTGACCAGTTCGTAATCTATGACGCTGTGACGACACTGGCATTATGTAATACCTGGGGGGAACCAAAAGCAGATTTTGTACAAACTGACCTGTTTACATAAAATACATGAATTTAAATGCTGGATAATAATGTTGCAATAAATTAGGCAACATATAATACACATATAATACACCCAATTGTGCAAAAAAAGATAAACAAAGCAAATGTAGAACAAAAATTGGAAGAAAAAATGGTTTAAAAAATGGGAAAATAAACAAAAAAAAAATACATGAGATATATACATATGTGATATAACTATAATAGTTATGGTCAAGTACATAGACATTTCAATGTTTATTGTTCATGTAAGATGCTTAGGTCTCAAAATGCATCTGATATCAGGTACATCCTGACAGGGCGGCAGCATAAGTAGTGGTAGTAAGCTCCATCGATCTCGGTGTTCGGAAAGGATCCAAGTCGCACTCACGGTCAATACGGAATTTCTTATTTGTTTTATCTGTCAGAAATATCTTTCCGTCCCAGGTCCACGTCTTTGTTATTTTTCTATCCTTCCAAAGGTCGCGGGCTTTACGATACAGTTCTTGGCGCCTCTTGGTAAGGTCATCGTTTATAAAAACATTATTCAGTGACGGAACAGATTTCATTACACGCCTTGATATCAATAGTTTACGTTTAGTGTTATACCTAACAAATTTTACTAGGATCTGTCGTGGGCGTGACTGGCCTGGTTTGCCTGATCTATGTGATCGGCTAATATCAACATCATGAATATCCACTCCCATTTTGTTCGCGACGTCTCTGACAATAGCGTCAGTATCTTCTCCAGTTTTTTCTGGAATGCCAGAAATCCTGACAGCATTACGCCGCCCATACTGTTCTAATTCATCAATACTTAAACGCAGGTTTTCATTTTCAGATTTAAGAGTATTGATCTCTTGCTTTAGTACAACAACCTCCGACTAGATTTCACTTACAAACTCGTCAAAAACTTTGCGAACAGTAGCTTGGACTTCAGACAATATATCAATAGTAAAGTCAGTTTTTATAGTATTTTTAACGGCAGCTGCTATGCGTTCAACATCTCTATCGCTCAGGAATCCCTTATATACCCTCTGAAGCCATGGTGTATGAATCACTTACTACACTTAATACGCTTACTGAACTTTCAGTACTGTCTACACTGTCAACACTTTCATTTAATTCAGACAGTGAAGATGAAGATGAGCTAAGTTTTTGTTTGTTGCTAAATCTACGCCTTCTTTTACGTTTTGTATGCGGCATTACATAGTATAGATATAATCAATTAGCAAACTTCAATATAACGTAAACATTAGAATGTAAATACTAAGTATGATCATATATATACCGGTATAGTGTATACAAGTATATAAGGTAATGCGGGTAATACAGGTATATCATCAGGTGAACACTTTTAACTCTCTTAAATTTCTATTGTCTTTCGGAAATTTCTTAAAATATGGACATTTTTACAAAATTATCAAAGTCAAATTGATCCATACTATGTAGCATTCTACTCTCTACTGACCTGCTAACTTTTACATCTCTTGACCATACCTATGGGTGATAAAAACTACATAACTGTGTATCGAACTTTTACACCTCCGCCCTGAAGGGCGTGTTACCTGTGAAGTCAATACACAATTACGTGCTAAACAGATGCACCAAAACATTAACATTATACCAAATGTTCAAATGACAATAATCAGATAATACATCTCAGTGTTTGACAATCAGCCGTCCAGAAAAAAGTCAAACGGGATTTAAATGCCATTTACCAGTTTACTTAAAATCAAAAACACGAAATACTGTCATTCTATTCTAAACCAGAATTTGCGCTACTCCAGAATTTGCGTCACTAGGTGTCGCCTTGTCGTCACCTCGTAGAATTTGCATTTCGTGGTTATCGTAATAAATCATTGATTAAATGGGTTTTTTAACTTAAACTGTATAAAAATTCTTATGTATTAGAAGGATAATTGATTTTTCTAAACGACCACAACAATCGTTAACCCATCAAAACATATTAAAACGTCGAAATTCTTGACATAATGCGGAGTGTTGTGAAAGGTCAAAATGAAATGGGCGGTGCTGAGTCAGTTTACACCCAGAAATTGAATTGACAGAATCGCATCCCACACCGATTGGGTAAAAAATTAAACATGTAATCAATAGTATTTAGAATACCGGTCATTTTGATACCAGATACAAACCATCATTTGCACCGGTTTTTACACGGGAAGTCGACAAAATTGGATCACTTGCACTTGAGAATTTTTGAAAACAAAACAAAACACCGTACTAATTATTGGATATGCACTTATATTATTTATAAATTACTGTTCTATATATTTAATTTTATAGTTTGAAATTAATTTTTACTTAGTTTTTGTGTGATTTTAGTTTTATGCAGAAAAAAATGCCACGAAAATCCAACCGCAGTAATCAAAACACAGATCGCCTTCCTGGCCCTTGTACTGTTGTAATCATCACGATATCTCTAAAGTAATACTAAGATACGTTCATCTGTCTCAAAAATTTGATAATATTGTTTTTTTTTTTTCACTTTTATCACTTTGAAAGATTTTAATTGTATTTGTAGAGAGTGTGGTGCTAGATTAAAAGTGGGGTTAAGCCAGTTGCCTGATGCAATTTGTGATAGCAGTGATGCAGAGAGATTAACTGATTCTAATGACCAACATCTGCTTCTTGTTATTGTTTGTTGTGTTGTGGTTTTTTAATCAAATTTTCTGATTTGTATTCAATGTAGTAAGCATAGAAAGCATAGAACCACAGTTAGACCACTGAATTAGTATGCATACAGTTGTGTCATGTATTCAGGTTCCATTGCTCAACACTGATACTGAAGGAGAGACAGCAGAATTCACAGCAGAATTGTTACCTTAGGCTACAAAATATTGTCAACTCGAACAGTTTTAAGTTTATGTACTTAAAAGTTGTGAGAGAGTGAACATGTCACTTTTCCATCTAAATATTAAGTTTTTTTTAAACTTAACTTTCAGGTTTATTTGCAATCTGCAGTGCCTGTAGTATCCAAATCTTGGATTTAGCATATGCTATGCATGAAGCCATGATAACTTCAAAACTTTTTATGATACATGTTTGCCACCTGAGCTGATTCTAGACTCATTAACATTTGATGAAATTGATATCTTTTGTTTCAGAAAAGTAGTGTAATTTATGAGGGTACAATACAATGGTGTTATCTAGTTAGTCTACATAAGAGATTTAAACTAGACAGTATCTGTTTTCAACACTACATGTAATTTTACAATTTCAGATTTAGATACAAGAAAACTTTACCATTCACCTGCAAGTTTATTAATCTCAAAGGATAATCAAGTATATATATATGCAGGAGATGCGCCAGTATTTATAATGGTCTGCCATGTAATATCACACCGTCGGGGCAATTTACTTTGTTAAGATGCAAGCTCACTGAGTTCATATGCTACAAACAAGCAAACCACTCGCCCCGTCACATTATTCTGGTACCAAGTGAAACTGGATACTCTGTCCACCTAATGAAAAGTGCCAGGTGAGGAGACAGTATTTCAAATTTTGAAGTCTTGGGTAGGAATTGACTTAGTTTTAAACCCACAGCTGTTGTATGTTGAAGATTGAACCCCAGTGCAACTTTGTAACTGACCACATGCAAGAAATACTGGTTCTAAATTTTTAACTTTGGTTGAGAAATAATTTTTTACTTTGTTTCATTGAAAAGAATTTTTTTTTTTTTTTAAAAAATTATCATTTCTCAAAAAAAAAAAAAAAAAAAAAAAAAAAAAAAAATGCATTGATAATAAAATTTCAAATTTTAGCATAGTCTCAAATTAAGAAATAAAACTTTGATTATAACAAATTCTAAATGAAGTAAAAATTGCAAATTAGCTTCCATAGCATGATAGAATTCATTTATAACTCCCGAGCACCTGTGTTACATCTCTGTTCCTTGGACAATAGTGCGTTTAGAATTTTCTAAAAGGAAAACGTGTTAACTTTTACTTCTTTTTTGGATATTAGTTTTCTTTTTATAGTTAAATCATGCATACAAAAATTTTGTAACTGACCACATGCAAGAAATACTGGTTCTAAATTTTTAACTTTGGTTGAGAAATAATTTTTTACTTTGTTTCATTGAAAAGAATTTTTTTTTTTTTTAAAAATTATCATTTCTCAAAAAAAAAAAAAAAAAAAAAAAAAAAAAAAATGCATTGATAATAAAATTTCAAATTTTAGCATAGTCTCAAATTAAGAAATAAAACTTTGATTATAACAAATTCTAAATGAAGTAAAAATTGCAAATTAGCTTCCATAGCATGATAGAATTCATTTATAACTCCCGAGCACCTGTGTTACATCTCTGTTCCTTGGACAATAGTGCGTTTAGAATTTTCTAAAAGGAAAACGTGTTAACTTTTACTTCTTTTTTGGATATTAGTTTTCTTTTTATAGTTAAATCATGCATACAAAAATTATATCATAGGAAATAAGTCAATTTTTAATCGTATTCATACGAAAGATTGTAAACAAGGGAGGTAAGTATACACAAACGAAAAATCTATCGTGAACTCTGAACAACACCTGCTATTTTCTGAATTGACAGAATCGCATTCCACACCGATTTAGGATAAAACTTTGATATGATCACATTAAGAAATGAAAATTATTTCATAATTTAATAATAAGAACCCATCATATGTCCTAATTTTTTCACAATAAGTGTCTGAAGCACCGGTGTCGTCCGACAGCTGTGAAGCAACCTCGACTTTAAAAGCGTTTATCTCGTAACTTAATCGAGATATTTGGCTATTTTGTAAATTAATTGAAGGAAAAAATATTTATTGTTTAAAGTATTTGTTCATTTCAAGTTCATAACAATGTCATCTAACAGTTTTCTTTAAAATTCGAGACCGACTATCGTTTCCGATTTTATACCTAAATTTAAACCGAAAGTCACGTGACCAAAGTTATGAAAATTCAGCCATATTGGAAGCTGGCCGTCCTACTGTAACGATATCAAAGAAATGGGCGTGGCTTAATTTCCTATCTGTCAACGTTGTACACCGTATTTAGAAATATATTTAAAAAAAAAACAGAAATCGAAGTTAAAAAAAATGTTCAATAAAATCTTAATAAAAATGTTTAAGCTTTCAAACAAACTTCTTCTTTAAAAGAATACACACGCGACTGTTCGCGCACAGACGGATATTTTACATCAATTTATCCTATCACGAGCGAAAGTGTCCACCGCCATTTTAACTACATACGTTTATGGGCAGTACAAAAATAGCTGTTTCTCCGCCAATTCTGGTATGATACGTCATTTTAATCGGAAAACCCCTAGTATTGTGTGGGTATTATTTTTAAATATGCAAATCATACGTCCCATTTTATAAAAAATGCACAATATCGGCATTCTTTAACTTAGTATTTTAAGCCAGAAAACCCCGGGAACTCCATGGAACTACGACTATACACAGATCAAACATCGCTTAACAGTATTTTAAAGTCATTTAGTTTGCACAACATAGCGCATCATAGCGCAACTAGTCTGAACATGATGACCCTCCTGCGAACCGTTTGTCATGTCAATATTACTTCCCTTTGAATCCAATTTTCGTTCTACATTACCTCCCTTTTGACCTCGCATTCGACTTCCGGTTTTGCAATCAGTATTGATGTAGATTGTCAACATCTACGATTTGGATAGAATTCGTCGTCAATTTCAGGAATCGGTGATGTAAGTTATAAGTTTAGTAAGTTTTTATTAGTTTATCAACTTTAACTTGTAAAAAGACCAGTTTGAACAGAACTAAGAGCACTGACTCCCCAATCACTGTAACAGACTCGTACCACGTGTTTTTCGAAACAAAAAATGAAAATGCATGAAGTTTTATGTTTTGACAAATCAGTCAAATACTAAGTAATAATACACCAAAGACATATATAACATATTATTATTAATTGATAATTTAATGTGATTTTAATATATATTATGCTTTGATAAATTTTTTCGATGAAAATTGTGCAGCAGAAATTTTACTAGATCTGGTCAATTTTTTACTTAAATTATTTAACAATATTTTAAGGTCTTGGAGTAGTTCCTCGGACTCGGATAAACAATCAATCGATGAGGAAAATTTCAAATTGTCACCAATTTTACAAAGAAAAAAAGGAAGTTAGTGTCACCTGCACAGCCACAGGCAACAAGTTCCCAAAAGGTGTTTGATTTTACTTACTCTTCAAGTTCAAGCTTGACTGATGTGATTATTTTCATACCATCAATAAAATTTAATTATAACATTCATAACTGTGGGCACTGATTATACATAGATACATCACAATGAACTGAACACATCACAGGTTCTTAAAAAGTGTGCAAGGTATTGTCAGTGTTTTGAAGCTTGTTGACATATTCTGTTATAAATGTCATCATTCATAGTTTGTAAATTTATGTTTTGTGAAAGAATGACAAATAAAAAGTGTTGCCAAAAAGCACAACTGATAGTAGTAATGTAATAAGCATAAATGGGACAAAAATTACAAATATGAAACAATGCACTGTTTTCTGCTATGGAATAAAACATGAAAATAATAAAGTTGGAAAGATTGGTATTAAAAGCCTTATCGTAAAAATGTATTTTAAGCGGTTAGCGTATACGCTAAACGCTTATTTATCATTACTGTAATGTGCGGTATATTGAAATGAAAGAGAAATACATCGTGTATTACATGTACCAGAAATATAAAATAAAATTAATGTATAATTCAAAACGTTTTAAATGCCGATGAGGGAATGTATTTTCCGGGACGGGTTTTATTTTTTACAATAGAAAGGTAATAATACTAATAAATTGATAAAATAAATAAATAAATAAAACGAGACAGATTCTCGGTTTTCGTAGAAATAATAAACTTTTTAATTTTTGCTGACCTAAACATCGTCTTTTAGCTGTCAAAACATTTCCAAAGGTTAACTTGTAAGGGCACGTGCACAGTGATGTATTGTCGGATTTCGCTAGAAGTCAAAACTTCTTGTCAAGTTATATAATCAGTGAAGATGTTGTTTCATTTTTTTTAATGATTCTTCTTAAAACCGGGATTTACATTATATTTTTTATTTTTTATTTTTTACGATTCTTCTTAAAACCGGGATTTACATTATATTTTTTATTTTTATTTATTTACTATTCTTCTTAAAACCGGTATTTACATTATATTTTTTATTTTTTACGATTCTTCTTAAAACCGACGATTTTTTTACTCTTCACCGAGCAGAAAATATTCTTTTCGGCAGACCGCGGTGGATATTGACTTTTTTTTTAATTTCGCGGGATAACATGTTTCAATTCTCTAACAGATGTTTTAATATGAGTTTTAATATAAAGTTTTTTATACGCTTGTATATATCTTTGTCTATTAATACACCACAGTGACCTTTAAAGCCGAAATCAAAAAACTAAATTTTATTTACTAGATTGTATACAAGCTATTGAATTTATATTTGTACCCAAATGAGTGAAATTACCATCTTTTTTTTCTAAAAAAAACAGTTCGAAATGTAGTTTCTTCAGTTAAAATTAATTTTAATATGTTTTCTTTAAAATTAATTTTTATTTTTTTCCGATATTTTTTTAAAATTAGACTGAGTGTAATTTGATCAAGTGGTGAACTTCTTTATATTGTTTTCAGTATTATTATATTCTTTATTAATTTATTCGTGATTACTGGATTGGGGGACCCGTAGCTCATAAAAAAATCATTCATCAGGTAAGTAAGTTGTCAATTAATATTGATTAATTATTAACAAAACATTCATATTAATAACAAAAGCAATAACAACAAGGCGTTTTACATACTCTTCTATTGACATCCATAGTTTACAAGAGTTACCTCTCTTTGACATTACGTTGGTTACGACGGACAATTTTAGCTGTAAAATACATAAAATCTTACCTAAAGCCATAATTCTTTTTTTAATTTTGTTTATTTTTTTGAACTGCATCTACTGAACCTACCGTAGACAAAATATAATAATTAACTTCTCTATAATTTCTCCCGTTTACTCCTGTCTAACACGTATTGATGAACAGTATCATACACATGCATACATATTTTCGCCATAAAATCGTTAAAAATCATCCTAGAGTCATTTTTTTTTAATTTGTTCATTTTTTAAATCAGCATCTAATGAACCTACCGTAGGCAAAATATATCAATTATCTTTTCTTTTATTTCTCCCGTTTACTCCCGTATACTCCCGTATACTCCCGTTTACTTTTTATACCTACCCGATTATTTTCCTTTTTTACAGGGTAATACATATTTAAAATTGAAATGTCTTTTGATTCTGTAGGTGTGTCAGTTAGAAGAAAGACTTGATACCAGTGCAGATTTTGAAGAAGGAGTACAAAATTTAAGTGAGTTTCAAACATCAACTCCTGTAAAATATACATTTTTTGACAGTATAGACAACAGTAATTTTATACTGAATCCTAATTCTTTGTCACTGTTTAGTCATGGTTCAATTTTGAATGTTAGCAACTGCAACTGCACTCAAACAGAAGTTTCTTTTGTTGACCTAGAACAACAACTGCATGTTTTGAAACAAGAAATTGAGCTTGTAGAAGTATGCTTATTAATTTCATGTGCTACACAAGTGGACGAAGATTTACCGGAAGGTTTTCCAATGGAACGAAGTACTCAAACAGTTTATAAAGGAGTACTTTTCCGACCTTGTACAAATATACAGACAGATTTTGATTGCAATTCACTCTCTTTAGGCTTCAAAAATATTTTTTATGGTGAGTGTGTAACCAGTTTAGATGAT
This sequence comes from Tegillarca granosa, assembly GCA_029721355.1. NCBI lineage: Eukaryota > Metazoa > Mollusca > Bivalvia > Arcoida > Arcidae > Tegillarca > Tegillarca granosa. The sequence goes on from CM056608.1 coordinate 8,720,866, forward strand.
GTCAATTCAAAAGTTATTCAAACTTTAGTTACTTTAATTTAGGTACAAAATCTGTCACTCTTGTATGCAAGTGCTGATTTTTTTTTCACATGCACTAATTAATTGTCACATTTGTAAAGAAACAAAATTAATGCTTTTTTCATTCAGTTTGTATAGGATCTGTTTTTTATTGTTTTTGTTGTTTTAGCAGTTTAATTTTTTGAGAAAATCCAATTGGATTTGTGTAGATTTGTGTTTTAAACTTGTCAGTATAGTATATCTGTTGATATTTTATGGTATTTTAATATAATAAGACATGTAAATTATATCAGTCTATTGCTGCACAAAAGAGTTTGGCTTATTGTTAAAAGCTTGTTATGTTTTTGCAGTAACTAACTAAACATTGTTGTGTTAATTTTACATTATTTTGAAATTTATTGATTGTTTTTGCTTTTTTTTTTGGTAAATGCTTTTGTTGTTTTAAATTTTCCTATCTGTCTAAGATGTCTGACATTACATACAGACATATAGTTGATATTTTTCAAGAGAAAGGCAAGGAGGAATGTTTTTTATTTTTAAAATCTAAATGTATGAGTAATTGTAGGGACAAATCCATTAAAAAATCTGTAGATCAAATTATAGGGGAATACAAAAAGATAAACAAGTCTAAATCCAGGCCCTCATATCCAGAGAAAATTAAATCTTTTTTTGAGCAAGTTTATATTTTCCCTAGGGTTGTGGAAGGCAATATTATTAAATCAGAGACCGAAAAACTCTGCACTAGCATGGGCAAATCATCACTCTCAACAGTAGCCTCTGATTTATCATCTTTAGTAACAGCTAATGAAAATCTTCAAAGGGAAAATGATTTGTTAAAAGAGAAACTCAAGCATAGACTTAGGAGGGATAGATATGAAAAATTATTGAAAAGTAAGCAAATGTTAGAAAAAGAAGTTATATTTTTAAAGGCTACAGTGGCAAAAAAAAAAATACTGTTTTAAAACAAGCTCGTTCTTCAAAATCTTATGCTGTAGTCCAAATAGAAAAGTTGAAACTTGAGATAGAACGTTTAAGTTTTGAAAATAATGAGTTGAAAGAGTCCCTAGAGGTAAAAAAACAACAGATTATAGATACAAAAAGTGAGGTTAATGAAGTTGTTCAATCAAATGAATATGTGCAATCACTTCTTTCAAATAATACAATAGAACTTTATGATAATGACAGTAAGACTTACAATCAATCTGCCCAAACTTGCATATATGAACTTTTATCTTTAAATGTGACAACAAGTAAAGTAGTTTCTGTCATCGAATGTGTACTTAAACTGGCTAATACAAAACCCAATAGATTGCCAAGTTTATCCACCATAAATAACATGAATATTCAACGCCTTATTCTTGCCTAAAAACAGTTATCAGAGATTCTCTTGGATAAGAGCAACAGGTGTTTGCTTAGTGATGAAACATCAAAATTTGGAAAGAAGTTTTAAGGTTTTCATCTTCGAGATGAAGATGGGAGAATGTTTGTCTTAGGTCTAAGGCAAATGGTGAACAAGTCGGGTCAAGACACACTGGATACTTTTAAAAATATCTTGTCTGACATAGATCATGTTAGTGAGGCTTCAGAAAACATGGTTAGTAAATCCATTTTGCTGTCAGCTGATGAACAGATGGCTATCAGTAAATTAAACAACTTTTTTTGTTCTTTGCATGCATTAGTGCACATGGCAGAGACAGCAAATTCTTGCATTAAAACAGTTGAAGAAGCCTCATTTGATGGTAGCCCACCTATATCTGACCCTTCTTTCAAGACAGCAAATGAACCGGGTACTACCAGGTTGTTAAGAACATCCAGCAAAGCATTTTCATGTGGGGGAGATGAAAAGTGTGGTGTGTTTGGTTCATTTTTTATTTTTGTTAAAGATTTTTTAAGATAACATAAACTGAAAAGTATACCCATTCAAAGATTCAGGGGTAATAGGTTCAACATTTTGTTTGCAAATGCAGCTAACATGTTTTTTCTTCATGAGAAAATTAGGGAATTTCTGGAGTGTGACTGTTCCAATCGGTTGTTAAAGTCAATTTTACATGATATGAAGATTCCACAATTTGTAGCTGGGTTGAAGGCTCTTGGTTTAATTTCATTTCTGGTAACTGTACCGCTTTGGTGTTTTATTGAGAACAATGATGTTCATATCTTGGATAGTCCAAAATATTACAGTGAAATTATAACTCTGTTAGAAAGCATTTGCAATATTGAATCTTTACAAAATTTTATTGAAGGAAAAATCACATTATCTTTTTCTGATGATCAAGCACTTTTTTCTGACAGTATTTTTCAATCATAAATCAAACCTTGGAAGCATGATGACCTGGTCATTACCATTTTGTTAACTCTTGTACCAGGTTTATGCGAGTGTATGAAATCTTTGTTTAGTGACTATCTAGATGGTGGTGAATGGGCTAATGTTTCATCTGTAGAAAAAAGATCATCAACAGTTAGTGCTCCAAAACATAACAAATTCTCGGAAACAATATTTGGACATGTGGACAGAATTTTGAGAGAAAAACCAAATATAACCACTATAGCTGAAGAAGCATATTTAATGTTTTGCCATAACAGGACATTGGAATGGCTCACTAGCAAGAGTGTAAAAGAGACTCAGCGTTTAACAACTATGGCAAGAAAAGAGGTTAAAAGGGCCAGAAGATTGTTTTCAGAGAGACAGAAAGAGATAGAGGAAAGAAGAAAAGAGATACTGAAAGCCAAGTTTGAGGAAAAGCAGAGGAAGGAAAGAAATAAGATTGAACGTTTGGAAGGATTCACGAAGGATATTGTCAGTTGGGGTTTGTGGCAGAATGAGCAGCAAGTGGACCAGCATTTATCTCTCTATTCTAAAAAGAAGGATAAATTAGATGCGCTTAAGGCACAACTTGGGTTTCGAAAACAAGTTTTGCATCAAAAGCCAAAAGATGAATCAATGAAGGATGTGTACAGCGTGTCGAAGTCGGTTGATGGACGTAGAGTTCAGTTGTCTGTGGAAGAGCTTGCACTAAATGTGAAAAAGTTAGTGAAGCATGCGTTAAACATCCCTGTATCAAGTGATGCAAATGATGGACCTATTTTAGTTGGTATGAACATTAAAATGAAATTTGAAGATGATAACAGCCAACAGAGTTGGTACAAAGGATTTGTTATATCCAAGGTATCATGTTGTAGGAATTCATAGTTGAGGTTCAAGTTTAAAGTTGAAGTTAAAAGTTATACAAAATAGGCTGCTAGATATGTAGTTAGTAATGTTGGAAATGTTACAAGAGTTTACACAGAATTTTTTTGACTTGTTATTTGTGTTTCATCTTGTTTGTTTTATGGGCTCACACTGTAAGTTACAATCATGTGACATTTCTTTCAGTTAATTTCTGAGGTTTAAAAAAGATGCCGCATGCACATAATTTGCTATAAGCAAGGGCATTCATGTGTAAATTACAATTTTATAGAAATTCATAAAACAGTGTGAACCTTTTTATTTATTTTTTGATCTTTTTATCATGTTAAAATTTTTATTGTGTTTTTATTTTTTTAGTTAGATGCATGGTGTTCTTTACATGGATTTAGCATGAGGTTTTAAATTTATGTTTTATATTGTGTAGAATTAAGATAAATTAAACCACTTGTTATTGTTATTATGTTTGATGTAGTAGTAATACACTGTAATAAGATTTGTTTTAACTTTACAAAATATATTTTTGAAGTTTCATTATTTTATACTAGAGGAGAAAACCTCACTCTTCTGAAGCATTTACTTTCACATAGTGAATTGTTTAAATTATTATTTGCAAATGTGAAAAAAAACATGTAATACATTCATTTACTATTTTTCAATTTTAACATGAGAAAACATTAACATTTTGAGTTTAAAAAGAACTAATAATGTACATCATCAAATGTCATTTTAGAATCTTCTGGAAATAGCTTTGACCAGTTAGATGCACATTTCCAATCAATTTAATGATTGAATGATTATAAGATTTATTTTTATGTTTTTTTGGTAGTTCTGTTCAGTTTTGCTTTAATTACAACATGTTTTGATAATAATCTAATAATGAAATTATTTTTAATATATTTCAGGTTCCAGGATTTTTATCTTGGTTTAATGTTAAATTTGAGAACGACCGGACCATATATACGTATGAACTGATGAAAGATTATGGTCAGGGGAATTTAGAAATCTTAGTTTGAAGTAATTACGTATCTATGGAAAAAGAAAAGACTAAACGAATGTGAAATTTCATGTTACTACAGAGTTATTCTATTAAACAAGAAAACGACAGAATTTTTGTTGATTTTTCATTGTTTGACACTGAATTGTTTTTTTTTCAGGGAACAGATATGCAATAACTGTTTTCATTTTTTCATTTCCCATCAGATTCCCTTCAAAATGATGTATAACATGCCTATATTTAAAGAATTTTTACAAAAACCTTTGATATCGCTACCTACTGAGAATCTGTCGCATATAAAATGACTCGAGTCTGATTACCTCCCTTTATCCATTGGTTAATATCGTCTGCTTGCTATCGACGTATACTAGTATGTAATACTATAATGAGATGAACCAGGTTTCGCAGTTATTTCTTAACTAAGATTTTCCTTACCTTAAAAATGTAAAATTACTAAATTGTTATGCTAATTTGTTTATGAATTTCTTAGATAATAAATTACTGTGAAGCTAGTAATAAAGTAGTGAAATGAAAATATATTAACAAGATTAGTTTATATTATTATTTAATAAAATATAGAAATACAAGTGATAACAAAATAATCAACAACATATTTTACAGGACTAACTTCCTAGAACTACAAGTAATCAAAGCACCAAGTTGTAATTGGATTTAGCAGATGAATATATAACTTTACTCTGAGTAGCACATGACATACATTGTTTTTATATGGTCAATCTTGTTTATTAAAAATATGTACACATAAATGATTAATAATTGTGTCGATAAAGTTAATCCTTTGAGTGAGGTAATTATATATATATATATATATATATATATATATATATATATATATATATATATATATATATATATATATATAAACTAGAATATATGATATGGTCTTAAACATAACAGTTTATTCTTTGTAAAACACGTTTCAAAGTTGTGTCCACGGTAAAACATGTTTTACAAAGAATAAATTAAGTTCATTTTATATACTAGTATATAATTATAAAATTTTATTCTCAACAAGATAAAAATATTAGCAAATAATATACATGTACATCCGATAGATGGACATTTGTAACCTCGCAGAGTAATGTTATGTGCCGATAGTTCGGAATATCACACTTTAAAGTGTGCAGCCCAATTTTGGACGACATCCAAAAACGTCTTTATATACCTGATCTGGACTTTTGACCTGATAGATGTCCTGTCTGTGATTATTGAAATTATGAATCTGGTCACACTGATATTTCGGGTTACTACACGTATAAGTGTGTCGCGCAACTCTGGACGACATCCGAAAAATCAGATAAAAATTGATTAATTTATTCATTTTTATATGATGGAAGTAACTCAAAGTTTTTTCCCTTTTCCGCAAACTACATTTTACGCCAAATTTACTTTCGAGTATTGATTTTAATTCTTTGGCCGAAAGATTCTCATAATTTGGTGGCTTTATACTTTCAGTTTCTTTAAACAAATTATCCGCGCCTGTTATTTCTTTAAAAATTTTTGATTTCTTGGTCGATCTTAATTTTAGAAGTCACGACTCCTATAACCTTCAGATGATTTAGAATATTTTCTTTTGGCCCTTTCACAATTTTCGTTTTTGCAAATGTTCAAGCCTTTTCCTAGATTTAAGTTCATCAACAGTAGCATCTTGTCTATTTTTTTTTTTTTTTTTTTTTTTTTTTTTTTTTTTTTTTTTTTTTTTTTTTGTGGTATATAGTTTCCACCTGATCATTGATTTTCTCCGTGCCTTAACCATATATCCTTGACTTGGGCGTCAAACCCCATTTACTTATCAATCAAAAGGAGGAGGGGGTTAGTTGTCTAGTATACTAGTTTAAAAAAATTTAAGTCAATATTGATTTTCTGAAACTACAAAAATTATTAACATATATATAATTAATAAAAGAAAAAAAACATATATATAGAGAATCTCGGAAGAGAAGTATACGCTTAGGTAAACCGGTTTCCTCAACAATTACAAATTGAAATTTAACTATTTAACATGTCAAATGAAAACATGTAAATAAATAAATAAATAAATAAGTAAATAGTGAAGATTATAAATAAAAAAAATGGATATTTAAAAAAATTAAATCAAATATGTCATTCTCATTACCCTTTTTTAAAATGAATAAATAAATAAATAGTGAATGTTATAATTTTTAAAAAATGGAAATTTCAAAAAAAAATTAAATCAAATATGTCATTCTCATCACTCATTTAATAAATAAATAAATAGTGAAGGTTATCAATGAAAAGATTTGAAGATTTTAATTTCGTCAACCCCCTTTTCAATCATATAGACACTAGTTTTCTTTACTTACTAAAAACACCGCAAGGGCAGACAGGTTAGAATCTTACCTGTAATATATTGTTTTGAACGCCGCAAATTTGACAGATTAAACCGGAAATATAAACGCGAGTATCAGCAAAACCGACGTAATCGATTATCCGATTTATGCGATTCAAATTCACGTGATTTCTGGAAGGAGATAAGTAAACTCGGTATGGTGAATGACCGTAAGCGGAATATTCCTATGGAAGTAGTGGATGTTAATGGTGATATTATAATTGATTCTAAAGAAGTACTAAATGTTTGGAAAAGTGAATATGATCAATTATTTAATAGTGTTAGTGAAAATAATAATTTTGATAATGCGCATTTCGAAAATATAGAAAGTGTTTTATCTTCCGAAAGTGTTGAAAATTCTGTGTTTGATATATCACCGTTAAATGTACCTATTACTAGGTCAGAAGTTTTTAATGCTATTGATAAAGCTAAAGCTGGTTAAGCTGCTGGTCTAGATGATATTCCAGCAGAGGTTTTGAAAAATAATACATGTGCTGAAATGTTGTACCATATTATAAATTATTGTTTTGAAAACAGTGTTATACCTATTGAATGGTCACGTAGTATTATTAAACCTATACCTAAGTCAGGTCAAGGTGATCTAAAAGATCCTTTATCTTATAGGGGTTTAACTATTTTGTCTATTCCTTGTAAAATATATACTTATATTTTAAACCAAAGGTTGTATAACTGGTAAGAAAATAATGATGTTCTTGTCGATAATAATTCTTTATTCTCACATTGCATTTTACAATTTAGAGAACAATTACATACACAATTAATACATAAGTAATTAAGTACAGTGGTAGATCATATAATAATGAATAACATTAACCAGGAGAGCTGATTCTCTCATTTACAATTTTTATAAATTTACATAATTTGCGTAAAACATGTATATTATTGTTTGAAAATAAATCAAAAAATTTTATAATATTTGGTTTAATTGTAAATTTTCTTGGTAATAATGCTTTTCTTCATCAAAAATTTTACAGTTCATTATATAGTGGAATTCATCACCGATATCATCGTTACATAAAAAACAAACACGATTTTCTCTTACAATATTCTGCCATCTACCAGTTTCAATAGGAAGTTTGTGATTCGAAGACCTAAATTTACTTAAAATATTAATATCTGTCGGATCTAAGTTTGAAGTCAAATAGTTTTGCAATTGAAAATTGTTACCAACAAACAATTTGTAAGATATACCCTTAGAAGACGAATCACATTTTTCATACCATGATTGTAAAAATTGATCATATAATTTTTGTTTTATACTTTTAATAAGCCAAGTATCATTAGGAAATGTTTGTGATAACCATATATTATTCAAACCAGTTTCTTCAAAAACAGACTTAATAAAATTCAACCACTAATTCAGAACCATCTAAAAATTTCGAATACAAAAATTTATATAAAATTGAACAAAATTTATGATGTTTTCCAATAATTAATTTACACCAATAACTAATCATTCGAGACTTAATATCAACAACTAGTGGGATTCTTCCCAATTCGCCATATACAATAAAATTTGGCGTTGACTGTTTTATATTTAATACTAATTTACAATATTTCAAATAACTCTTTCCCTCCCCGAGGGTATCCATAACTCAGTAGGCAGTACTTTGTGCTGTCAGAAAATGTACCATTTAACAAAATTTTCAGTCATTTAAAATTTAAAATTTATTTGAAACTAAGGTTTGTTCCCTCATGCAAAGCATTCCTTAGCTGGATTTGGATGTATATACTTTTGAAACTTTAGATTCATTATTTTCAACTGTTTGGCCTATCTTTTTTATGTATCAAACTTTTCGGTCTTAGTGTCACTGATGAGGAATGAATTTCCGAAATGTGCGCATCTGGCACATCAAAATTTAACTGGTATTTGTATTATATATTTACTACCCCTGAGCGGGTACCGCTGCTGGTGGAGTAAAACTCCCCGAGGGTATCCATAACTCAGTAGGCAGTACTTTGTGCTGTCAGAAAATGTACCATTTAACAAAATTTTCAGTCATTTAAAATTTAAAATTTATTTGAAACTAAGGTTTGTTCCCTCATGCAAAGCATTCCTTAGCTGGATTTGGATGTATATACTTTTGAAACTTTAGATTCATTATTTTCAACTGTTTGGCCTATCTTTTTTATGTATCAAACTTTTCGGTCTTAGTGTCACTGATGAGGAATGAATTTCCGAAATGTGCGCATCTGGCACATCAAAATTTAACTGGTATTTGTATTATATATTTACTACCCCTGAGCGGGTACCGCTGCTGGTGGAGTAAAACTCCCCGAGGGTATCCATAACTCAGTAGGCAGTACTTTGTGCTGTCAGAAAATGTACCATTTAACAAAATTTTCAGTCATTTAAAATTTAAAATTTATTTGAAACTAAGGTTTGTTCCCTCATGCAAAGCATTCCTTAGCTGGATTTGGATGTATATACTTTTGAAACTTTAGATTCATTATTTTCAACTGTTTGGCCTATCTTTTTTATGTATCAAACTTTTCGGTCTTAGTGTCACTGATGAGGAATGAATTTCCGAAATGTGCGCATCTGGTACATCAAAATTTAACTGGTATTTGTATTATATATTTACTACCCCTGAGCGGGTACCGCTGCTGGTGGAGTAAAACTCCCCGAGGGTATCCATAACTCAGTAGGCAGTACTTTGTGCTGTCAGAAAATGTACCATTTAACAAAATTTTCAGTCATTTAAAATTTAAAATTTATTTGAAACTAAGGTTTGTTCCCTCATGCAAAGCATTCCTTAGCTGGATTTGGATGTATATACTTTTGAAACTTTAGATTCATTATTTTCAACTGTTTGGCCTATCTTTTTTATGTATCAAACTTTTCGGTCTTAGTGTCACTGATGAGGAATGAATTTCCGAAATGTGCGCATCTGGCACATCAAAATTTAACTGGTATTTGTATTATATATTTACTACCCCTGAGCGGGTACCGCTGCTGGTGGAGTAAAACTCCCCGAGGGTATCCATAACTCAGTAGGCAGTACTTTGTGCTGTCAGAAAATGTACCATTTAACAAAATTTTCAGTCATTTAAAATTTAAAATTTATTTGAAACTAAGGTTTGTTCCCTCATGCAAAGCATTCCTTAGCTGGATTTGGATGTATATACTTTTGAAACTTTAGATTCATTATTTTCAACTGTTTGGCCTATCTTTTTTATGTATCAAACTTTTCGGTCTTAGTGTCACTGATGAGGAATGAATTTCCGAAATGTGCGCATCTGGCACATCAAAATTTAACTGGTATTTGTATTATATATTTACTACCCCTGAGCGGGTACCGCTGCTGGTGGAGTAAAACTCCCCGAGGGTATCCATAACTCAGTAGGCAGTACTTTGTGCTGTCAGAAAATGTACCATTTAACAAAATTTTCAGTCATTTAAAATTTAAAATTTATTTGAAACTAAGGTTTGTTCCCTCATGCAAAGCATTCCTTAGCTGGATTTGGATGTATATACTTTTGAAACTTTAGATTCATTATTTTCAACTGTTTGGCCTATCTTTTTTATGTATCAAACTTTTCGGTCTTAGTGTCACTGATGAGGAATGAATTTCCGAAATGTGCGCATCTGGCACATCAAAATTTAACTGGTATTTGTATTATATATTTACTACCCCTGAGCGGGTACCGCTGCTGGTGGAGTAAAACTCCCCGAGGGTATCCATAACTCAGTAGGCAGTACTTTGTGCTGTCAGAAAATGTACCATTTAACAAAATTTTCAGTCATTTAAAATTTAAAATTTATTTGAAACTAAGGTTTGTTCCCTCATGCAAAGCATTCCTTAGCTGGATTTGGATGTATATACTTTTGAAACTTTAGATTCATTATTTTCAACTGTTTGGCCTATCTTTTTTATGTATCAAACTTTTCGGTCTTAGTGTCACTGATGAGGAATGAATTTCCGAAATGTGCGCATCTGGCACATCAAAATTTAACTGGTATTTGTATTATATATTTACTACCCCTGAGCGGGTACCGCTGCTGGTGGAGTAAAACTCCCCGAGGGTATCCATAACTCAGTAGGCAGTACTTTGTGCTGTCAGAAAATGTACCATTTAACAAAATTTTCAGTCATTTAAAATTTAAAATTTATTTGAAACTAAGGTTTGTTCCCTCATGCAAAGCATTCCTTAGCTGGATTTGGATGTATATACTTTTGAAACTTTAGATTCATTATTTTCAACTGTTTGGCCTATCTTTTTTATGTATCAAACTTTTCGGTCTTAGTGTCACTGATGAGGAATGAATTTCCGAAATGTGCGCATCTGGCACATCAAAATTTAACTGGTATTTGTATTATATATTTACTACCCCTGAGCGGGTACCGCTGCTGGTGGAGTAAAACTCCCCGAGGGTATCCATAACTCAGTAGGCAGTACTTTGTGCTGTCAGAAAATGTACCATTTAACAAAATTTTCAGTCATTTAAAATTTAAAATTTATTTGAAACTAAGGTTTGTTCCCTCATGCAAAGCATTCCTTAGCTGGATTTGGATGTATATACTTTTGAAACTTTAGATTCATTATTTTCAACTGTTTGGCCTATCTTTTTTATGTATCAAACTTTTCGGTCTTAGTGTCACTGATGAGGAATGAATTTCCGAAATGTGCGCATCTGGCACATCAAAATTTAACTGGTATTTGTATTATATATTTACTACCCCTGAGCGGGTACCGCTGCTGGTGGAGTAAAACTCCCCGAGGGTATCCATAACTCAGTAGGCAGTACTTTGTGCTGTCAGAAAATGTACCATTTAACAAAATTTTCAGTCATTTAAAATTTAAAATTTATTTGAAACTAAGGTTTGTTCCCTCATGCAAAGCATTCCTTAGCTGGATTTGGATGTATATACTTTTGAAACTTTAGATTCATTATTTTCAACTGTTTGGCCTATCTTTTTTATGTATCAAACTTTTCGGTCTTAGTGTCACTGATGAGGAATGAATTTCCGAAATGTGCGCATCTGGCACATCAAAATTTAACTGGTATTTGTATTATATATTTACTACCCCTGAGCGGGTACCGCTGCTGGTGGAGTAAAACTCCCCGAGGGTATCCATAACTCAGTAGGCAGTACTTTGTGCTGTCAGAAAATGTACCATTTAACAAAATTTTCAGTCATTTAAAATTTAAAATTTATTTGAAACTAAGGTTTGTTCCCTCATGCAAAGCATTCCTTAGCTGGATTTGGATGTATATACTTTTGAAACTTTAGATTCATTATTTTCAACTGTTTGGCCTATCTTTTTTATGTATCAAACTTTTCGGTCTTAGTGTCACTGATGAGGAATGAATTTCCGAAATGTGCGCATCTGGCACATCAAAATTTAACTGGTATTTGTATTATATATTTACTACCCCTGAGCGGGTACCGCTGCTGGTGGAGTAAAACTCCCCGAGGGTATCCATAACTCAGTAGGCAGTACTTTGTGCTGTCAGAAAATGTACCATTTAACAAAATTTTCAGTCATTTAAAATTTAAAATTTATTTGAAACTAAGGTTTGTTCCCTCATGCAAAGCATTCCTTAGCTGGATTTGGATGTATATACTTTTGAAACTTTAGATTCATTATTTTCAACTGTTTGGCCTATCTTTTTTATGTATCAAACTTTTCGGTCTTAGTGTCACTGATGAGGAATGAATTTCCGAAATGTGCGCATCTGGCACATCAAAATTTAACTGGTATTTGTATTATATATTTACTACCCCTGAGCGGGTACCGCTGCTGGTGGAGTAAAACTCCCCGAGGGTATCCATAACTCAGTAGGCAGTACTTTGTGCTGTCAGAAAATGTACCATTTAACAAAATTTTCAGTCATTTAAAATTTAAAATTTATTTGAAACTAAGGTTTGTTCCCTCATGCAAAGCATTCCTTAGCTGGATTTGGATGTATATACTTTTGAAACTTTAGATTCATTATTTTCAACTGTTTGGCCTATCTTTTTTATGTATCAAACTTTTCGGTCTTAGTGTCACTGATGAGGAATGAATTTCCGAAATGTGCGCATCTGGCACATCAAAATTTAACTGGTATTTGTATTATATATTTACTACCCCTGAGCGGGTACCGCTGCTGGTGGAGTAAAACTCCCCGAGGGTATCCATAACTCAGTAGGCAGTACTTTGTGCTGTCAGAAAATGTACCATTTAACAAAATTTTCAGTCATTTAAAATTTAAAATTTATTTGAAACTAAGGTTTGTTCCCTCATGCAAAGCATTCCTTAGCTGGATTTGGATGTATATACTTTTGAAACTTTAGATTCATTATTTTCAACTGTTTGGCCTATCTTTTTTATGTATCAAACTTTTCGGTCTTAGTGTCACTGATGAGGAATGAATTTCCGAAATGTGCGCATCTGGCACATCAAAATTTAACTGGTATTTGTATTATATATTTACTACCCCTGAGCGGGTACCGCTGCTGGTGGAGTAAAACTCCCCGAGGGTATCCATAACTCAGTAGGCAGTACTTTGTGCTGTCAGAAAATGTACCATTTAACAAAATTTTCAGTCATTTAAAATTTAAAATTTATTTGAAACTAAGGTTTGTTCCCTCATGCAAAGCATTCCTTAGCTGGATTTGGATGTATATACTTTTGAAACTTTAGATTCATTATTTTCAACTGTTTGGCCTATCTTTTTTATGTATCAAACTTTTCGGTCTTAGTGTCACTGATGAGGAATGAATTTCCGAAATGTGCGCATCTGGCACATCAAAATTTAACTGGTATTTGTATTATATATTTACTACCCCTGAGCGGGTACCGCTGCTGGTGGAGTAAAACTCCCCGAGGGTATCCATAACTCAGTAGGCAGTACTTTGTGCTGTCAGAAAATGTACCATTTAACAAAATTTTCAGTCATTTAAAATTTAAAATTTATTTGAAACTAAGGTTTGTTCCCTCATGCAAAGCATTCCTTAGCTGGATTTGGATGTATATACTTTTGAAACTTTAGATTCATTATTTTCAACTGTTTGGCCTATCTTTTTATGTATCAAACTTTTCGGTCTTAGTGTCACTGATGAGGAATGAATTTCCGAAATGTGCACATCTGGCACATCAAAATTTAACTGGTATTTGTATTATATATCTATATTTTCAAATCCCCACAGTTCGCAACCATATAACAAAATAGGTACAACAATTTTATCAAAAAGATCCATTTGACAGTCAACAGATAAATTAAAATGTCTCGACTTTTTAAATATTGCATACATTGCTTTGGTTGCTCTGTTAAATAAATATTTTTTTGTACTCATAAATGATCCTGTTCTAGAAAAAATTATACCGAGATATTTATATTCGTTTACAATTTCTAACATATTATTATTAAAAGTGAAAAACATATTTTTATTTCTTCTACCTTTAGAAAATATAACAACTTTTGTTTTATCTACATTTACTTGTAATCTCCATTCAGCACAATATTTTGAAAACGCATTTAGTTGATTTGTAGATCCTGTGCAGATTCAGACATCAATACTGTATCATCAGCATACAATAGAATAAGAAAGTTTATAAAAATGTTTAACTTGTGTTCAATTTCATCAGATACAGTGTCAATACCAGTCACATTTTCGCTCAATAAAAATGATTCTAAATCATTTAAATACAATGCAAATAACAAAGGGGATAGGTTTTCACCTTGTCTAACACCATTTTACAAGGGAAATAGGCAGAAAAATTACCATCTAAAGCTATTCTTGATTTACAGTTGTTATACATGTAAAAAATAATTTTAAAACATTTTCCAGATATATTATTTTTTAACAGTTTTTTCCACAAACCAACACGCCATACTTTGTCAAAAGCAGCTTTAAAATCAATAAAAGCACAGTATAACTTCTTTTTCTTCATTCTCAAAATATCAAATAGACTATACAAAACAAACATATTATCAATAGGCGAATAATGTTTTCTAAACCCAGTCTGATTTTCACATAATATCTCGTACTGCTCAACAAAATTAGATAATCTATTACATAAAATTGAAGTAAATAATTTCCCAATACAGCTTAGTAATGTAATTAATCTAAAACTTTCTGGATCATTTTTATTACCTTTATTTTTATAAATTGGTAGAATATTTCCCAATAACCAAGCTTCTGGAATAATGCCAGAATCAAAAATCAGATTAAAAAGTTTAACATAAATTGGTAACATAATATTGATACTAGAACTAATACATTCATTTATAATACAATCAACACCTGGTACTTTATTATTTTTTAAGTCTTTAATAGCAGACAATATTTCTTGTTCTGATATATCACCATTAATAACACAATCAGATTCAACATGAGTATCATTAAAACCATATTCAAAATCATCGTCATCAACAGTAGCATTCAGATTCTTATAATATATATAAAATTCATCTAATGTTACATTACAGTTACCATTTGATTTATTTCTATTCAATGTTTTCCAAAACAATTTTGGATTTGATTTACGCATACCTTTAATATTATTTTTCAAACGTGTCCTAAATATTTTTATATTTTTATCAAGAGTGTATTTATACCTTTTTTCTGCAATACGCAATTCTTGTTTAAAAAAATTAGATCCATATTTTTTATATAATTTTTTCGACCTTCTACATGTATACATTTTCCTTGTCATATAACAATCTTTATTAAACCACTCAAATTGTTTTTAATCTGTTTAGTATTTTTATTACATGTACCAAAAGTTATTTTTGCTGAGTTCAACAATACTTCAGTTGTTGAATTAACTAAAAGATCTATGTTTTCTTTACCTACAGTATTTACATCACAGTTGCATATATCATTCATCAAAGAAAAAACTTCAAGTTCATTTATATTATTACAAAATAACTCTTGTTTATCAAAATTCCATGAACGTACTTGTTCACTATAAGAGTTTAAACCATTGCTGTTTACCTTTGGCGTTTGCGTTTTTAACTGACACACTATTGGACAGTGAACATCTGAGTACAATTTACAAAAGTCTAAAACACAAAAATCATTAACTAATTGAAGACAATTACCGTTTGATATAGTATAATCAATCACAGTACATTTGTCAGTTGTATATTTGCCAATTTTGGCATCCTGTCCAATACGACCATTCATAATATACAGGTTATTAGCCTGACACATATTTAACAGCAAGGTGCCAAAATGATTTTTCTTTTCATCCATATGAACCCTATTTCTAGAAATATTTAAACAATCTAATTTATTTACATCTGACATACTATCAATTTCATTATCGTCTAAAAAAAATTCACAATCAGAGAGTTCAACATCAAATAAAAAATCATTTTCATCTGAAACTCTACTATTAAAGTCACCTGTTAAACAAATAAAATCATACTCACTAGCAAAATTAAGGTATTCAGCTTCTAAATCGTTGAACGCGTCCGGTGAACTGTACAATGTTCCTTCTGGTGGTATATAAACTATTCCAAAAACAATGTCACTTTCGCTGTTAAATAGAATTCCTTTAATTTTAAACCAAAACACATAATCACTATCCGTATTTAACAGCTCTATATAATTTTCAAGATAATTTTTAAATCCAAGAGTTATGCCACCAGAGCGAGTGTTAGAATATTTAGTTCTGTTTTTCATAAAAAACTTGTAATTTTCCAATTCGATTATATCACAATCGTCTGTTTTTGTTTCGGTTAAGCACAAAATGTCAAAACTTGATAAAATCGATCTAAATTCCGGATAATTTAAACGTTTTTTAATTCCACACACATTTAATGATAACACAGAAAACTTCTGATCAACCGGTAATTCACTATTTTCGTTGTTCAAACTACATAAAGATCCGAGAGAATCACATACGCTAAAGCTGGTGTCATTGTCATTCGGAATCTCTCCATGGTTGTCCTAATGATTACGTGATGGTTTGAACTCCGCGGCGCTTGCGGACAGATTACGACTTCGGGGCTCTCTACGGGTATCAACTGGTCCATCCATTTGCATGAGTTGTTCATCCTCATTCAACTGAAAACGCTTCCCATCAATATACAGTTTATCGTAGGAAAGAACGGCTCGCTTATTCTGGCGTCTAGCTGATTTATAGTAAGGATATAGTTTTTTCCTCCGTTCATTAATTTCTCTAGGAAATTGTTCATTAATTCCGAAGCTTCTGTTATTTTCTCCTTTTAGTTTCGTAAAACCAGCCTTTCTTACATTTTCTCTGTCCTTAAAATTAACAAATTTAGCTACAATTGGGCGGTTTTTACTGTTAAATTTCCGTCCCATTCTATGCACTCGATGGAATTCCATTTTTTCGGTAATTTCAAGTTTCTGTGCAATGATCTCCATTAATACAGTTTCGGTATTCTCACTATCTTGTTCTGGGATCCCCGAAAACACTAAATTGTCTCGCATACTCCTTGCTTGTAACTCTACATTACTTTCTTTCACTTCTGCTATCTCTTTTCTGATCAAACTATTTTCTTGAAGTAAATCCCGAACAGCGTCTTTCATAATATCTATGTTTGAATTCAGGGTTTTAGTCCTTGTTAAACTGGATTCTAATTGATCGTTCATGAAACTCAATTCAGACTCGACCTCAACCACTCTGTTTTTAAGTTCACCAACATCTTTGATCACATTTCCTATCGAGTTTTTAAAAGAACACATCTTTTTTTCAATTTTATCCAGTTTGTCTAATTTCTGAAAGATATCATCCATTTTCATTGTAATTATGTCCAGTTTCTTATCGTAATCAATAAATCCTGGTTGAATCCCTGGAACCGGGGACTGGACTAAATTGGAGCTATTTTGTAAGTTTGGGATATATCCAGATATTGGCGATACATTATAAGTCAACATTTGGTTTGGCACATTCTGAAAATTCATTCCGACACTTGGAACTGGAGATGAATGTTGTTGATTTTGCACTAAATTAGTATATCCATTACTACTAATATTAAACAGGTGCGTTGTATTATTACCTATACTACCCGGGTCTTGATTAGAGTTCACTTGAGTTCTTTTGTTTTCACTTTCTAAACTAAGATTGTGTCCTTTTTTACGTTTCGTTCCTTGATTTCCCTTCTTTTTAAAGTTTGTTGACGAATTCTTGGAACTCATTCGATTCCTTGTATCTTTTAAAAAGATCTTAATCGAAAAAATCCTGTGTAAAACATGTAAATTTTACATTTTAAGCTGAAAATTCCGGAGCAGAAAAAAGCTACAACTGTACTCGCACGCATGCGCATGTATATGTCGATGAACAGAATGGTTTCCGTAAAGACAGAAACTTTGTTGACCATATGTATGTACTCTATAGTATTATTTATAATAGAAAGCTACAACGGAAACAAACATTTTCTTGTTTTTGTAATCCTCGGAGCAATTAAAAAAGAAGAAAGTTCTCAATGATGATCTGTTTATTAAATTTACATGGTTATATATCATATATTTAACATATTTCACAGGAGCTAGTGGGTTCAGGCTGGAAGTCTATATACAGTATATGCCTGAAAATACACAATTACACAATATTTTTGAATAACTTGATCATCAAACATTAAAATAAAATTTAGATAATAGTAAATCATTTAGATATACATATCGAAATAACTATGTACATACCAATATAGTGGAACCGTGAAAAGTTCACCAGGACACAATGGTTGTTTTAAGAAAATGTATAATGGCTACTGTGAAGTGACCAATAATGCCAAGAAAGATTAATTTGGCGGTAAATTAAATAATGTCCAGTGCGCATATGTCCTAAGTTACGTCATGTCCAGTCACAGGTCATTTGGTTTACTAAATATAAACACAAACACGTGAATGACATTAACATAAACACTCAAGAATGACACAGACAAGACAGACAACTAAAACACAGACGGATTATATATTATATTATATTATCAGCTGGTTACACTTTCCCCCGCTTGGAGGAAATGTCACCTAACATTTGCAAATAAAATTAGGTAAAAATTTTATTTACATTTTACATTAACCCGTTGATCATTATATTGAAACATTGTGTCGATTTTTTTACTTACAATTTCACTTCATTTCATGTTGCTATGAGTGATAAGGAAACCCCGACCACTGCATAATCCACTACAGCTGGAAGATACAATAAAAAACATAATGTTAACAAGCTATTCAATTTTAAATATCTCTATTTAAAAGGTGCGCTTCCTAGAAGCCAACATATATCAATAGGTAAGACAATATGATATTAATATTGGGAAGCTAGCTTTAACATGTTTGAAGGAAAATACCATATTCAGAAATTTAAACGAATATTTCCTCCATTTCTAATGTACTCTGAGTGTACTGCCATTGTCCAAATCGGTCAGGAGGTTTTCTATCTCTAGTTGACCTTCTAGGCTGTTGTTCCTGCACACTCAAATCCCTGCTACTATTTTGCTGACTAGATTCTGTACTCCTGACTAGAGGTTGTTTCTCTACTTTGTTGCTGTTGACTACTATCGTTGCTATTACTACTTTCATTAACCAAATTAAATCTATTCCTCTTATGACGTCGTTGCGGTATAATATATTTTTGATATGTTTGCTCGGTTTCAGATTCTGATTCGGATGTAAAAGTATCAGACCTATCGCTAATCTCCACTGTATTCGTACTTTCATCAACATATTTAGATTCACTCTTACTGCATGTTTCACTATGTGTAGTGTTATTCTGAGATGTACACGATGAAGTTGTTTGTTTTGTAGGTATAACTGACGTAGGAATAGTGTTAAAAGGTAGAAGCATATTTCGGTGTAAGGTTCGGGTTGATCCTTTTCCCGATTCCAGCTTAACTTTAAACACCGGAGTATCACTATGAGGTTGAGAAATAACCTTATAGGGCTCATTTTCCCACTTATCAGCTAATTTGTGAGTACCAGTAAAACCCACATTCCTAACTAAGACAGTGTCTCCAACTTCTATTTTGCATTCTCTAACTTTTTTACCATAACTGTCTTTATTTTTCAGTGCCTGTTGGTTCGCAACTGAAGAAGCAACTTCATAAGCTCTTTTCATGCGTTTTTTTAATTTTCCAACATACGATGACTGCTCTTGTTGTACATCCTCATTTTGGTTTAAGCCTAAAAATACATCTATTGCTAACCTGGGATGCCAACCAAATAACAAATAATGCGGTGAAAAGCCAGTAGCTTCACTTTTAGTAGAATTATAAGCCTGAACTAATGGACCTATGTTACTTTTCCAATCAGCTTTCTGATGTTCCTCAAGTGTTCCTAACATTTTTAATAGGGTTTGATTAAATCTTTCTGCGGATCCATTGCCTTGAGGATGATAAGGCGTAGTTCTTGTTTTAGAAATATTTGCTAAATTACAAAGTTGTTTAATGACTTTACCTTCAAAATTCCGACCTTGATCACTGTGTAGTTTTTCTGGAAATCCATAGTGTACAAAGAAATTTTCATATAACATCTTGGCTGTAGTATAAGCTGACTGATTTTTGCAAGGAATGGCTTGAGCATATCTAGTGAAGTGATCTGTTATTACCAAAATATTTTCAAATCCTCCTTTTGACCGTTCTAATTTTAAAAAATCTGTACAAACTAATTCCATAGGTTTAGTGGTTTTAATAGGCATCAATTCAGTTGCTTTTCTTACTGGAGTTTTTCTCTTTATACATCTGCTACAATTTTCTACTTTAGTATTAATGTCATTATCAATTCCTGGCCAATAAAATCTTTGTTTAGGATAGCCATAATGTTTTATCCTTCCCAGGATGACCAATATTTGTATGGATGCCCTGAAATGTCATCTCCTTATAACTATGAGGCAACACTAATTGTTTTATTTGACGACCATCATGCATAGCGGTTCTGTATAAAATACTATCATTCAGAACTAATTTTTTTCTATCTCTTAAACTTTTCCGGATCTCAGATGACTCTGATTGCATCTCCTCCCCCTTAGGAAATGAACCGCTATTCAGGATATCAATAACTCTACTTATAGCTTTATCATTCCTTTGTTCTTTGCTCCAATCAATATCCTGTAAATATCTGTGGCCTGGTACTTCCTCACCGGCCGAATGAGGAGTATTTTCCATTGATATTGCCTGAACCAAAGGAACTTCAACTAAAGCAGCTTGACATATTGCCTTTATTTCATCATTCCGATATTCAATATTATACTCTGGCTTTCTGGATAGTGCATCAGCATCTGAATTTAACCTACCGGGTCTATACACAATATTAAAATTATAATTAGCCAAAGCAGCAACCCATCTTTGACTAGTGGCATCTAACTTGCTTTAGTGAGGACATACGTAAGAGGATTATTATCTGTGACAACTTGGAATGTGTTTCCATATAAATAATCATGAAATTTATCAGTCACAGCCCATTTTAAAGCCAAAAATTCTAATTTATGGGCTGGATAATTTTTTTCACTAGGTCTTAAACTCCTACTAGCATAGGCAATTACTCTCTCCCGACCATTCTGTTTTTGATATAAAACAGCACCTAGAGCTTGGCCTGAGCTATCTGTATGCACAATAAAAGGTAAATCATAATCAGCATATGCCAAGATAGGAGGTTGTAATAAATGTTGTTTTATGGTATTGAAAACAATTTCTTCCTCATCAGACCATTTCCATTTTACTGGCTCAATTTTACTTTTACTTTTAGATTTTGATTTTTTAGACCTAGTAGTACAATGACCCTTAAGTAATGAATTTAAAGGGGCAACTATCTTTGAATAATCTTTAATATATCTCCTATAATATCCTACAAAACCTAACCATTTTTTAAGTTCTTTAATATTGGTTGGTCTAGGCCAATTCTTAACGGCTGCTATCTTTTCAGGATCAGTTGCAATACCTTGTTCGGATACAACATGACCTAAATATGTGACAGAAGATCTAAAAAATTCACATTTTGATGGCTTAAGTTTTAGGTTATGTTGTACTAGTCTATGAAACACATTTTCTAACCTTGTAATATGCTCGTCAAATGTTTTGGAAAAAATTAGAATATCGTCTATAAAGATCAAACATTCTTTTAGGTGCATATCACCCATACATTTCTCCATTAGACGTTGGAAGGTGGCTGGAGCATTAGTTAGACCAAAGCCCATTCTGTTCATTTCATAAAATCCAGGTTTCCCAACAGAAAATGCAGTTTTATGCTTGTCTTCCTCTATAATTTCCACCTGCCAATAACCACTGCGTAAATCCAATTTTGTAAAATATTTGGAGCCATTGATTGTATCTATGACATCATCAAAACGAGGAAGCATATAGCTATCTTTTCTAGTAATAGAATTTAGTTTTCTCATGTCTAAACAAAACCTGAGACTCCCATCTGATTTTCTTACTAACACTACATTAGATGAGTAGGGTGAATTACTCTCTCTTATTACTCCAATATCTAACATTTCTTTAACATGCTCTCTAACTTCATCGTACATACTCGGTGGGATACGTCTATACGGCATTTTAAAGGGCTTGTTAACTAATAGCTCTATTTTATGTTTAACTATGTCTGTATTGCCTATGTCCATAGGACTAGTAGAAAAAGCATGTTTCCATTTATCTAAGACATTCCTCACTATTTCTAGTTCATCTGAAGTTAAATTGTTTTTATCTATTTTAACTCCCAACTCTTCAGGTTTAGACATATTAGAATCATTCTGTTTTAAATTTGTAACAGAATCTACCAAACTATTCAAAACCGTAATCTCTTCAACATTACAAATTTCTGACCTTGGCGCTATTGTTACAACTTTTGCACTCATGTTGCATATTTTCACTTGGACCTTTGGTCTTGCTGTATTTGTTTTTAATTCAACTACTCTAGGACAGACCATGAATTTTGAAAAAATATCCCTATTTTCGGTGACCATTATATTAGTACTACTTCATTGTATGCCTTTTGCTATACCATTTACCATTACAGACTCATAAGGTTGTATAGTTAATGGCCTTTTATTTGTAGACTTAACTGTATGCTTTTTAGCCTGTAAACGTTCCAGAGCAACCTTCAACTCAAAACGAACTTTCTCTTTATCTATCTCATCTACACTGTCTCTAACTAATCTAATTACATTGGTTCCTACAATGACTGGACATTTTTGTGAAAATTCAGTATTAGGAACAACTAATATGGGTATAAAATACTCCTTATTATCTAAAAATGGTAAAATAATACTACATTCTATATACCCATTATATTTTAATAGTGAACCATCTGCAGTAGACACTTCTATACCCAGGTTTTCTAGACTCAATAATTCTGGTTTATTGGATAAACTATTTAGACATGACTCAGAAATGGTTGTTACCATTGAACCAGTATCAATTAATGATTTCACTCTACTACCTTGCAAAATTATATCCTTTACATTACATTCTCCTACTAATCTATTTTTTAAATTCGTTTGGCCTTGATTACTATTACTGACCTCTGACTGGCCATCGACAGCAGTCTTTAGGCTTTTGGGTTAGACTGACTATTTTGACCTCTATTAGAATAATTTCTGTTTCTACCTTGACCTCTAGTATTTGTTCTATAACGACTATAACCTCTAAAACTTCCACGACCTCTATTTGACGGACCTATAAAATCTCTATACTCACCTTCATGAAAACTTCTATTAATACTATTCCCTACCTTCAGTTCATTAATACTATGCAAAATACTACAGAACTTTTCATCAACTTTATTCATTAAGTTTTTCTCAACTTCTTCTATTTTTTTTATTCATTCTGCTCTCCAATTCATAAATACGGTCACTGCTACTACTGCTGCCTAGCATGGGCTGATGTTGGGCTTTGTTTTTACTTACTTGCATTTGTGTAGTTGTTTTCTTATTTTCTGTAATTTCCTTTTCTACCTGCCTCATTTCTCTGAGTAAAAGATCATAATCTGTAATTGAATCATATTTATGACGAGTTTAGGCTTGCAATGTCTAATCATTAATGGATGTCCAAAATTTATGCCTTAGCAATTCATTTTTTGATTGTTGATCTAAATGACCCTGATCAATAGCAGATTGTATTAATGTTTCTAATCTGCAACCAAAAGCAGTAACAGATTCATTTGGTTGTCTATAAGCATTAAAAAATTGCTGCATAATCATGGCATTTGTTGAAATGTCACCAAATAAATTATCTAATTTACGTAGAATTTGACTAACTGTAGCAGTTTCTCCTAAAGGCAATAGCATTGTTCTAGCGGTACCTCTCAATGACTTACGTATGGCCTGAATAAGAACATTTGGCGTTATATCTGGGTCTAAAGTTAAACAATTGACCTCAAATTTCCATTCTTTATAAGTAATGTCCCCTTTCTGAGGTGGTTCATCGCCAGAAAATGATGGAATGTTGGGAATGTTGACAGAAGTTTTATATAAAAATGTTGCTTCATGATCCTTATAACCAAGTTTTGATAAGTTAGCACCATCCCTTTTATCATTAAAAGTTTGATCACCCCATCCACATGGTTTGCTACTACTCGCAATATTAAACTCTTTCGGTTTAGCACCCATTTGTTGATAGTCAGGTTTAACAGTAGGGTTCCAAGTTAAATTACCCCATCTTGTTGAAGTTTTTGGTGTACTTGCTACAGGATTACTAGTGTTGTCTGTAGAAACTATTTTGTATCTGCCAGTGGCAGTTAAAAGTTCAACCATTTTTTCTTCTGGCATGTGCATTTTTATAACTATTACTCCTATGTGATAGGCACTTAATATAAATATGCGAACAGGAAAACTTAATCGGGATAGTTTTTGTCAATATATGATAGGGAAAACCCAACCATAATATTACAAAACTGAAAATAAATATATGTATGAAAGAAAACTAAATATTCTATCTCCAGCGATGAAGATGTATAAAGTCTAAAATCTTATAATATACATAGATATGTATTGTATTGAAATTAGAAAAATAAATATGTAAATAAATATGTACTCACAATTAGAGTTTCAAATAAATTCTCTTCATCCAGACTTTGGCCAGGTCAGGTAAAGGGTGAATACCATCTTTCAAGAGGTTGAAATTAGTTGAAAGTCTGTTGTGATCTTGTTTGGCTGACTTCCTGTACCGATAAAGATCTAGTTTAAATACAGGTGAAACTACATAAACTCTGGTATTGATGTTATCTAGATAGTTGTTGATAAGAGTAATACGCCGAATCAAGATGTCATCTTGCTCACGAAAACTCTGAAGCTGTTCACTTGTAAAATGACTGTGTCTAGAATCTCTGGCTAATCTACTCTTATTCCACTCTAGAATAGAATATGGTGGAATCTGCAGAAATACAGGTTTAACAGTTGAATAACTTTCAAGAAGAGAATACAGTTTATCAATATCTGATTTTACTTTAGTTTGACAAGTTTCATCAGTATTATGTCTCAATCTAATATATTTTGTTCTGTTATCATACTTCTCTGTTAAATCACAGGTACCCAAAAATAAATAATGTAATTTTTCTATATTTTGCTACCAAATCATTAAGGTGTGACCTAAGATAATAGTAACCATCTACAAATGTAGCTCCATTCAAATGTAAAAAATCAAAACTGTTTTCAAGCTCTTTCACCACAGATCTTTGGTCCAATACATACCGAACTAAACTATTACCAAAGAGTATGGGTTTACTATCTATATTGGAATTTACCTGTACTTGTTTATCTATGAATTTCTTTAATTTCCCTTTACTCATGCCAATTAAAATGAGAAAATACTAGGGGAAAAACACTAAACATAAATACACAACTGACACAAATATACATATAATATGTCCATGTAAAGTCAATACATGTCTATTGTAATGTCAATGTCTAACTGTTATAATTCTTAGTACATAAAGTTAAGTTAGTAAGTGATCATGCACATGCAGTGTCAAAAAAAATGAAGTAAAATAAAAAAAATAAAGTACTTGATTTACACAACACCAATCTAATCAATAATTTACAACATGCCTATGGCATTACCTGTATACAAAATTACAAAAAAAAATGCACACAAAATTAAATAATAAATATATACATGAAATACAGCACTCACTCACATATACATATACAAAATAAATTAAACAAAAATGACAATCACACACGGAATATCAACTTACAAAAATTAAATTGACACTCACATATAATCAGAGACATATATAATGATAAGAAAATCGTCAAAAGTCCAGTATGAAAACCTGAAAGTCTATCCTTGTGTGCACACTAAGAAAATATCCACCAAACGAACGAACACATTTCTGGATGTAGCGCTAGTTAGAAACAGATTTATACACAACACTATTACGTCGTCGTGATACTAAAATATTGACTGAGATTGAAAATCTAGAATACACATTCCGGAAACACCAAACTATAGACTGGGCATGCTCCACGAACATGTGATAGTTCTGGAATTTGACCTATAGCAGATTATTGCGACGTTATAGTCTATTTCAAAATATACCCTCTTTCTATCCCGGGAATAAATTATTCATTCAGTATGCAATTATCCTGTATATTGGCACTGGATTAAATCGAAGAAATGTTTGAAACTACGTTGGGCGCCATTTTGTAATCCTCGCCAGAACCTCCAGAACCTCTTAATCTCGGGGTCGTGGGTTCGAGCCCCACGTTGGGCGCCATTTTGTAATCCTCGGGGCAATTACAAAAGAAGAAAGTTCTCAATGATGATCTGTTTATTAAATTTACATGGTTTTATATCATATATTTAACATATTTCACAGGAGCTAGTGGGTTCAGGCTGGAAGTCTATATACAGTATATGCCTGAAAATACACAATTACACAATATTTTTGAATAACTTGATCATCAAACATTAAAATAAAATTTAGATAATAGTAAATCATTTAGATATACATATCGAAATAACTATGTACATACCAATATAGTGGAACCGTGAAAAGTTCACCAGGACACAATGGTTGTTTTAAGAAAATGTATAATGGCTACTGTGAAGTGACCAATAATGCCAAGAAAGATTAATTTGGCGGTAAATTAAATAATGTCCAGTGCGCATATGTCCTAAGTTACGTCATGTCCAGTCACAGGTCATTTGGTTTACTAAATATAAACACAAACACGTGAATGACATTAACATAAACACTCAAGAATGACAAGACGGACAACTAAACCACAGACGGATTATATATTATATTATATTATCAGCTGGTTACATTTTATAGACGCTAAAAAGGCATTTGACACTGTAAATAGAAAGTGTTTGTGGTATAAATTACTTAAAATTGGTGTAACTGGTAAAATATTTAATGTTATTGTCTCACTGTATAGGGATGTCAAATGTAACATACAAGTAAATTATTTTTATTCAGATTTTTTTAATGTATCTCAGGGTGTTAAACAAGGGTGTAATTTGTCACCCACACTTTTTGCTATATATATTAATGATTTAGCTCAAAATATAAAAGACTCAGGTCTAGGTATAAACATAGATGAATTGACTATTGGTATTTTGCGATATGCTGACGATACTGTTATTTTAGCAGAAAATGAAAAAGACTTACAACAGATACTTGATCTTGTAAATGATTGGTGTAGTAAGTGGCGGTTGGTTATCAACAGCGACAAAAGTAAAATTTTACATTTTCGTCCTGTGAATTTTAATAGATGTTCTTTTTCATTTCCTATTGGTCACGTTCAACTTGACTATGCACATACATATAAGTATTTAGGAAAATGGTTTAATGAACATTTAGATATGAAGTTAACGTCAACGGAATTAGCAAAATCTGCTGGGCGAGCTTTAAGTGCTATTATTACAAAATCTTATTCTGCTGGAAACATGAACTTTGACGTTTTTGATAAATATACAAGGCACAAGTTGAACCAATTTTGTTTTATGGAAGTGCCATCTGGGTTTTAAGCGATTTCCAAAAGACTAACACTATCCAAAATCGTGCTGCACGATACTTTTTAGGATTGAGTAAAAATTCATCAACATTAGCAGCAAGGGGCGACTTAGGATGGACATCCTGTGTTATAAAGCAAAGACTGGAAGTTTTCCGACATTATCGTCGTTTAAAATCCTTGTCTCACGATAGACTCTTATTTAAAGTACATAGTTGGTCATCATCTGTTCCCCGTTCTTGGGAATCTCGTGCTTTAAAGTTATCACGTACATTTGACGTTTTTACTCTTTTACAAAGTGACTCTGTTCTAATGATAATGTTATTTTAGATTTAAAACAATAACTTTTATTTTATGATTCGCAAAAATGGACAGAAGAAATTTTTAACGATTAAAAGAATGAAGAAAATGGTAATAAATTAAGAACATATAGAACTTTTAAACAACATGTATAATGTGAATCTTATGTGTTATCCACTATGCCGAGACACCACCGTCGAGTTTTAGCGTCATTCCGTGAGGAAAGTCTACCGTTACATATAGAGACTGGGCGCTATGCCAAACCAAAGCTACCGTTATGTGATAGACTCTGTAAATACTGTGATAATTCATTTTTAGAAGATGAAGCTCATTTTTTACTTGAATGTGACTTTTATAGTGATTTAAGGTTTATATTTTTTAAAGAAGCCATTTTTTATCAGGAAAACTTTTTATATTATAACAAACATGATAAGTTGGAATTTTTAATGAATGAATCACGTCTACAATCAGTTTTAGGCAGTGTTCTATATAGAATGTTCCACAGGAGAAAATCTTTTAACGTTGTAAAATAGTTTTAACAATTTATTCTCATTATTACACATTGTTTTGATAATTGTTTTTATGTGTCTCATAAGCCATTTATGGCTGGGTGCCAATATTTTATATACTATGTTATAATGCATTTTATGTATTTCATGATGTATGCTGAATGTTTTAACCCAAATGTATATTGACACGTGACACTTTAATAAAATATTTTAGTAGTAGTATTTTAGTAGTGTAATTGTAGCATTCAATTTTATCTTAATCTGGTATGTGGGGTTGCAAATTTCACTGGTCTTGCAATTAGTGAGTTATCAATCTGAATTATTGGTATTTATAGGTTTGTATATTATGACTACTGACAGATCTGTGGGAGTTACGATTTTCCATATAAATTTACATAATATAAATTTTAAAAATGATACGAAATTAAATTTCTAAAACATAAAAGTAAAATCTAAGAAAAACACCAGATAAAGTGGGGGGGGGGGGTTAGATGAAGGGAATATGAAATCGATTTAATAATTTAGAAACAAATGAAAAAAAAAACGATTATGTTAATTTGTTATGGACATTTGAAATTTTTTTATCTACAGGTAAGTATATATCACAGATACCTTAAAAACTAGAATTATGTACACTAAATATAAATATGTCTGACTAATTTATCTTGTAAGAAGTCGGATGATAACATAGCACACTGATTGAGTAAATATTGCAAGTATATAAATTTATACAGACACAGATTTCATAGTCAGTTCATTTTAATTCTTGTTATTTAAAGAAAATGTGGCAAATTTATAACATAAGTCTAAGATTTTGTTAGTGTATATTTGAAACGTTTAAATTAACTTAACTTTCAACAACAAAAAAAGGAGAATACGTTAACAATATAAATTCATAGAGTGAAGTTAGTGCCCCTGAAATATATCGAAAGTTAAAAAAAACTTAGCTCAAAGCCCCATGTTTTCTGTATACATTCTTAGTTTTATCAATTATTTTACCAAAGCAGATGTTTTAATGTAACTGTTGACCATATTTATAAGTGTGATCAATTATGCAGTTATGAGCGTCTGTGCACGTATCACTATATTTCATTATAACTATTTATTTCATTTTTATATGTGAATTGATTTTTTTTTTGGTAGAATAAAATAAAATATTTAAAGTTTTGAGTCATTAATTTTTTTCATTTCTTTATCTATCCTTTTAAATCTACATTCATTCATTCGATTCCTTTTTCAATAATTACAATTTATAATATATTTTAATGCTACATTTATTATTTATTTATTTATTTATTTATTATAAAAAGAACACATATTCATGAAAAATCACATTTGTGTATAAGAATCACTGTATCGCTTGTATTAGTTTATGCGTAATTTTTGCTGATTTAACGAGATTTTAACTAAAATTTGAAATGTTTTTTTAAAAGATATTTTTATAATTTTTATAACTGAATGTTTGTGAGAATGTATACTAACTACTGGTAGGTATTAAATTTTAATAGCATTTAAAATTCTATTTAATATTTTGATTTAAAAATACATCGTTTACACTTTTTCTTTACATATATAACTTATTTCATAGGGTTTCAAACATTAAATTGAAACGTTTTTTATTTATCAAATATAAAATAATTTATAACCGAATTTTCCTGAAGACTTGAACTTTATTGCTGTAGGTGTTAAATTTTTCTTCGATGCATTATAAAAATAATATCATTGATTTAATCAACGCATCTTCAAATTTGCCGTTATAATCCATTGTATAGGTGACCGCACAGGTGAAGTATTACAGACGATAACACCGTGTATACGCCATTACCCATAGGGATTCATTTCTGAGTATACTCGCTTTGTCTGAAATCAAAGCGAAGTTTATATATTACGATTGCAATTTTGTTTATCAAGTGTAGTGCGATATCGTTAGTTTTTCGTCAGTTTTAATGAAATTTATAGTAATACCTTATTTAAAAAATTGATAAATATGACTGAAATTAATAATTTAAAAAATCATATAAATGAAAAATTAATTTATATTTAAAAAAGACATGTCGGTCTCCCAGCGTTCCAAATTGAGTTAAAACTTTTTCAGTCGTATAAATGGCACTAGAGATGTGAAGGAAATTAAATTTATTAAATAATTTAAATGATTTTATAAAAATATTGCCAGATAAGGAAATGTCGTAGATCTAAATCAATTTGAATTTACCAAAAGCAATTTTATTCCGCTAAACAGTCGGTTTTTTCGATTAATTATTTCAAATTAATCTCAAATTAATTTCATGATTTAAATTACATACAGTCGTTCTTCCCACACATTTGTCAACATCTCAAAATATTTACAAACAGCATTTACTAGTTTATCGCTGTGTGGATACCTGTCAATCAATTTAGCAAATTGCAACGTAAGATCCTGATGATTACAGGTGATGGAATGTGCCTAATAAATTCACCGACTTAGATTATTGCTGATCTTTTAATTAGTCGTACATTCTCATTGTTTGATATCTTTGGCGGAAGTACATGTGATTCGACCTCATACTTTCAACATTTACGGGGCTGTTGGCATGTGTATACCTGCTCGTCTACAATTGTCAACATTGGAAGGTAATATTTTATTTTTTAAACAACTTGCCTAGGTGGCAATGCCTTGGTGGCTATAGACCTTGGTGGTCATTACAGACCTTGGTGGTCGAAAAGGTTTTTAAGACCGTGGTGGTCGTTATTTATCAGTTTTTTTACTGTCTGATTCACGTCTGCCGTAGCACTAGTTTTTCAAGGTTTTAAAAGAGATATCAAAAAATTTTGTAGAATGCATTTTGTCGTAATTAACTGACACCAAACTAAATGCCATCTTAGCTGGAGTATAAAATGCAGAGCTTTTTAAAATCCTCACGAGGTTTTAATATGGGAAAACACACAAACACTCATTCCGGAAATACATCGCTGAAAAATCATGCGGGTTAAGAAAATAGAATTGCGCATGACCGACTTTCCCATTTTCGCTGGCCAGGTAATATCGTCTGCAACTTGACAGCAAAAGGAATATATACTGTAGGTCTAACAACAGCGATCTTACCTACAGCTGAATGAACTATTCCAGAATTTTCTACCCTAACCCGCATGATTATTACAGCGAAGTATTTCCGGAATGAGTGTTTGTGTGTTTTCCCATATTTAATCCCCGTAAGGATTTTAAAAAGCTTTGCATTTAATACTCCAGCTAAGATGGCATTTAGTTTGGTGTCAGTTAATTACGACAAAATGCATACGTCATAACGGTATGTGGCATTCTATAAAAATTTTTGATATCTCTTCTTAAACCTTAAAAAACTAGTGCTACGGCAGACGTGAATCAGACAATAGATACCTTGGTGGTTGTTATTTAGACCTTGGTGGTCAGGAAATTTGTTCTGGGTAGGCCACGTGGCCATGTGGAAAAAAATTAAATAAATAAATAAATAAATAAATTAAAGATAATGTTAATAAATTCAGTGTGTAAGATTTGGATAAACGTGTCTGTATTTAAAATATTTGGACTGCTGCGGTAAATTTTAATTTTTGTACTGCTGTACTGCATTAATTTTTTCACTCTTGCCATGCATAAGTTTAGATATTTTGGTAGTTTTTACTAGTTGGTCGGAGCGGATTTTTAGAGAGGTTATATAATTTGTGTGTATATTTTGCGATATATCGCTGGTATATTTTTGGAAAATTTGATTTAATTTGTTTTCATGATTATTCGTATCATTGGAGTATGCCGGGACATTTGTTCGGGTATGAATTTGTGTTGCACCGCTTGACTTATTTATGAATTTTAACCTTGACCTTTTTTTAAAGCGACGCTAACAGCGTCAGCTTTATTGCGATCAAGAAGGTTGACGGAAGTGTTGGATTGAGACCTCTATCGGCCAGATGTGACTGTTTAAGCGGGACATTCAAATATGATTGATTATCAGAGGAATTTCTTTGTCACTGTTTCCTCAAACACCAATATATATATATATATATATATATATATATATATATATATATATATATATATATATATATATATATGTACGAGAATCTTGACAGAAATTACTTAAATAAAGAGTGTATAATTAACTCAACTGGACACGTGAATAAAATTGTCAGATTTTCCACCTACCGCGTCTTTTTCACATTTTTCCATCCCGCCCTCACCATGTGCCTGCAGAACGTGTTGCCGAACTTTTGGTACGTGTGTACTCGATAAAGCTTAAATCAGACGAGAAAAAGGTTTTATACACGAATCTTTTATTTTATTATCATGTTTCTAATAAAAACATTTTAGTGTTAAACAGAAAAATATGTTCTGTTTATTTTGTATACTTTTCGTGGTGTATCATTGTGGTAAGGTACGCTACACTGATTTAACGACGAATGGTCAATTTGATCACCTGATTAAATAGAGCTCTTTCATTGGCCAGTTGGCTTGACCTGCTTTGAAGACCTTGACATATTTTGAAGATTATTATTGCTTTTTTAACCTGATAAGTATATGCTATACTTAAGTTAATGTAAACAAACGAGAGACGTAGATCAAATTTGTTTCACTCGTGACATAGCTTCACGTAAACGGTAGAACGTGAATATATAACATAAATACCAGTTAAATTTTGATGTGCCAGATGTGCACATTTCGGAAATTCATTCCTCATCAGTGACACTAAGACCGAAAAGTTTGATAGATAAAAAACATAAGCCAAACAGTTGAAAATAATGAATCAAAAGGTCCAAAGTTATTTAAATCCAAATCCAGCTAAGGAATGTTTTGCATGAGGGAACAAACCTCAGTTTTAAATAAATTTCAAATTTTAGATGGCTGAAAATTTTGTTAAATATTCCCTTTTTGTGCAAGCATAGCCTAACGATGACACGCGGAGAGAGATATACACGTGGACCTACATTTTTCACGATATATTATCGGTATTTGAGGGGGGGGGGTATTTTCGGGACCCGGGATTATGCGTTTTTTATTTTCCAAGAATCGGGAAAAACAGTTTTATTTTCTGGGAAATCGGGAAAAAGATCTACCGGGACTCGGGAAACATTAAAATTTATTTGCTGGGATACGGGAATTTTGTACAAATTTACCGGGGTTTTGTTCATCTTCTTTGTTTATGATGCATCTTAAACAAAATTCCCAGTAAAAATTCACCACATTTTAAACTTGTGCGTAAGTTGAGCTCGTAAACAGCGGGGAATTTACATAAGAGAACAGAATAAATAAATTATCGCCCTTAATATACACACTCGTAGTCGAGAAACCTGCAGTTCAGAATTATTTGACATAACAATGGAGGATGACACGAGTTTATCACTGTCAGTAAAGGCAGTGATATAATATTTCAAAATAAAAGTGTTCATTTTGCTTAGAACTTGTCATTTATTTCCCGGGAAACTGGGAAATGGCTATTTATTTTTCCGGGAACTGGGAAATTACCATTTTATTTTCTGGGATTCGGGAATGTACCCCCCCCCCCCCGTTCCCTCCCTCGTATTTAATTTTTAATTTGTTTTATGCGTGGCATAACATTTGGTGATTTTATAAAATCGTGAATCTGTTTTTTGTGCATATTTTGCGGTTTTGTGATTATGATATATGGATACAGTAAACTTACTGCGGTATAATGTGAAGTCAGATGATTTGAATTTGATAAAAAAAATGTTAGAACTGAATCAAGAAATTGGAGTCAAGAGTATTTAAACTGAATCAAGAGATTGAAGTCAAAGGTTTTTTTAACTGAATCAGGCGATTATTTAAACTGAATCAAAAGATTGAATTCAAGATTATTTGAACTGAATCAAAAGACTGAAGTCAAGATTATTTGAACTGAATTAAGAGATTGAAGTCAAGATTATTTGGATTGAATAATTTGATGGAAGTCGAGATTTTTAAAACTAAATCAAGAAACTAGAGTCAATAGTCAAGATTATTTCTTGTTTGATGTTTATTTACAAAATATGTAGTCAAGAATAAATTGGAGTGCATGGAATATACTAAATTTGTGTTACTTTCGAATCATTTGTACTTAAACTATTAATGAATTCATTGTATATTTTATATGCTACTATACTTTAGTATCCAAATGAAATTTGATGCTTTTAGAATAAACAGAGATGAAATATATCAATTTTCTATTTCAGTTTGTTTTAATCTATGTATTATTATTTGGTCATACATGTATTTTTTATAACAAAACTTGCCTACAGTCTAACCTGTCTAAAATTAACCAGAATTCAAGACACAGTATTCTAATAAATCTCCATCCCAGATGAAAATCAATAAAGATTATAATGCAGAAAACTGACAAACTTGTTGCGTTAATCCTGATATATATATATATATATATATATATATATATATATATATATATATATATATATATATATATATATATATATATATATACACCATCAGATCCTTATACCTTTACTCCCATTAATATTTTGTATCCATAGATGACAAATATGGATGTACATTGCCTTACTACAAAAAAAAATTAAAAAAAAAAAAAAAAACATTGACCACTGATTTTATATTTGCCACTTTGGAGGAACAACATGATATAATAATGTCTATTATGTGTATTAAGTACTTTTGAAATTTGTAAAATTGCTGTTAGTCCTCATGCTGTTTTATAATGAAAATTTACCAGTACATAAAATATAAAATGGGTTTGACTGCAATGTGAAACTTTGGATAGACTATGACAGAGCCTTTGCAATTCCGTGTAGAAATGTAGTAGAATGGTGTTGAACTTTTAGTCAATATTATTTCATTGCATATTGGATGTTCAAATGCAAGTTAAAGGTAAAATATATCACCCATTTGCATGGAAACTGACACAAACTTTCTCACAAAGCAATAACATTACTAAAGCAGACTTGATCTGATACTTCAATTGTATATGTCATTGTGTTTTGTTAAAACATATTTATGCATGCTAGATTTTTGTGCCCTTATATTGTACTTTTTTTTTGGATGAAAGAAATGTGGAAAAAAAAATAAAGTAAAATAATTCAGAACTAATATAATGAAGTGCAATGAACTTTATGTCGTGTTTAAACAGATCACATCATGGCATTAAAAATTTGTTATGGACCTAATATCCATTGACAAGTGTATATCTAAGGATAATTTCGCACTGATGATGGTTTAAAATGGAATTTATTCAGCATGTTCATGAATTTTCATTTGCCATTAACTTTGGTGAGAGGCATGAGTTAAATAAATTCTGTACTTTACCATCACAAAAAATAAAATACTCATGAAATGTGTTTTTTCCCCACATCAATTGATGGATTATTTTCATGTGAATATCTCAAAGTTGCCAACAGGGAAATACCTTGCTTCACAAGGAAATGCCATTGAAACCTTTGATGGTACATTGAATTTCTATCAAAATTAATGTTGGCCCATGTTTCAATGCCTTTGTTAAAACTATTGGATATTGTGTAAAAAAAACATATAATAGCTTTATTACATCAATTGATAGTGGAGACAGGGTACAGCATGCTACCGTGCTACATGTTGGATCAAATTATTGATCAGATAATATTTTGGTTAGGATAAAGAACTAAATTCTTTCTAATAATGGCATCATGTTTGGATACATCTTTTTCTACAGTGGAATATATAGAATTAATCTCTACAGACTAAACATTCAGTCATATATTCTCTTATTTTATTTGATTCTCATTAATTTGATTTATAATTTATTAATAATACTGGTCATGATCATTAATGAGCTATGTTGCAATCAGCGAGTCGTCTGCTTTCAGTACTTTCAGTACTTTGATGTTTATTTTTCGCTATACGATAGATGGTATTACCAACAGTTTTGAAGAAAAAGCATTCTCTGAGAGGTATTAAATTATTTCCAGTGATTAAACGCATAAAACAGGGGCAGTCTGAACAACTTAAAGAATATGCGAGATTACAGAAAGATATGGAAACTGAGGAGTTGGAATTAGAGGGTATTAAGAAAAGTGTAAGGGATTTGACAGGAGAAGAGTTAGTGGAAATTTTGGATCTAGCCGATAGAGAATTAGACGTAAGAGAGGCAAGGTGGACTCTTCACTGTTTAATCATTTATGCAAATGAAGTGGGACAACCTAAAGGCCAATAGTTAGTGGATCAAAGTCAGGTGATTTGATTTTTATTTATTTTATTATTAGATCTATCACGAAGAGAGAGAGAAAGAAAAACAATTAATAAGAATACATACATACATATATATATATATATATATATATATATATATATATATATATATATATATATATATATATATATGTATAAAATAATAATAATAATTTAGAATAATTTTTCTTTGAAATTGAAATATTTTATTAAGTTTTAGTTGTATATCCCCAAAACAAGTTGATATTTGTGGGGTGTTTGTCACATTTGAATTTGAAATTTATCTTTTAAATTTGTCTGTGGTTATTTCATTGATAATATTGGTGGACTTCTAGTTGCTATTTTAAATATGAACTACATGTATGTATAGTTGTCTTTGTATGTTTCCCCATTGGTTTATTAGTAATATTTTAGTTTTAGTATGAATTAAGAATTTGTGGTACACTATGACACAGGTAGTGTTCATTACAACATTTGAGAATACTAAGCACAGAGTGCATTTGGTCTAGGATTGGGACCATAACTTAGGTTTAGTTTTAAAATAAATTTTAACCCAGTTATCTTGAAATACTGATGGACATGGTTTTTACAGAAACATCTTATGAATTTGACATTTTTCTATTAAGACTCTTGGTGCCAGTACATCTACAGTTTCTTGTGATGATAATAATAATAATAACAAAAGGAAGAGATTGGCTGGTGCCTCCAGTGATGATTTAGAAGATAGAGTTGCTTCTTTAGAGAAGGTTGCTAAGGTTGAAAAACTAAAAGAGTTGAAGGAAAAGGTGAGAACACTATGTTTACAAAAAGATCCAAGTGACTCGTTGATTTTGTTAACTCTGGAGGAATTGGCAAAGTGTGCCAGGAAACTAGGTGATGACGAATCAGAAACTTTTGAGGAATTAGCTAGGCAGGCTAATAGACATCAGACAAAGTTAGATATTTCTAGCCTTTGTTTAACTGTATTAGGTGGTAAGGCGGCAGATGCAATCTCAAAAGCTATATCAAAATGTTTGAAGGAAAAACAGGTAGAGGATAAAATCAAAACACGGAAAAGCTGAAAAAAAGGAGGAATGTAGTACACAAAAAACAGTTTTTTCCCCACTTCAGAATCTTTATCCACCATTTATGTATTCTGTACCATACCAGACAAATTTCCCGGGTAATTTTTCGAATTCCTATAGTTATAGGGGTCAAAGACCAAGGCAGTTTGGATTTCGTCCAAGGGGTGCATGTTTGTTTTGTGAAAGTACATCTCACCAGATATGTTTGTGAGAAGATGAAAGTAGCAAAGGGGAAATAATTTGTTATTTTTGTAAGAGTTGTAATGGTGTGGTGTTTGATTATTTTGGTTAAGTTTTGAACAAGGGTTTTGTTCATTTATTTACTTGTTTTTCGTTTTATTATGTTTATTAAGTTTAAGTCTTTTATATATAGTTGGAATTTCTTAGCCTACAGTTCGAGGGACACTGATTCCCTAGTGGTTTTCATGCCACGTGGATTGTAGGTGAATGAAATTCCCCTGATTTTAGTGTTAACTTTTGCTGGCTTAGATATATGCAGTTTCAAAGAGTTTATCATTCAAATGAGTTCTAGTTTTTTGTTATATTTGTATCTAGAGTAATGGAGAACCGAGATATGATGTGCCTTTTTTGAATGTTCCAGATTGGGAATTGGAGGGTGGATTTGATCCAACACAGATTTTTATAAGGGATATGCCAGCATGGTTGACACTTAAATCAGGAGAAATTCCTTCACCTGCAAATTGTCCATGTGCCGAGGATGTACTTAAAAATGATGCTTCTTTTGACATAGAGTTATTACCCCTACGTGATCCTGATGAATTTGTATGTGGTCAAATTCATAATAATATATCTGATTATAATAATATATCTAATTATTACCTAGAGTAATAATGCCTCTTAATATAGAACCCAGTAAGCCCTGTTTATGTCACGATGAGCGTTATTTGAATTTATGGATCAAGGATTCACCATTTCATTTAGAAACTTTAAAAGATGTCCACAGACTAGTAGGAAAATATGCTCTAATGATAACTTGTGATGAAAAGTCTGGGTATGATCATGTGAAACTTGGGGAATCTTCTCAGACATATTTTGGTATTCAGTTTGGTGGTTTTTTCATGACCTATACAACATTGCCATTTGGTTGGAAAGCCTCCCCCTATGTTTATCAGTCTTTAGGTATGTGTGCAACTTCTTATTTAAGGAGTTTGGGTTTAATGAATACACTCTATATTGATGACAGGTTTGCTGTGACAAAAGGAGGTTTTGAGGATAGTGGTAACATGAAGGAGGCTAAAAAATTGTCTTATCTTTTGCTTTTGTTATTAACAAGACTAGGTTATACTTTGTCTTTGAAAAAATGTTCATTTGTGCCTTCTACTTGTAAAAAATTTTTAGGATTTTTTATTGATTCATTAAGGCAGGCATATATCCTTCCCCTTGATAAGAAGCAAAAATTTATTGAATTAAGAGAGTTTATATTGTCTCTAAAAGAGGTTGATTTGAAAACGCTGCAGAGATTTTGTGGAAAATGTATATCAATGTCATTAGCAGTCACAGGATGCAAGTTATTCTGTAGAGAAGTAAACGCAGCCATCTCATTTTGTACAAAAAATAGTCGGAAGGTAAAGGTGTCTGGTGCACTTAGAGATGAGTTAGAGTATTGGAAGTTCATAGATTCATGGTCTGGGTGTTCAAAGTGGAGGCCTGAATTTTATAACCGAGTTGAACTGACTACGGATTCCTCTGGTTTTAGATATGGCGCATTGGTTGGGACAGGAAAAGATAGAATAGTTTTGGGGGATTATTGGCTGCACAATGATGAAAGGCCTATTCATGAAATAGAGGCAGATGCTATTTTAAAATCATTATTGTCACTTGGTCAGAGTTTACTTAATTCAAGGGTTGATGTGTGTACTGATAATATGGCAGTAATCTGTGCATGGAATAGCCAGGGAGGTAAAAGTCAAGGTTTGAATAATTTAATTAAGCAGATATTTAAGGTAGTGATGTTATACAGCATTGACCTGCACCTTAGTTTTGTGTCTTCAGTTCAGAATGTTGCTGATGGGGCTTCAAGGATACTTAGTGCTGCTGACACTATGTTAAATGCAAGGTCATGGTTAAAAGTGGAGGATTGTTTTGGGCCTCATACAGTTGATTTGATGTCTTTGGATTCTAATGTGATGTGTTCTTCTGATAATAAACCACTTCGCCATTTTACACCTTGGCCAACTCCAGAAACAGCTGGGGTGAATGTATTTTCCCAGGACTTGACAAAGGAATCAAATCCTTATGTTTATCCACCTTTTGTTTTGATATTTCCATTGTTGAATTTTTTAAAGGATATCTTGTACAATTGTGATTCCAAAATTGGAAACAGTTCCAGTGTGGTGGCCAAATTTGATTAATAACGTTATTGGATCGGTATGTTTAGGATTAAAAGGAGAAAAAGGGGTTGTTAAAGTACCTTCTAGAAGGGGCTTCATTGTGGATACTGTTGGCCTAAGGTGGCCATTGTTTGCATTTAGGGTGTCTTATGACAACTGTGTTGGGTAACTTTAATGGTTCTATTGAGAAATTTGTTTTATATGATTTATGTGCTTGTTTTTGTTTTAGGGACATCTTCTGATATATTACAGGTTGGTCAGATAGACTTGGGAGCTATTTGTAAGAGATTAGCTGATCTGGATGAAAGGACTTGTTCATCAGTAGGTTTTAAGAGTAAGAAGAGTTTGCTTACAGCATTAACTCATTTCCTTGAGGAATCTGGATGTCCTTCTCTGACATCCTGTACTCCTGATGATGTAAGAAGGTTTTTGGTATGGAAGGATTCCTGTGGTAAAACTGTAGTTCATGATGTACGGTGTCCTTTTCTTGAATTACAGGGTCTATTTGGTTGCAATTGTCCAAAACGGTTAGCTTCAAGTACGGTTGAAGGTATGATTCAGAAATTGATTAATATTTTTCAGGATATGGGTTTAGGTTTAGGTTGGGATTCTTTATTAGAGATGGGTAATCCAGCATCTGCTCCAGTAGTTAAAGAGTATTTGAAATTGATTAAAGCTGAGCAAGCTCGTGCACATGTTGTATCAAAACAGGCAAAGCCTATTTTTCTCACAAAAGTTGAAGCTATGTGTTGTTTTATTAGTAGGGAGGTTAAAATTCTAAACCATTGAAGGAAAAGTTCATATTATATAGAGACCAAGCTTGGTTTAAGTTACAGTTCTTTGCTGGTGATCGTGCAGGAGATTTGTCTTTTGTTGTAGCACAAGAGGTTCGTTTTCTTAATGATGGTTCAGGTTTGGTGTTTCGACATACTTTTGGGAAAACTTTAAGGGGTGGAAAAGGTCAATTTAATACATTTGTCATTAAGAAATGTGAAGATCTTGAAGTGTGTCCTATCAAAGGTTTATTAGATTATGTAAAGTTTTGTAAAGCTTATAATGTGGATTTATCTAAGGGTTATTTGTTTCGAATAGTCTCAGAAAATGGTAGAGTTTTAGATAAACCGGTTTCATATTCCATGGTTTATGAACGATTAAGATATTATTTATCAGTCATAGGCTTGCATGAAGGGGAGGCTCCCCACAGTTTTCGTGCTGGGTGTGCAATAACGATGGTCCTTTCTAATGCTGCTAATAGTGTTGATCAGGTGATGCAGCATATTGGTTGGTTTAGTAAGGAAAGTGCTGAATATTATAGCAGCAAACATTTATTAGTAGATTCAGGTTTGTTAGCGTCTAAACTGGCAGAGTCAAATGATATGGCTGCAAATATTGAGTATGAATTTAAAACACAAGGAGATTATTCTTGTTTGAAAAAGGTTTTTTATTAACTTGCTTGAAAACTTGTATATTTGAGTATGAATAACTTTTGCTGTCGAATTATTATACTTAAACCTTTATATCTAGAAATGAGATTTTGATGTTTAATTTTATGTAATATG
Organism: Tegillarca granosa; assembly: GCA_029721355.1. Classification (NCBI taxonomy): domain Eukaryota; kingdom Metazoa; phylum Mollusca; class Bivalvia; order Arcoida; family Arcidae; genus Tegillarca; species Tegillarca granosa. The sequence goes on from CM056608.1 coordinate 8,762,275, forward strand.
TATAACAAGTAATAAACTGTTTTTGAAATGTTTTTCTTTTGTTTCTAGTTTTGGGAAAATAGTTGGAATGTGGTTTATGGTGGTTGCTGTATAATATATACCGGTAGTTCGGAGCATTTAATGGGCTTGTACATGGCTTCTTATTTGCTGAGTTTTCAGTCCCCATAACTTAACATGGACTGAGTGTGAAAGATATCAAACACTAAGGATATGGGAACATTCTCATTGGTTGATATCTTTGGCGGAAGTACATGTGATTCGACCTCATCCTTTCAACATTCACGTGTTTGGTTCACTGTGATATGCTGGGTAAAGTGGTGTTTTGTTTAGCTATTTTGTTTGGGTGACTGGATTTCTGTTTTGTTGAGCTGCCCAACCCCATTTTAACTTATTCCCCCCCAGTTTACCAAAATGTGGTTTAGTTCTATTATGATTGTAAAATATGTGACATTAATTAAATCATCTCAGTAATTTGGATTTCGTAAGTCAGATTGTTTTATACAAATGTTTATTTAGTTAAATTAAGGAAAGGGGTTTTCACACTTTATTATTGTATTATTGACAAATTTTTAAGATTTAAATAAGAACTAACCCCACATTTTGGTGTAGTGGTTTTGGTATTTCTTTACATTCAGTCCTCTCATGCTGAGTTTTAAGTCCCCATAACTTAACATGGACTGAGTGTGAAAGATATCAAACACTGAGGATATGGGAATGTTAGATTATTATGTAAATACATTCAATATAAAGAAAACATCAAAATTAAACTTTCTCATGAGAATTTTTTTCCACTAGTTGTTGCATAGATTTTGAGATATCATTATTTCACCTATTAAAAATATTCAATTTCTACTATGAGCACTTTTTATAATTATAATTATTATTTCTGTGTGTGAAAGACCTTAGGTTTGTAGACTTGCATCTTAACCACGTGGCCACTGCAGCCTCTAAATTTCATTTTATGAAACAAACTCTTAATTTGTGAGACACTGTTCTTATGGGTATCAGATGTAAAAAGACTGTCCGAAAAATAAAAAAAATCTTAACAAACAGTCAAATTTTCTAGTATGATGAATAAAGAATATATCAAGCTTATATCTACACTGTATACATCTGCAATTAAATCCATATTTTTCTAAATTTGTTTGAGATACATTCGAAATTTTGAAAGAAAACAATAGCTGTTTCAGAAATAAAATTTGCAACATAATGTTTATAAATTATCCTTTCCGTGGGAAATTATTTTATAAATTATCCTTTCAGTGGAAAACTTTAAATATGATCATACATGAATAACATATCAAATTTACGTATGAAGATTGTCAATCTTTATTAATAGAGATAATTAAAATAAAATTAAAAAAAATAATAATTATAATAAAAAACCCCGACTCAAAGCCAACAAGTACACAGGCTAAATGAGATTGGATTTCGATTTGCCCCCCCCAGCCTCGTTTTCAATCGTGAGAGTTACTTCCCCTGTCATGCAATGTAACCGAAAAGAGTAATCTATGTTCGAAAGAAATGCACATTGTCTCATGAGGTGGTGCTCGGACCTGCACAATAATATCGGACTATTAAATACTACAAGTGAAATAAATAATACATAAAAATTTAATTTGAGTTGTTATCCCGAACACGGGCGGCTAGAGAATGAACAGCAGGCCTACCTGCTCCACGTTTAAAAACACGTGACCATATACTACACTGCCATTGGTCCTTTCAACGGCATTACCCTGCTAACACGCACCGTGTATACATTATTTTCCCGCTATTTGATAAAACGCGGGAAAATACATTTTTAAACGAATAAGTCGTTTCAGGGGTTTTCCATATTGGTGGTATAGTATAGTAATGTATTAGTGTATGTTATGTAAAGGTAATAACTCGTGTAGTTATAATTAAAGTACCATGGCAGATTGAATTCGTTGTTTGTTGATTTATGTACTTAAATCCGGTGCCATCCATAGGTACAACATTTGGCGACGAGAATTAAAAACAGAAATATCGCAGAAGGAAGCCATGAGTGAATCTTTGAAGACATTTGAAGTCGCGGGCATAGAAAAAATTCAGCCTGAAGTAGATACTCATAATGTTTGCACAAGATGGAAAAACGGACGAGGGCGTTCGAATTATTTTCAACGGGAAAAGGGTTTCCGATCCAAAGCAGAAGAACGCTTTGTTACTACATAGCGCTGGGACTGAAGTGCAAGACATTTACTATGCACTGCCTAATGCAGATCTGGAAGCGATAAATGACGAATTTGTTTTCGATGTTACATTGACAGTTTTAAATGAAAATTTGGTGCCAAAATCTAACATTCCATATGAACGTGCTGCATTTAGGGACATGACTCAGTTACCTTCAGAAACGGTGGAACCATTTATTGTCAGATTACGTCAACAGGCTGTGTATTGTAAGTTTGCTAATATGGACGAAGATATTCGTGACCAAGTAATAGAAAAATGTAGTTCAAAACAACTGAGACGGAAACTACTGGAAATTCCTGATTTGACATTAGTGAAGCTAGGGAAATCGCTAAAGGAAAGGAATGGGCTGAGAATCAAGCAAATTCTTTGGAACATTCAGATCGATGTCAACAGGGTCAGATCAAGTGGCAAATTGATAGTGTCTAGGAATTCGAAAACATCAAATTATCCAGGTCGTAGTGGAGAGAGTAAAAGTAAAACGACAGACATAGATCCGTGTGTGTTTTGCATGTGGACACGAAGGCCATTATCAACGAGATCCGACATGTTCAGCGAAAGGGAAGAAATGTCATAAATGTAAAGCGTAGGACATTTCGAGCGTCGTCGTCACACAAATTCAAAGGACAAAGACAAAGATCATCGTCGAGGTCGAGTTCGTCACATTGAAGAAGATTCTGTCAATGATAATGACGATAAAGACTATTTTTTTAGTGTTGGTCAGAACAGTCATACAGATGGTCGTGTGAAAGTTGATGTGGGTGGTATAGAGATATCATTTATTATATACTCGGGTGCTAGCGTAAATGTTGTAGATCGAGAGGTATGGGAAAGTTTGAAGAAGTGTAGAATTAATTGTGTCAAAATTGGTAAACAAAAAGTTATATGCATATGGTAGTGGTAAATCTTTAACTGTAGCAGGGTGTTTTGTTGCAGATGCAACACTTAATGGTAATACTGTAAAATCAGAGTTTTTTTGTGTCGAAGAAAAACGTCAGCCATTATATTGGTAAAAATACAGCAATTTTGTTAGGTATTTTGCACTTAGGTGTACCCCGTGAAAATGCTCATAATATCGAAAGTAGTCAAAGCACCAGTGTAATTGACAGAAAAACATATATAAGTAAAAAAATTCCCAAAGTTATTTTCAGGATTGGGCAAGTTAAAGAATTTTGAGCTAAAAATTCCTATAGATCCTAAGGTAGAGCCTGTAATTCAGTCAACACGTCGTGTACCATTTCAATTGCGTGCTAAACTTGACAAAAAGTTAGATGAATTACAAGAATTGAATATTATAGAACTAGTTAATGGCCAATCTCGATGAATATACCCCATTGTTTGTGTCCCCAAAGCCAATTCTGATGACATTCGTTTGTGTACTGATATGCGCAGGTCTAATTCTGCTGTAATTAGGGAAAGGTACCAAATTGCTACAGTTGAGGAAATCTTGCAAGATCTCAACCAGGGAAAAATATTTAGTAAGTTAGATATTAAGTGGGCATATCATCAAATTGAACTCGCACAAGAGTCCCGTGAGAACACTTCCTTTATGACCCATAGAGGTGTTTATAGGTATTATAGGTATAAACGTCTATTAATTGGGGTTAGCTGTGCACATGAAATGTATAATAAAATTTTGAAACAAGTTCTAGAAGGTTGTGCTGGATTTCACAGTATCTATGATAATGTTATTGTGCAAGAATCTTCAGATGAAGAGCACAATGCTAGGTTAGAGTCTGTACTTAAGTGTATTGAAGATAGTGGTCTTATCCTGAACTTAGAAAAATGTAAGTTCAATATGTCACTTGTTGAATTTATGGGTCACATTCTTTCTGAACATGGTATCAGTCATAGCGAGTCAAAAGTTCAAGCAGTAGTTTTCATAGGCCAGAGTCGTATAGTGAAGTCAAGTCATTTCTGGGGCTTGTCGATTTTGCAGGTCGATTCATTCCTAATCTTGCCACTATATCTGAGCCTTTGCACAGATTAATAAAGAAAAGTGGGCCATTTGTCTGGAGTAGAGAACAGCAGGTTGCTTTTGACAAGTTGAAACTGTGTCTAGCTAGTACTTAAACACTTGGTTATTTTGATGTCAAGGCCAAAACTTCTGTTATTGCAGATGCTAGTCCAGTAGGGCTAGGGGGAATTCTAATTCAGGAGTCCAAGGGTGTGTCTTGTGTTATATGTTATGCTAGTAGGAGTCTGTCAGATACTGAAAAAAAAAACATTCACAGACCGAACGTGAAGCTTTAACTCTTGTGTGGGCCTATGAGAGGTTCCATATATATAAAAATTGAATATCAACATAAATTAGTTGTTATTTGTGGACTATATTTCAGTCGAAAATCAGGTGCACCAGTGTGGCCCACTTTCAATTTGCAAAGACGTTTCCAAGATTGCTGACTATATGTTGGAAGTGAAATTGTGAATCTGAAATGAGGGAAACTGTAGCAGAGGGATAATTTTCAATGGCCAAGCATGTGAGTTTCTAATCTGCGCCGAGATACTAGTGAGCGTAGACAGGGATTTACCAAAAGATTTTTCTGGAATGTCGACATCGTTAGGTTGACATTCACTCTAACATTATGTGGCGAGCTTCATACTCGGTATCATTCAAATGTAGACGGCAAAGCAGTGAGAAGTATACTTATTCGCTACGCCTGCTGCGGTGCAACCCTATAAAAGCCATATTTCACATCAGATTTTTTCTTCAATCATCAGTTTTGGAGATTTTTAAAGATTTTTGCTCCCCTAGGTCACCTTGACCTTATATTAGTAGCCATGCCAAAGTCATGCACAAATCTGAATTGCACTGGCCCATACATCCTTTTGACCAAGTTTGATTGAAATCTGTCCAGCAATTGCACATTGTATGTGTTGTCGGACTAATGCATAGACACAAGCACCCACACTTACATGCACACTCTGACAGACACATGCTGCACTATGCCATAAGCTCAAATGGCCTATGGCCAGGAGAACTAAAAATTTAAATGCAATATAGGCAGTTGGCAGTGTTGTGGATGTTAAAAACAATTATATGTAGTATAGCTTACCTGATCATTCATGATGAAAATGCAATCAAAAGATTTAAAAGATTTCGTAAGTTATCTGCAAGTGTTGATTTATACCAAAATATACTAAACTTACTTGAAAGATAGATACAGTAAATTATATCACTAGGAGAAACAATAGAGAGTGTGCGAGTGTTTGACAAAAGGACAAAGATTTAACAAATGTGGGAACAGATGCATTTTACATCTATATTTCAGAGTCATCATTTCAGGAAAGTAAATTCAACTGCAAAAGCATTTATGTAATAAAAATATTTACAATATATATTAGAACCAATTTATTTGATTTTTTTATGCATACTTGAAAATATTTTGAATGCCTATCAAACACAATCCTTCATTTGCTTCATCCTTTTAATTTAGAGAACATTGAAAACAAAGACAAACGAATTTACAGAAAGAAGGATACAGATTTCTAATGCCACAGAAATGAAAAATTCAAGACAGACAACAAAAAGAATTCATTAACAGGTAAAAATTTTAAATGCATATTGCTGAAGTATTTTGTAATGTATTGACAAAATGATTGCCTTTATGTTTCAACAAATATTGAACTATATAATTTGCCATGCTTAGTTTAAGTTTTAGTTTAATATGTAACTCAATATTAATACATCAGAAACTGAATACCTGGTCTATCAATGAAAGTAAATATATAAAGAAAAAAAATGTTCTCAAACAAAATAGACTTTAGATTAAAAGACTACTTGGGAATTTTAATAAAATTTGATTCATCCTTCATTCATTTCATCTATATTTTATTCTATTTAAAGATAAACAATGAATAGCATTTTAAATATTTCTTAAAATTTTAAAATTTAGTACTGGTATGGCTTATGAATTGTAGTGTAAAATTCTCAAATTATTTTTACATTGTAGAGTTAACAACAGATACACTATTGAGCAAATTAACACCAGGGCAAATGTTGAAAGTGAGATAGTAGACGATAAATCCAAAATTTGTCCATACAATGAAAATATAAAGATTGAAGACACCATCATTATCAAACCATTTAGAAAATAAATCCAACTATAACCCAAGAAGATCATGGCTGGCAGAAGCAGTCAAAGTCACCCCAATTACAGTACATTTTAAGTGGTTTAATGGAAACTACAATTTTGTCTTGGTTGCAGATCAAAAATTTAAGGTCTGTATTCTAGACAAAATTTCTAGATAACAAATTATTTTAACTTTATAGTTAGATAGTAAAAATAGATTTCCACTGAGACAATCAAATACTTAAAAACATTTGAAAACCTGACTTAATTAAAAACATTTTTGAAAACCTGACTTAATCAAAAAAAAAAAAAAAAATTGAAACCCACGACTTAATTAAAAACATTTTCGAAAACCTGACTTGATCAAAAAAATTATTTTGAAACCCTGACTTAATTAAAAACATTTTGAAAACCTGAATTCATTTAAAAATTTGAAAACCTGACTTAATAAATTTCAAAGTCATTGATTGAATTCATTTCTTTTGGTCATTACCTATTTTTGTTTTGTGATTATTCTTAAGTTGGTTATTCTAGTACATGTACTTCAAATAAGAATTTATACTTATGCACAGTAAGTTAACAAACTGAATTTTTTATAAGTTGATTAATCAAAAGTTGTATCCAGTGTAGTCAAATATTTTGTGAAATGCCTTGTCCAAAAAATATCTTGGTTGGTTATACTATATTGAACTAAATTTTTTTGACTTAAAATATTGATTTAATTACGATATGTTGATTTTCATTATGATATTATCGATAGTGTCCCATATGTTAAAGGCAAATTATAACTTTGAGAGTATGGATACTGTCCTATACGTTAAAGGCAAATTATAACTTTGAGAGTATAGATACATGTTAAAGGCAAATTATAACTTTGCGAGTATGGATACTGTCCCATATGTTAAAGGCAAATTATAACTTTGAGAGTATCCATACTGTCCCATATGTTAAAGGCAATTGAAAACTCAGGAGAGTATCTATACTGTCCGATAAATAATGTATGCTAATGCCAAAAATTTTGAGAGTATCGATACTGTCCCATATGTAGAATGCAGATTATAACCTTGAAAGTATCAATACTGCCCCATATGTATAAGGCAATTAAAAATTTGGGGAGTATCGATACTGTCCCATATGTAGAAGGTAATTAAAAATTTCGGGAGTATCGATACTGTCCCATATGTGGAAGACAATTGAAAACTTGGGGAGTATCGATACTGTCCCATATAAAAACTCAGAGAGTATTGATACTGTCCTGAAATAAAAGGCAAACTTTTCAATGCTGTAGTTTAAGTGATAACAATTCAATTGCAATTGTGAAAAGATTATCAATATTATCCACAACGTATTAAATATATAATTCTTTAGACTTTTTCTGGAAAAAAGCATGAAAAAAATGTCAGATAAGTCTAAACATAATGTTGAAAATACAGTAATCAGGATAATTCCTTTAAAAACAGAATATTAGATTTTATGTTTTTAAAATAGATAATGTCCAGTTTCTTAAAAAATCCTAAAATTTGACCATGGCCTGTAACATGATAAAACAAGCAACAACAATTCTGGTAAGACTGACATAATAATGGCTTTCGGTTCCACTTCAAACTGAAGTGACTAGTATTTTCCTTTCTTTGTGAACATCAGCTTTTATGACCAAAGTTTTATGCTGTTTTAGTATCTCCTTCTGGTTTTGTTGTCCATTGTCTACAATTACTGATGTAACACCTGTAGTCTGTAACAAATAATAATAATAATATTAATAATAATAATTAACTTCAGAAAAAAATTATCTAGGCCCAACCTCTTGTAAAATATAATAATTAAAAATAAAACACAATTACTTTTTAAACAAGAGGCCCATAGACCTTAAGGCTCACCTTAGGATATGTCCAAAATTGTTTGCAAAGTGCAATATACAATGTATAAATTACAGAAACTTTCAAAATTTTCTCATGTTAAGAACTGCCACAATACTTAATCAGAATTTTCTAGTCACAGTTAATTTATAAATAAGTTGCTAATATGCATGTAGTAAGTTTACTAGTAACTATAGTACAATGAATTATTTTCAAATCATTAATGATTTCAGCTATGTCCTTGACCTTTGAACCTAAGACATTCAACCATATTTTAAAATGATCATCATATTGAAACCTTAATTATTCTAATATACATGCCTATAAAAAGTTAATGGTTTTCAAGATAATTAACAATTTAAGCCAACTTATGCAGCAATGACCTTGACCTTTAAACTAATGACTTTGACCCATATATCAAAATGATCATCATATCAATACCTACAATATCCTAATATACATGCCTATACAAAAAATTATTAGTTTTCAAGATTATTAACAATTTAAACTGCCTTATTCATCTGTGACCTAAACCTATGACCTTGAATCAAATACCAAAATGTTCAAAATTTTTCAGATGACCATTTCAGTATGTTTGTGCATCTGTGACCTTGACCTATGAACCCATGACTTTGAAGTATGAATCATTTCAATATCTACAATATTCTAATATATATGCCTATACAAAAAATTAATAGTTTTGTAGATAATTAACCATTTCGGTTTACTTTTGCATCTATGACCTTGACCTTTGAACCCATGACCTTGATCTATGTTTGAAAATGATCGTCATGTCAATACCTACAAGTAACTGAAAATCCCATGCCATCATCACCTGAAATGTTAAAAAATAGCAATTTTTATCAAAGGTCAAAAACTAGGACATGACCTTGACCTTTGAACTTGACATCATTGGAAGAAAACCACAAAACAGTGCCAACAGTGAAAATTTCATACAATTATCTTCAGTCTTTGTTGAGTTATAACAATAAATGTCTTATTTTACAAATTACGAAACTTAACGCAAAAAAGGCATAACCTATTTTTCATCTAATCTTCATGAAAAACACAATTTATATGTTCCCAGGTATGCTAAATCTAAATATCCAATCGAAATTTCCTGCATGCTTTGGTTTCTGAGAAGAAGATGTTTTTATTTTGGTAATTTTTAGTAAAAGCAGCCATCTTGTTGGGCATGGCCAAAGCTCGAACACAATTTTGAAAGCCTGTTACCTAGGCATGATAATCACCAAGTTTTATCAAATTTGGGCCAGTAGTTTTGGAGGAGATGATTAAAATGTAAGGTTTATGCATGACGGAAAATGCATGATGCCAATGGACAGTAAATAACTCAATAAAATGTCTCCCAGTCTATACAAAAAAAAAAAAACCTGTGAAGTAAACAAGCTTTCAGTTCAGGTGAGCTAAAAATTGATTTTGTATGATAATTAATCACCATTCTATTTTCTTCAACTTCAATTAACTTAACTGGCTCTGCTAGGGGATATCCTGTCCTGGATTTAAATCAATGTACTGTAGAAGAAAGTCTTGAAGTAAAAAAGATAAAATAATACGACAACAGCTGAATGATGGACAAAATGACATCCGAGAAGCTCATCTTTAGAATTCAACAAATTGAGCTAAAAGCGGCATAACTTTTCACAGGATGTTTTTAAGGTTTATATAGTTAAGAAACATAATATATGTCTACTTGAACTTGTTCCGGTGATTTACACATATGCAGAAAGATTTTAGTTGAAATAATTAAGTTGCAAAATGAAAAAAAAAAAAAAAATTAATTTTAACTTTTTTTATGAAAAGTGACCATCTTTAATCTTAGATGACCATATTGGAAAAATTTTTGATTCAAAATTAAGTTTAATTTATTTAAATATAAATTTTAAATCCTAAATAAATTCAAAAACATTAACCAAGAACATTTCTCTTGAGATTTTTCAGAAGAATTAATGCAAGCTTCACTATATATACATGTACATTAAACGCAGCTGAGCTAAGGAGCGATTTAAATTTTAATTTGAATACAGTTACAAGCATCTCAATATTAAAAACTTCTTAACTGCGATTTTCAACCTTAAAATTATCACTTCAAAATACAATTTTTCATCACATATTAATTAAATATTCAGCAAATACAGGATCTCTGAGTAATGTTTGATTGTTTTTCATCCTGTCTGACCTCTATACAAGTTTTAGAATCTTGATCAGGGCTGTAAAACACCACTTTACACTACAAGTTATTCCTGCATATTGAAGTTTTTTCTGCAATTTGATATCAAAAACAGCAGTCACTGTGTCAAATGATAAAGTCATTAGTGACATCATTATAATATATATGTATTGTGTTTTCAGTCAAACTTATTGTTCTTGTACAGGGAAACCAACAAAATCCCACTTGTCACAATACAATACTTAAAAAAGCTTCAGGCACAAAAAAAAGAGTAAATGGTTTTATTTATTTATTTATTTATTTATTTATTTATTTATTTATTTATTGTAGTTTTTTGTGAAATTATTCTTTATGCTATTGTTACTTGTAATTACTTGTAAAATTAATTTAAAACAAATCTCTTTCAGTGACCTCTTGTACATAAAGACTATAACAATTTGTTATAAGTTTTCAAGTTTCCATGTAGGTTAAGCTGGTCGGTTGTGATGTTGTTAACGTTGCATCCGCAATTTTTCAGTCAAACCTATTGTTCTTGTACAGGGAAACCAACAAAATCCCACTTGTCACAATACAATACTTAAAAAAGCTTCAGGCACAAAAAAAAGAGTAAATGGTTTTATTTATTTATTTATTTATTTATTTATTGTAGTTTTTTGTGAAATTATTCTTTATGCTATTGTTACTTGTAATTACTTGTAAAATTAATTTAAAACAAATCTCTTTCAGTGACCTCTTGTACATAAAGACTATAACAATTTGTTATAAGTTTCAAGTTTCCATGTAGGTTAAGCTGGTCGGTTGTGATGTTGTTAACGTTGCATCCGCAATTATTTCAGTTATAGGTATTCGTACTGAGAGCAAGCTAGATAATTATAATCTAACAACAATTTTTTTGTATGCATGAGATGTGTGAGGGTGTTTTACAGTTTGCCTTATAAAAGAGGGACCCAGGGTGACTTATGGTTTTAGGTGTAAGCACACAAAATCTGTATGCCAATATGTCTATACAGTCAAAACCTGCTAAATTAACCATTAATATTACAACAAGAGGCCCATGGGCCTTAACGCTCACCTGAAGATATTGTCCAATGCAGTTTGCAAAGTGCAATAGACAATATATTAAGTACAGAAACTTTAAAAGTTTTCTCAAGTTAAGAACTCCCACAAAACTATCATATATATATATATATCAGAAATATATCCACTCACATTTCATTTATAAATAGCTTATATAATATGCATGAAGTAACTGTAGTGCAATGAATAATTTCCAAATCATAAATCAATTTCAGTATACTTGTGCAGCTATGTCCTTGACCTTTGAACATATATGACCTCAAAATATATATGATTGTCATGTCAATACCTACAATATTCTAAAATACATGCCTATACAAAAAGTTAATAGTTTTCAAGATATTTAGCAATTTAAGTCTTTTTTTGCAGCTGTGACCTTGACCTTTCAACATATGACCTTGAACCATATATCAAAATGATTGTCATGTCAATAACTACAATATTCTAATATACATGCCTATACAAAAAGTTGATAGTTTTCAAGATTATTGGCAATTTTAGTCTTCTTTTGCAGCTGTGACCTTGACCTTTCAACATATGACCTTGAACCATATATCAAAATGATCGTCATGTCAATACCTACAATATTCTAATATACATGCCTATACAAAAAGTTATTAGTTTTCAAAATAATTAGCAATTTAAGTCGTCTTTTGCAGCTGTGACCTTGACCTTTCAACATATGACCTTGTACCATATATCATAATGATCACTGTCTCAATAACTACAATATTCAAATATACATGCCTATACAAAAAATTAATAGTTTTCAAGATAATTAGCAATTTAAATTTTCTTTTGCAGCTGTGACCTTGACCTTTCAACATATGACCTTGAACTATATATCAAAATGATCATTGTCGCAAAACCTACAATATTCTTATATACATGCCTATACAAAAAGTTAGTAGTTTTCAAGATAATTAACAATTTAAGTCTTTTTTTGCAGCTGTGACCTTGACCTTTCAACATATGACCTTGAACCATATATCAAAATGATCGTCATGTCAATACCTACAATATTCTTATATACATGCCTATACAAAACATTAATAGTTTTCAAGATAATTAGCAATTTAAGTCTTTTTTTGCAGCTGTGACCTTGACCTTTCAACATATGACCTTGAACCATATATCAAAATGATTGTCATGTCAATAACTACAATATTCTAATATACATGCCTATACAAAAAGTTGATAGTTTTCAAGATTATTGGCAATTTTAGTCTTCTTTTGCAGCTGTGACCTTGACCTTTCAACATATGACCTTGAACCATATATCAAAATGATCGTCATGTCAATACCTACAATATTCTAATATACATGCCTATACAAAAAGTTATTAGTTTTCAAAATAATTAGCAATTTAAGTCGTCTTTTGCAGCTGTGACCTTGACCTTTCAACATATGACCTTGTACCATATATCATAATGATCACTGTCTCAATAACTACAATATTCAAATATACATGCCTATACAAAAAATTAATAGTTTTCAAGATAATTAGCAATTTAAATTTTCTTTTGCAGCTGTGACCTTGACCTTTCAACATATGACCTTGAACTATATATCAAAATGATCATTGTCGCAAAACCTACAATATTCTTATATACATGCCTATACAAAAAGTTAGTAGTTTTCAAGATAATTAACAATTTAAGTCTTTTTTTGCAGCTGTGACCTTGACCTTTCAACATATGACCTTGAACCATATATCAAAATGATCGTCATGTCAATACCTACAATATTCTAATATACATGCCTATACAATACATTAATAGTTTTCAAGATAATTAGCAATTTAAGTCTTCTTTTGCAGCTGTGACCTTGACCTTTCAACATATGACCTTGAACCATATATCAAAATGATCGTCATGTCAATACCTACAATATTCTAATATACATGCCTATACAAAAGTTTAATAGTTTTCAAGATAATTAGCAATTTAAGTCTTCTTTTGCAGCTGTGACCTTGACCTTTCAACATATGACCTTGAACCATATATCAAAATGATCGTCATGTCAATACCTACAATATTCTAATATACATGCCTATACAAAATGTTTATAGTTTTCAAGATATTTAGCAATTTAAGTCTTTTTTTGCTGCTGTGACCTTGACCTTTCAACGTATGACCTTGAACTATATATCAAAATGATTGTCATGTCAATACCTACAATATTCTAATATACATGCCTATACAAAAAGTTAATAGTTTTCAAGATATAGTGACAAATATATAATTTTTATCCAATTCCCCACTCAGTGCCTCATAATTTCCCCATTTTGAGTCCCATGGCTACCATTTGTGCAAATCTGAAAATAGATGACCTAAGGATGTTATAAATGAAATAACTAAGGTATACCTCTTGTAGATTCAGAGGAGAAGATTTTTAAAGTTTTTCACTATTTCCCCCCTTATGGGGCCCCAAGGGGACATAACTCCTTCATTTGTGCAAATCTGAAAGAGCTTCATCCAGGCATGATGGTTACCAAGTTTCATTAAATTTGGCCCAGTGGTTTTGGAGGAGAAGATTAAAATGTAAAAAGTTTACGCACGACGGACGACGCACGACGGACGGCGGACGACGCACGACGGACGAAGATGGATAGCAATAGCTCATCTGAGCCATAAAAACCTGCTGTAGTGAACAATTCAATAAAATGACCCCCAGTCTATACAAAAAAAAAAACCTGCTGTAGCGAACAACTCAATAAAATGACCCCCCAGTCTTTACAAAAATAACCTGCTGTAGTGAACAACTCAATAAAATGACCCCCAGTCTATACACACAACAAGCTGTAGTGAACATTTCAATAAAATGACCTCAAGTCTATCCAAAAATATCCTGCTGTAATGAACAACTCAATAAAATGACCCCCCAGTCTATACAAAAATAACCTGCTGTAGTGAACAACTCAATAAAATGACCCCCAGTCTATACACACAACCAGCTGTAGTGAACATTTCAATAAAATGACCTCAAGTCTATCCAAAAATATCCTGCTGTAGTGAACAACTCAATAAAATGACCCCCAAGTCTATACAAAAATAACCTGCTGTAGCGAACAACTCAATAAAATGACCCCCAGTCTATACAAAAAATAACCTGCTGTGGCGAACAACTCAATAAAATGACCCCCCAGTCTATACAAAAATAACCTGCTGTGGCGAACAACTCAATAAAATGACCCCCCAGTCTATACAAAGATAACCTGCTGTAGCAAACAACTCAATAAAATGACCCCCAGTCTATACAAAAAATAACCTGCTGTAGCGAACAACTCAATAAAATGACCCCCAGTCTATACAAAAATAACCTGCTGTAGCAAACAACTCAATAAAATGACTCCCAGTCTATACAAAAATAACCTACTGTAGCGAACAACTCAATAAAATGACCCCACAGTCTATACACACAACCTGCTGTTGTGAACAACTCAAAAATTAAAAAAAACTTATTTCAGTTTAGATAACTTACCGGTACTTGTTCTGAAGTTAGGTTGTATTTAGCTTGAGAGGAAGAACTGCTTCTCTGAGATCTTTGAGTTGATAGTGGATAAGACTGCTCACCATTTTTCTTTACTTCTGAAAAATCTAGTTCTGCTATCTTGTTGTTAGTTACATGAGATGAAGTGACTTGAGATGTCTGCAGCAACTGTAAATAACCTAATGAGGCCATGGCTGATATTTTGGCACTATATCCAGATCCTGCTTCTAGTACTTCCTGTTTATTATCCATGGCAACAGAATAAGATTTGGTAGCAGTAGGCTGATAACCAGCTGATTTGATAGTTTTTTCAGAAAAATAATCTTTTTGCTTATGTCTATTACGATGATTAAATGCATCAATTTCTGAAGGAACTATATCATTATCCAGACCATTCAGACTTATGTTTTCTAGGTGACCTGGAATGTTGTTGGTGTTACTTGAACCATGACTGTTATTGCCTGTATTTTAAGTAAAATATATTTATAAAATATTTTGTTCAGTTTTCAGTCCCTAATCTTCAAATTTAAGACTGCATGATCTTCGAAATTCATTTTAACAAAAAACGCTTTTCAAATAAGGTACAATTTGGTCTTTTGTGTATGGCTAAATAAAGCAATACTTAAAACAGCAGGTTTGGGTATTTAATTGATTTGTAACATGTAATCAACAACTTAGCACAATATTTCAAAATTCTGGAGTGCAATTTGAATGATACTGTCAAACCATCTAGTTATTATATATATATATAAAAAAAAGACTCTTGAAACAAGCCAATTCGATGAGAAAAATAAAGAAATTTATGCAAAATTCATTTTGTTAAGTTAAAAATTAAGGTCATGAAACAGAAAAATATTGTTAAAATATACAATAATTATAATAATAATAATAATAATAATAATAATAATAATAATAAAAAAATAAAATAAAAGAATTTAAAAATTAAAAAAAAAAATGATAAAAAACAAATATCAAAAGACATTTAAATACACAATACATATGTCTTTATATGGACAACGTAGGCAAAAAGGCAAAATGGTAAAAACCAGGTCATTAACCTGGTGTTTGACCTTGACCTCATTTTGAAAATTATTTCAAGAAAGCATCAAACCAAAACTCAATGTCAGAATTGCATGTACAGACATATCAGTCAATGTCAATTTAAAGGCCCAATTAAGGAAAATGCATGTCGCTTGTTTACTTCATAAAATTACAGAAATATGAAAATTTAATCGATATTTGTAATTGTGTAACAATAGTCACGTATATATGTGTGTAATATTTAGACAATATTTAGATGCATCAATGTTCTGTATGAGCAGAGACCGCACCATAAATATATCAAACTATCTGAATTTTGCATGTCGCATTGACAGAAACAGTTCAGAAACACAGAACATTATTATTTTAGAACAAATAACGAGTGAAGTGGCATTTCTTATTTTGATATCCCGTTGGTCTCGAAGTTTTAATAGCATTTTTCCAATGCATATTGTTTTTTTTACCGAGAACGGAGGGTGAAAACCAATTGTCGCAACAAAAACATTAACAAGCGTTATGTAACTCATGTAGATTATACTATAACGAAAAACACAATTTCAGATCAAAAATAAGTAATGCTGTAATCTGTCATTTATTACACTTAAATTACACGGTGATAAAAATGTCCGGTTGTCGCCAATAACTTGAGTCAGGCTAATCATTTCTTAAAATGACTGTTGTCTCCGTTAAGGTTTTAACAAGCGTGATCGGCAGTATAGCCAACAACAACAGTATTGACAGATTTTTATTTTATTGCGAATTAGGCAATAATGTCCTCTCCTAAAAGTTACCAATTACAAATACTATTTGTCATGATATATTTAAATTCTTTCAAGAAAGATCTTAAATTTTAACATCCGTTATATTAACATCCGTTATATTAACATCCGTGATAATCAAAAACTTTCATAAAAAATCTTCATCAAAAAGAATTTTATGGATGGTAAGCTTTGTTCTACACCGTAGTACTTCTATAAAAGTTAAAACGCGGGAATATTTGGTTTGTACATGCAAGAAGTTTATAGTTTTATAGCATTTAGTACAGTAAAGTATGTTGGGTCTCTTGAATTATTCCTCAGTCTTGCAAAAGGAGAATGCATTAGCTATACTAGAAATATTCTATTTTACATAATTACAAGCCTCATAATAGATTTAATCATGGCGAATACTTAGTAAGCGGTGTTGTGGTAAACTTCAACGCTTAATAATGGTTTCTGCTGCAATGCTGAATGCAAATGAATAATAACGGATGTTAATAAATTTGTATCTTTTTGACAAAAGTCATTATCCTTTGCCTAACCAACAATATTTGACAGATATTTTAATAACTAATTATAATAAAAAACAATACAAATGGTATATTTTGCCGATTTTCTTGTTTTTCATGACAGTACATATTGTTTATTACCTTTGGTGATGCAAACTGATGCCTAAAGATCTTAATAATTTCTGTAGCAGTTATGGTTATGCCAAAAGAAAATATTTGCATTTTACTAGATATATTTAAACATTGTTCTATACATGTACTTCATTTTTTAAATAAAGGGTTGTTACTATCAAATAATCTCAGACGATTCTCGTTAACAAAAGTTTAATATCAAAGATGGAAGAACCAGTACTGCAAAAATAAACATTCTTTCAGAGTCGCAAACAGTCGTAATTGAAACTGCTTTTTCATTCTGGAAAGCTTTCAACATTAAGTAACAAGCAAAGTCATTTCTTTTAGCGAAATTAAACTGTTGGTCAATTTATTGTTATCTGATTAAACATCCATTTGCCTTCATAAACGTCAAAAGCTAATCTTTAAAAAGTAGATACTTATTATTGTCATAATTTCATCTGTTACTTAGCTGTCTGTTAATTAAATGGGATTTTGAGTCCCAGTTAAGAATATTTCACTTATATCAGAATGTCACTAGCTTAAACCTGACCTCCCAATAAGGAACGAGCACTCTACACATTGAGCTAAGGTAGTGGTACTTGGTCCTAATGGTGCATTAAACACACTGGATCAAATTGTACGCTTTTCTGTTAGGGGCATAATTAACATTTTCCAGGTCTGTTGGTATTTTTGTCTTTTTAAAAGGATTCACATTTATATTTCTGCCTTGTAAGCAATTAATGTGATAAATTTGGTATGCTTACGTAAGTACATTTGTTGAGTTCTTTATAATTAAAGAGACTATTATAAAGAATTCATCAAATGCACTTACGTAAACATTCATTGGGCTTAGAGAATAATAGAGATTCAGTAATGTCATTAACTTCCGCAACTTTTATAAAAGCATAAATTTTCAGTTGAAACTGACAGAGTTGATGTTTGTCGCAAATATTTGAGTTGCTTGCAAATGCTTTTGTTATTTTTAATTATTTATCTATTTTATTATTTCATTTATTTTACATTTTTATGCAAAAAACTTAGTTAAATATTTTAGTTCAAATCATTTTTAACATCCGTTATGAAGTAACAGTTGGTCATAATTTGACTAAAAAGTCTTTGAATGTTTAATTCATGTTATCGGTGATTTTTTTTATTTATGTATTGATTGGACGTACAATTAGACATAATATCCATGATCAAAAAGTTGCTTTCCTATGTATTTGAACTCTTAAAAACTAAAGAATCGGTTTATCAGAATGAAATGGCCAAGATGGCTTCTGTTGTTGCCTCCTCTGTTGATATACAGTGCAAGTCAAATATTTAAACTAACGCGATAGGATTGCTACAGCAAAACTCTATTTTAAAAACTAAATCAAAGCAACTTACATCTTTATGCATTGTTCGTTTACAATTAATAACTGTTACTTTAACATCCGTTATCATGATGTAAGAGGTCATTTATAATAGCATTTGAAATATTATTGGAGAAAGTCGTGTGGAAAATTTTGTTATTTTTGAAATCTAGAAACCTCATACTTTCAAATTAATACCAGTCCTACTTCTTACAAATGACTTCAATTTTCAACCCTCTGTAAAAATTAATTGGGCCTTTAATTTGACATTGACTGATATACATCTATTATGTCATAAGGCTTTTGGCAAGGTGAGCTAAATACTCTTAATCCTTTGTTATAATACCAAGAAAAGCTAATAAAGTTACAAACTAGATGCTGTCAATCCAATAAAGTGGAATTGAAGGGGGAGGGGGTTGAGTTGACATTATGATTTACATATATATACCATTATCTAATTGCAGATCTTCACACTGTATACAACTGTCAGCACTGTTCAATCCTTCACACTGTATACAACTGTCAGCACTGTTCAATCCTTCACAATGTATAGCACTGTTCAATCCTTCACACTGTATACAACTGTCAGCACTGTTCAATCCTTCACACTGTATACAACTGTCAGCACTGTTCAATCCTGCATTCTGTAGATGACTTTTTAGTTCTCTAATAGTTAATTTCTTCTCCTCAAACAGGTAATCTAATAGTTCTTCTGCTGGATTTTCTGAACCACCTTAATATATATATATATAAATATATATATATATATATATATATATATATATATATATATATATATATATATATAAGAAACTAAGGTAACATATGTCACCAGATACTTCACCTATATAAATGCATTATTTTTATAGATGTTGACCAATAATTTACAGTTGACTCAGATTCTGG
The DNA here is from genome assembly GCA_029721355.1 of Tegillarca granosa. Classification (NCBI taxonomy): domain Eukaryota; kingdom Metazoa; phylum Mollusca; class Bivalvia; order Arcoida; family Arcidae; genus Tegillarca; species Tegillarca granosa. The sequence goes on from CM056608.1 coordinate 8,781,849, forward strand.
GGAAGGGGAGGGGTATGGAAATATAGTTCTGTTGTGTTTTTTCAGGCGGGTCAAAAAATGAATCAAATTTTCCCAACATTTAAAAAAGGTGACCTTAACATGTAGGTGGGCTCGAAGTTCAATTCAAAATTTTATCTAGAAAATAAAGATAATTAAAGCATAATCTTACTAAATTCCTTCACTTTTCCTCTCGGTATCTTGAACTCTGTAGCTAAAGTTTTCCATCCAGGGTGTGGTTCCTCATTCAGTGTAATAACTAATTTATCAAATTCATCATAAGGTATATCATTGATGTCGTTATCTATAAAGGGAAACAAAATTGCAATCAAATTTTCTTATATAAACACTGGTATAATTTATAAAGAACTTAAAATTACCTGTAAACAAAGCTGGTTATGTTTCTTAGACCAGATAATGGAACTTGCCAGCGTACCAAGTGATCAGTACCACTAAACATTTGCGTGGAATAGAATGGATCACGTTTACATTAAATATTCCCCCAAAAAACATTGTTATTGTGGGAAAATGTCACTTTATGCAATTCCATTGCCAATAGAAATAATTGTCCTGCACAAGCACTATGAGGTACCACATATTGCTCTGGGGAATTCCATTTGATATATCTTCTGATAGCATATTTATAAAGTACATGTATTTAAGATTATCAATGGTGTAGGGGGGTAGCAGACAAACCACTCTGATACAACAGAGGGATGAATGGATGGATGGATAAATACATGGAATAAAGGATGGATTGATGAACCTGAGTGTCTTATTAACTAAATAGACCAATAGATGGATAGATTACTGGGTGACTGATTGACGGATGGATGGACAGAAAGTTAATTAATAAAATGATAGATTAATAGATGTTTTGATAAATGGATAAAAGAATGGATGGATGTATGTACAGAAGAGTGAATAGAGGAATAAGTGATAAAATGAATGGATAAGTAGAAAAATGCATGGACAAAAGATGGACAGACAGATAACTAATAGAATGATGGATAGACAAATGAATAAATAAACAAATGAATTCATGAAAGAAATAGTGAATGAATGAATTCATGAGTGAGTGAATGAATAAATGAAAGGATGATTTGAAGGATGGACAGAACAGAAAACTAATTAAAAACTAGTAATGGACAGATAGAAGGATGGTTATCTGGGTGAATGAACAGATAACTAATAAAATGATGGATAAATGAATAAAGGAAGGAATGAATGGACAGATGGATAGATGTCAGACAAAGAAGGGTAGGTAGATGAATGGATATATAGATAAATAGACAGATGGATGGATGTCAGACTAAGAAGGTTAATAGATAAATTGGATATATAGATAAATAGACAGATGGATGGATGTTAGACAAAGAAGGGTAGGTAGATGAATGGATATATAGAGAAAGAGACAGATGGATGGATGTCAGACAAAGAAGGTTAGGTAGATGAATGGATATATAGACAAACAGACAGATGGAAGGATGTCAGACAAAGAAGGTTAATTAGATAAATGGATATATAGATAAATAGACAGATGGATGGATGTCAGACAAAGAAGGGTAAGTAGATGAATGGATATATAGATAAATAGACAGAGGATGGATGTCAGACAAAGAAGGGTAAGTAGATGAATGGATATATAGATAAATAGACAGATGGATGGATGTCAGACTAAGAAGGGTAAGTAGATAATGGATATATAGACTAAATAGACAGATGGATGGATGTCAGACAAAGAAGGGTAAGTAGATGAATGGATATATAGATAAATAGACAGATGGATGGATGTCAGACTAAAGAAGGGTAAGTAGATGAATGGATATATAGAAATAGACAGATGGATGGATGTCAGACAAAGAAGGGTAAGTAGATGAATGGATATATAGATAAATAGACAGATGGACTGGATGTCAGACAAAGAAGGGTAAGTAGATAATGGATATATAGATAAATAGACAGATGGATGGATGTCAGACAAAGAAGGGTAAGTAGATGAATGGATATATAGATAATAGACAGATGGATGGATGTCAGACAAGAAGGGTAAGTAGATGAATGGATATATAGATAAATAGACAGATGGATGGATGTCAGACAAAGAAGGGTAAGTAGATGAATGGAATATATAGATAAATAGACAGATGGATGGATGTCAGACAAAGAAGGGTAAGTAGATGAATGGATATATAGATAAATAGACAGATGGATGGATGTCAGACTAAGAAGGGTAAGTAGATGAATGGATATATAGATAAATAGACAGATGGATGGATGTCAGACAAAGAAGGGTAAGTAGATGAATGGATATATAGATAAATAGACAGATGGATGGATGTCAGACTAAGAAGGGTAAGTAGATGAATGGATATATAGATAATAGACAGATGGATGGATGTCAGACTAAGAAGGGTAAGTAGATAATTGATATATAGATAAATAGACAGATGAATGGATGTCAGACAAAGAAGGGTAAGTAGATGAATGGATATATAGATAAATAGACAGATGGATGGATGTCAGACAAGAAGGGTAAGTAGATGAATGGATATATAGATAAATAGACAGATGGATGGATGTCAGACAAAGAAGGGTAAGTAGATGAATGGATATATAGATAAATAGACAGATGGATGGATGTCAGACAAAGAAGGGTAAGTAGATGAATGGATATATAGATAAATAGACAGATGGATGGATGTCAGACAAAGAAGGGTAAGTAGATGAATGGATATATAGATAAATAGACAGATGGATGGATGTCAGACTAAGAAGGGTAAGTAGATGAATGGATATATAGATAAATAGACAGATGGATGGATGTCAGACAAAGAAGGGTAAGTAGATGAATGGATATATAGATAAATAGACAGATGGATGGATGTCAGACAAAGAAGGGTAAGTAGATGAATGGATATATAGATAAATAGACAGATGGATGGATGTCAGACTAAGAAGGGTAAGTAGATGAATGGATATATAGATAAATAGACAGATGGATGGATGTCAGACAAAGAAGGGTAAGTAGATGAATGGATATATAGATAAATAGACAGATGGATGGATGTCAGACAAAGAAGGGTAAGTAGATGAATGGATATATAGATAAATAGACAGATGGATGGATGTCAGACAAAGAAGGGTAAGTAGATAATGGATATATAGATAAATAGACAGATGGATGGATGTCAGACAAGAAGGGTAAGTAGATGAATGGATATATAGATAAATAGACAGATGATGGATGTCAGACATAAGAAGGGTAAGTAGATAATGGATATATAGATAAATAGACAGATGATGGATGTCAGACAAAGAAGGGTAAGTAGATGAATGGATATATAGATAAATAGACAGATGGATGGATGTCAGACAAAGAAGGGTAAGTAGATGAATGGATATATAGATAAATAGACAGATGGATGGATGTCAGACAAAGAAGGGTAAGTAGATGAATGGATATATAGATAAATAGACAGATGGATGGATGTCAGACTAAGAAGGGTAAGTAGATAATTGAAATATAGATAAATAGACAGATGGAATGGATGTCAGACAAAGAAGGGTAAGTAGATGAATGGATATATAGATAATAGACAGATGGATGGATGTCAGACAAAGAAGGGTAAGTAGATGAATGGATATATAGATAAATAGACAGATAGATGGATGTCAGACAAAGAAGGGTAAGTAGATGAATGGATATATAGATAAATAGACAGATGATGGATGTCAGACAAAGAAGGGTAAGTAGATGAATGGATATATAGATAAATAGACAGATGGATGGATGTCAGACAAAGAAGGGTAAGTAGATAATGGATATATAGATAAATAGACAGATGGATGGATGTCAGACAAAGAAGGGTAAGTAGATGAATGGATATATAGATAAATAGACAGATGGATGGATGTCAGACAAAGAAGGGTAAGTAGATAATGGATATATAGATAAATAGACAGATGGATGGATGTCAGACAAAGAAGGGTAAGTAGATGAATGGATATATAGATAAATAGACAGATGGATGGATGTCAGACAAAGAAGGGTAGGTAGATGAATGGATATATAGATAAATAGACAGATGGATGGATGTCAGACAAAGAAGGGTAGGTAGATGAATGGATATATAGATAAACTAGACAGATAGATGGATGTCAGACAAAGAAGGGTAAGTAGATGAATGGATATATAGATAAATAGACAGATGGATGGATGTCAGACAAAGAAGGGTAAGTAGATGAATGGATATATAGATAAAAGACAGATGGATGGATGTCAGACAAAGAAGGGTAAGTAGATAAATGGATATATAGACAAATAGACAGATGGATGGATGTCAGACAAAGAAGGGTAAGTAGATGAATGGATATATAGATAAATAGACAGATGGATGGATGTCAGACAAAGAAGGGTAAGTAGATGAATGGATATATAGATAAATAGACAGATGGATGGATGTCAGACTAAGAAGGGTAAGTAGATAATTGAAATATAGATAAATAGACAGATGGATGGATGTCAGACAAAGAAGGGTAAGTAGATGAATGGATATATAGATAAATAGACAGATGGATGGATGTCAGACTAAGAAGGGTAAGTAGATGAATGGATATATAGATAAATAGACAGATGGATGGATGTCAGACTAAGAAGGGTAAGTAGATAATTGAAATATAGATAAATAGACAGATGAATGGATGTCAGACAAAGAAGGGTAAGTAGATGAATGGATATATAGATAAATAGACAGATGGATGGATGTCAGACTAAGAAGGGTAAGTAGATGAATGGATATATAGATAAATAGACAGATGGATGGATGTCAGACAAGAAGGGTAAGTAGATGAATGATATATAGATAAATAGACAGATGGATGGATGTCAGACAAAGAAGGGTAAGTAGATGAATGGATATATAGATAAATAGACAGATGGATGGATGTCAGACTAAGAAGGGTAAGTAGATGAATGGATATATAGATAAATAGACAGATGGATGGATGTCAGACAAAGAAGGGTAAGTAGATAATGGATATATAGATAAATAGACAGATGGATGGATGTCAGACAAAGAAGGGTAAGTAGATGAATGGATATATAGATAAATAGACAGATGGATGGATGTCAGACTAAGAAGGGTAAGTAGATGAATGGATATATAGATAAATAGACAGATGGATGGATGTCAGACAAAGAAGGGTAAGTAGATGAATGGATATATAGATAAATAGACAGATGGATGGATGTCAGACTAAGAAGGGTAAGTAGATGAATGGATATATAGATAAATAGACAGATGGATGGATGTCAGACAAAGAAGGGTAAGTAGATGAATGGATATATAGATAAATAGACAGATGGATGGATGTCAGACAAGAAGGGTAAGTAGATGAATGGATATATAGATAAATAGACAGATGGATGGCTGTCAGACTAAGAAGGGTAAGTAGATGAATGGAATATAGATAAATAGACAGATGGAATGGATGTCAGACAAAGAAGGGTAAGTAGATGAATGGATATATAGACTAAATAGACAGATGGATGGATGTCAGACTAAGAAGGGTAGGTAGATGAATGGATATATAGATAAATAGACAGATGGATGGATGTCAGACAAAGAAGGGTAAGTAGATGAATGGATATTAGATAAATAGACAGATGGATGGATGTCAGACTAAGAAGGGTAAGTAGATAATTGAAATATAGATAAATAGACAGATGAATGGATGTCAGACAAAGAAGGGTAAGTAGATGAATGGATATATAGATAAATAGACAGATGGATGGATGTCAGACAAAGAAGGGTAGGTAGACTAATGGATATATAGATAAATAGACAGATAGATGGATGTCAGACAAAGAAGGGTAAGTAGATGAATGGATATATAGATAAAAAGACAGATGGATGGATGTCAGACAAAGAAGGGTAAGTAGATAAATGGTTTATAGACAAATAGACAGATGGATGGATGTCAGACAAAGAAGGGTAGGTAGATGAATGGATATATAGATAAATAGACAGATAGATGGATGTCAGACAAAGAAGGGTAAGTAGATAAATGGATATATAGATAAATAGACAGATGGATGGATGTCAGACAAAGAAGGGTAAGTAGATGAATGGATATATAGATAAAAAGACAGATGGATGGATGTCAGACAAAGAAGGGTAGGTAGATGAATGGATATATAGATAAATAGACAGATAGATGGATGTCAGACAAAGAAGGGTAAGTAGATAAATGGATATATAGATAAATAGACAGATGGATGGATGTCAGACAAAGAAGGGTAAGTAGATGAATGGATATATAGATAAAAAGACAGATGGATGGATGTCAGACAAAGAAGGGTTAGTAGATAAATGGATATATAGACAAATAGACAGATGGATGGATGTCAGACAAAGAAGGGTAGGTAGATGAATGGATATATAGATAAATAGACAGATAGATGGATGTCAGACAAAGAAGGGTAAGTAGATGAATGGATATATAGATAAATAGACAGATGGATGGATGTCAGACAAAGAAGGGTAAGTAGATGAATGGATATATAGATAAATAGACAGATGGATGGATGTCAGACAAAGAAGGGTAGGTAGATGAATGGATATATAGACAAACAGACAGATGGATGGATGTCAGACAAAGAAGGGTAGGTAGATGAATGGATATATAGAGAAAGAGACAGATGGATGGATGTCAGACAAAGAAGGGTAAGTAGATGAATGGATATATAGACAAATAGACAGATGGATGGATGTCGGACAAAGAAGGGTAAGTAGATGAATGGATATATAGACAAATAGACAAATGGATGGATGTCAGACAAAGAAGGGTAAGTAGATGAATGGATATATAGATAAATAGACAGATGGATGGATGTCAGACTAAGAAGGGTAAGTAGATGAATGGATATATAGATAAACAGACAGATAGATGGATGTCAGCAAAGAAGGGTAAGTAGATCAATGGATATATAGACAAATAGACAAATGGATGGATGTCAGACAAAGAAGGGTAAGTAGATGAATGGATATATAGATAAATAGACAGATAGATGGATGTCAGACAAAGAAGGGTAAGTAGATGAATGGATATATAGATAAACAGACAGATAGATGGATGTCACACAAAGAAGGGTAAGTAGATGAATGGATATATAGACAAATAGACAGACGGATGGATGTCAGACAAAGAAGGGTAAGTAGATGAATGGATATATAGACAAATAGACAGACAGATGGATGTCAGACAAAAAAGGGTAAGTAGATGAATGGATATATAGATAAAAAGACAGACGGATGGATGTCAGACAAAGAAGGGTAAGTAGATGAATGGATATATAGACAAATAGACAGACAGATGGATTTCAGACAAAAAAGGGTAAGTAGATGAATGGATATATAGATAAATAGACAGATGGATGGATGTCAGACAAAGAAGCGTAAGTAGATGAATGGAAATATAGATAAATAGACAGATAGATGGATGTCAGACAAAGAAGGGTAGGTAGATGAATGGATATATAGATAAATAGACAGGTGGATGGATGTCAGACAAAGAAGGGTAGGTAGATAAATGGATATATAGATAAATAGACAGATAGATGGATGTCAGACAAAGAAGGGTAGGTAGATAAATGGATATATAGATAAATAGACAGATAGATGGATGTCAGACAAAGAAGGGTAAGTAGATGAATGGATATATAGACAAATAGACAGATAGATGGATGTCGGACAAAGAAGGGTAAGTAGATGAATGGATATATAGATAAATAGATGGATGGATGGATGTCAGACAAAGAAGGGTAGGTAGATGAATGGATATATAGATAAATAGACAGATAGATCGATGGATGGGTAGATGACTATTAACTTACGATATTTATGGCTAATTTGTTAGTTGGTCTGTTTGTAAGTGTATTGTATTTAGGAATGAATAAATAAGGAATATCTTAAAATAAATAGTCATTAAATAGAGGGTTAATCACCCTGAACAAAACTGATTGGCTGGTTAATTAATTGGTTAATTAAATGTTGTTTTACATCAAACCAGCAATTTTTCAACTATTTGTGATAAAACAATTTTTACTGATTTCAATGATTAATCTAACAAAAAATGTGTGTGTGTGTGTGTGTGTGTGTGTGTTTGTGCATTGTTATAGTTCACACTCATTGTGACCTTTAGAGTGCCAAGAGACTTGCCTGCAATGTCAAAATTGAACACAGCTGACCAATAATTCCATTATTCTGGTATGGAGCCAACCAGTAATGGTCTACAACAAGAAAACCTTTTTTCACTTTTGGTAATCAAATGAAATTTAGAACCCACAGCAGTGAGATGTCTAGAGTTTGAAAGCTATAGACTTTAAACCACCTGGCCTCTATGATCCCTGAACCTAGCAGATATTTTATACATGTATTTGTGTGTAATAATTTTAATTGTAAAAGTTTTTTATATACATGTACAGTAATATAATACTATTTTTCTTTTAACAAGATACTGTGTTTGTTGTTAAATTACAATGACAAGATAAAAACACTGTACAATTCAGAATTCAATTATACATACTTAATCAGATTTATATCTATACATTACCTCGATCTAATGGCTGTTGTTGTCCACTAGTTGGCGTATTTGACTGTGGCATAGCCTGTGTGTTGTTAATAATCTGGTCACAGCTTGACTGATTTGGTAAAACTGGCATAATACAATGTGGTAACTGATGTGATGCTGGCATGTTACATGATGCTGGTATATTACATGATGCTGGCATACTATATGAGGATGGTGGCATATTATATGACGATGGAGGCATATTATATGACGATGGTGGCATTTGCATATTTGCACTGTTCTGTGGTACCAGATTTGAATGAGAATTAATCTGATTAACTGAATTATGTGGATATCCAATGAGCTGGTTACTATGGTTACCTGGGTGGTGTTGGGCCACCTGAGTACTAGTATACTGGCTATGTGAGACAGGATTTAGATTAATTTGCCAACCCCTCGAACTTTCTACATGTGGATGTCGGTTGTTTTGGTGTTGGATCCACTTTGCCATGTGATGATCCACATGTGGATTGTATTGTTGCATTCTGGACCGATGTGGACCATGATGGTTATTTAACTGCCTTATTTCATCTAAGGGGTTTTGGATAGGTGCTATGGCAGCCGTTGCCATGGTAGATGGTAAGGATGGGTGCATTAATCTAGCCCTTTCCTCATATATAGCATTTTGTATAGGTTGTAAATTTTGCATTTTGGATGAAACAAGAATTTGATCAGCCAAATCTGAATAATTATTTTCATACAATGCAGCAAGAAAGCTTAAAAATCCTGATCTTGGGTCACGTCTTTTAATGGCTTCCACCATCTTGTCTGCAGCTATCTGTGGTCCACCTCTATCAAGTGCTCTCTCGATATGATTTCGGTCAAAATCTGTAAGGCCCCTTATACTATGGTAAACTTCGTTTGGGTTCACCTTTTTCCTTATAGTAGGGATCCATTTACTTAGAATATCATCTACACGTATTACAATTATTGTCTTTTTCTTCTTCTTCTTCCGATATTGAGCATGTTTCTGGTAGGAACAATTACATTTTCGAACTATCATTGACACCTTTTTAGCTTTGTTCCTATCCATAATGATGTTATAAACAATGACCTATTTTCAATGTATTTTATAAATCGATTACAATAACATTTACAATCTGTAAAATAATGTTGTGATTATAGTGTGCAAACTTATTGCACACATCAACCGACAGTTGTTTTCCATTTGTGGTAATTTACCTGTGGAAAACCAGAAGAAAATGGCCGTCTACTTTCGTTTTAATTCGGTATCTTGCATCTTCTTCGGGCTGACTTTCAGGTATAAAATTAATTTGACAAAAATAAAAATAATTTAAAATCTAGGAATTTTGCTTTATTTGTCTTATTTATTATTATTATTTTTAATAATTTCAATTCTCCTAAATGATTATCTTACTTTGACATTCCTCGCGTGACCTGTGACATATGTATGTCTCATTATATGCACCAAAGAATAGACATGTCTTTTATAAATTATTTAAAAATAATGTTCTTAATACTTTTTTTCAATCGTTATGAAAAGTTTTCAGTAAGATTTGATTGTATATTACATTAAAATTGTTCGAAAACTGAGAAACAATATACTATTCTTGATAAAGGTCAGTGCTATGGTATTACACATAGGTCCTGTTCATTCACTAAAAGTTGGGTATTGGGAACCGAAAATTTAAAATATGTGTATCAGACCTAGCTTGATAGATGGCCGTGTAGATTAGTCGTAGAGCGTCCGGCTAATATTAGGAAGGTCCCAGGATCGAGTCCATATTTTGCCGCATTTTTTCCCGTTCCTGTTACATCTGGGGGCTTGTCCGAACCTGGGAAGTTGCTGACCAACAGGTTGGTCCTAGGGTAGAACCTAGTAGTTTCGATTCAAAGTAGTCGTATAAAAAAAGTTAAGGGGGGGGGGATTAACGAAATGGGCTTGGTAGCTCAGTCGGTATCTAGAGCGTCCCTCCAGTATTAGGCATGTCCCCGGTTCGAGTCCCGGTTAGGCCGTTGCATTTTTTCACCTTCCAGTTACATATGGTTTAACACCTGACTTTACCTTTATATAATATCTGTTTAAATTTCAATGGAAATTTTAAAGATGAATGTTGCATGACAAAATGATAAAATTCCCTGTAACATTATTAAATCATGAGACTTGACAGTGCTGTCCGTTTCTTAAGCGAAAGGTGCGCTAAAACTCGAAGAATGTATTGACTCTCCAATCGTGAAGTTACATAAATAGTACCGTAAAAGTGGGAGGATGTGACAAACATAAGAGGGATGGATTTACCTCAATCAGTTATAGATGGACTAGGCTTGACTGGAGATTCTGTGCACATTGCAGACAAACAGTTCAAGAGATTGATTGACAGGGCGTGCAGTGGTGTACTGGAACCAACTGAAAGAAATTCGCTTGAAAGTAAAGTTTGTCTTTTTTCACCTGCTCATGAATGAATATTGAGAATAGGGATTATCCACTTCTAAATTAACTGCGTTGTTGAAACTAAGGTTTGGTTTTTACAGCGGTGCCAGGCATTAAGGCAGTTCGTCCATAATTCTGTAAGCCGGTCTTAATTCTTCTTTTCAGGCATGATGAAGCTTAAAGTCAATAGTAAACGTTTCTAAATTATGCATGTACATCTTTAGACCGAATTATTTCTGTCGTCAACGACCCTTTTATTTGATGTTATGAATTTTCATATTGGTATGATTTGGCGTGTTCAACTCTGCAGAAAATCAGTCCTTTGTGTATGTAAAATATGATGATAGTTCAGAGGTTAAAGCCAAAAGCAGAATGTAGAAGAAATTTTCATTGATTGTCTGTGTGATGAGGAAAAATGTGAATGACAATCACAGTACCTCCCTATTCTTATGTTTAAATTGAACTAGTGTTGTTAATTTATAGATGACCCTATGTTTGAGAAGGTTGACAAAGCTGTCCTTAAAGAAGTTTATGCCAGCATAGTATCCACAATAATAGAGGCTGCCAAACAAGATGTGGAACCTGCTTCACTTAGGTATGATTTTATAACTGAAACTTTATGCTATCATTGTATCCACAATTATATAGACTGGCTGCCAAACAAGATGTGGAACCTGCTTCACTTAGGTATGATTTTATAACTGAAAGTTTATGCTATCATTGTATCCACAATAATATAGACTGCCAAACAAGAAATGGAACCTGCTTCATTTAGGTATGATTATATATTTGGAAGTTTATGCTATCATTGTATCTACAGTAATAGAGACTGCCAAACTACAGGATGTGGAACCTGCTTCATGTAGGTATTATTTTGTATTTTGTATTAATTTAAACTCTGTATCCACAATATTAGAAACTGTTAATCAAGATCAGTATGTTTTTTAAATTGTGAAAAAGTTTTCCCAAAGAAGTTACATAATCTTGATAATCTCGGCAACTATTCTATATCCATGACACAACACTGCAGTAGCTCAGTAACTTTGCATTTAGAAATGAAAATCTAAGGGTCCTTTGGATGAGATCTTAAAAACTGATGCCCCCTATCAAGGCAGACATGGCACTTTAAAGAACCTTCCTGCATATTGCACACAACAAAGGTGAAAATTACTGCCACATCACCTTTAGCTGGCAAAGTCTTGATATAGGTGAAATATTCTTGACTGGGACGTAAAACCCCATTAAATCAATATATCAGTGACACGTTGCTATTAAAGTGGTTTGATATTTCACGAAATTTAGTTGTTGTATATGCTGTGATATTAAGGCCAATTCAATTTGAATAGTAGAGTCTCATCCAGGTTGGACAAAAATTTTGGGGCAGGTGGGAGGGTTTTATTTTTTATTTTATATGAAAACTAGCACTCTCACATGGTTGACATCTACATCGGTGATAGGGCCCTTTTTGTCTATATCGCCGCTTATTAAATTATTGTACACCTCCACCAACTGTTGAGTGTCTGCTATATTTGCCCCGTACCATGCCTGTAATTCTTTCGGACAACTGGCTTGATGCAAAATTAAGAAAACCATGCCTAAACATCTATGAAACTACTTTCGATTTCAACCTCACACTTCTGGTTTCTACGCAAGTACAACATGTACTTAAAACCCTTTTCTGAAATGCCACAGACTCGACATAACTCCATAACAGACTGAATTCGCCTGGGATGGGAAAAAAAAATAAAATGACTTGTGGCGGCACATTTTTCGGTGGGGCGTGCTGGTATGAGAATCTACCAATTAAGTTGAATTGGCCTTACTGGAAAAAATATATTAACAAGACAATAGCCATGGTCAGTATATTTTTTGTCAGTAAATATCAGAGCATATACAACAAATAAAACATCTATAATGGCTCTTTGTATAGTTAATTTATGTTCTGAACATTCCAGAAATGTATCGAAGATTTTATCAAAATTTCAATTGTCAACATCGGCCAATCTTTTGTTGCTAGTCACTGCTGCCATTTTTTAAAATGGCTATGAATGACCCAGATCTAAAGCGTTTTCCTTGTTGTCGAGCCTGGCATTGCCATAAGGCATGACTTAGGTGTTACTTTTTCGGTGCTGTTGGCAGTGGTGGCGGCTTGTCAAAATGTGAAAGTTTATGTTAAGTAATTATTTTCTACTCAATCAAAAACTAACCATGCAAGACATTTTAATCTGTGGAATTTTTGTTTTATTTTTAGTATAACCAGATTTCTTGAAATCCATGTAATAGGTAGATATATGAAATAATTACTAGTATGTGAGAGTGAATCAACGAATTGGAAAATATATATAAATAAACTAATAGATATAATAATAACGAAAAAAAATTATGGAACATATGATATTTTGTAGGAATATTACACATCAGTTATATTACAGATCTTTAGTACCCTTGTGTTTGTTTAAGAATGCCTATGCAGGCCAACAATGAGTTATAGCCAAACTCTCAACATAACAAGTTGTCATTAGCCGTATTCGACTGGTCATTTTCCGTTTAGCAAGAGGCTCTTCCTTTAAACGATATTTTCCCACCTTTAGTTTTGACCAATCAGATCACAGAATATAGTTTTGTATTTGTCATTCGACTGGTGAAATGCTCAACACACTTTTCACTTCTTTAAACACTGTTGTTCCCGAAGGTTGAGTTGAGAACAACTTACCAGTCGAATAACAAACGTTAAGTTGATGTCTTTAGTCTGATTGGTCAAAAATAAAGGTGGGAAAATTTCGTTTAATGGAAGAGCCTCTTGCTAAACAGAAAACGACCAGTCGAATACGGCTAATATCATCAAGTTGTGAAATTTTGGAATAAAGTCCTTTGGTTAAATGTAAAGTTTTATTTGTAAAAATAATGCTTTGGATGGACTTAATGTTCCGACAGGTTGGATGGTTATTTTTGACTGCTTTGTTATTCCCAAACTAATTGTATTGCATTAATTTTAAATTTATTATGACTTTCAGATATTTTTTACATTTGTATATTTCAGCTCCTTGTTGGAAGATTGTAAATTCACCAGTGAAAGAATAAATGTATTTAATACAGTTTTCCAGGTATGTTACAGTTACTGTTGTGAGTAAACATCTTGATTTCATAAAATTAGAACATGTTTAACATGCTTTTGCCGTATATATCATTCTTTAACAATTATTATTTTTTGTTTGGAATGTATGTACCTAGTAAATTATTTTAGTTTTTTTTCTCTATTTCATTACATTCAGGTACTAGTAACAATTTACCAACATAAAAAATATTTGTTCAGGTGATGTCATCCTTCAGCTTCTATAACTCAAACACCTTGATAACTGGAAGTCACCCCACAGTCCTGTGCACTTCAACTTACATTATCAAACTTCCACTGTGTACACAAGTAATATAAATAGCAAAGATTATCATTAAAAGTGTCTCTTTTATTCTTTCAGGAAAGAAAATCATTAATACAGATTTTATTAGGAAAGTAAGTCATTGTGTAATTATACTTATATGTTGTATCACTGTTGTGTTATAACTACAAATCATTGTTTAATTTTAATTTTTACCTAGTACATGTTATGTAAAAGACCTTATAGTTTCATGTTTTATCTAGTACATGTTATGTAAGGGACCTTATAGTTTCATATTTATCTAGTACATGTAATGTAAGGGGCCTTATAGTTTCATATTTTACCTAGTACATGTAATGTAAGGGACCTTATAGTTTCATATTTTACCTAGTACATGTTATGTAAAGGGACCTTATAGTTTCATATTTTACCTAGTACATGTAATGTAAGGGATCTTATAGTTTCATATTTTACCTAGTACATGTAATGTAAGGGACCTTATAGTTACATATTTTACCTAGTACATGTAATGTAAGGGACCTTATAGTTTTAAATTTTACCTAGCCTAGTACATGTAATGTAAGGGGTCTTAAAGTTTCATTATTTACCTAGTACATGTAATGTAAGGGACCTTATAGTTTTATATTTTACTTAGTACATGTAATGTAAGGAGCCTTATAGTTTCATTATTTAACTAGTACATGTCATGTAAGGGGCCTTATAATTTCATATTTTACCTAGTACATGTAATGAAAGGGACCTTATAGTTTCATATGTTACCTAGTACATGTAATGTAAGGGACCTTATAGTTTCATATTTTACCTAGTACATGTAATGTAAGGGACCTTATAGTTTTAAATTTTACCTAGCCTAGTACATGTAATGTAAGGGGTCTTAAAGTTTCATTATTTACCTAGTACATGTAATGTAAGGGACCTTATAGTTTTATATTTTACCTAGTACATGTAATGCAAGGGACCTTATAGTTTCATATTTTACCTAGTACATGTAATGTAAGGGACCTTATAGTTTCATATTTTATCTAGTACATGTAATGTAAGGGACCTTATAGTTTTATATTTTACCGAGTATATGTAATGTAAGGGGCCTTATAGTTTCATTATTTACCTAGTACATGTAATGTAAGGGGCCTTATGGTTTCATATTTTACCTAGTACATGTAATGAAAGGGACCTTATAGTTTCATATGTAACCTAGTACATGTAATGTAAGGGACCTTATAGTTTCATATTTTGCCTAGTACATGTAAGGGACCTTATAGTTTCATATTTTACCTAGTATATGATATGAAAGGGACCTTATAGTTTTACTATTTTCCTAGTACATGTAATGTAAGGGACCTTATAGTTTCATATTTTACCTAGTACATGTAATGTAAGGGACCTTATAGTTTCATATTTTACCTAGTATTTGTTATGAAAGGGGCCTTAGTAGCACTAGCCTACAAAGATAGAGCACTTGCAGTTCAGGATTGAATATTGCTCAAAACAGATCTTAATGCAAGAAGTATGTCGTTATTCATGCCAAATTTTTGTATATTAATGTCTGTCTCTGGAGCAGGAGGTCATTGGTTTGATCCCGGACTGTGTCATGCATAAGACTTTAATATTTGAGATACTGCTCCCTTGACTGGTGCTTAGCATTATGAAGACAGAGTATAAACTAGTTTATCCAGTGCCAGGATTATGGACTGGGGGAATGGTATGCTTGTCTGTGACATATTGACTTGGTGAGGTACCAACATATCAAAAAGTCACTTCGAGTGCATGCTAATACACAACAGACCAATATACACACTTGAACATCTCAAACATACATGACCTTGTTCGTAGATCAGTCCATAGAGATTTATATCTTTGCTTTTCACCAATAGCTGAAAATTGCTGATGCGATGTTCAACAACATTACAAGAACAATAACAACCTAAACAGAACACCTTGGACTAGGTGAAAGAGTCTTGACAAGAGCATGGAACCATACCTTGTTTTTGTCAAGCCTGGCATTGCCATAAGGCGAGGGTGTTACTTTTCTTGTGTCGGCATAGGCGGTGGTGGTGGCTGTGGCAACATGTCAGAATGTGAAAGTTTATATTAAAGTAATGAATTTTCTACTCAATCAAAAAATAGACCAGACGAGACATTTAAATCCATGGAATTCTTGTTAGCTCAACTGGCTATAGCCAGCTGAGCTTATGGCATGGTTTCGCGTGCATCCATGCGTCTGTGCGTGCGTGCGTAAACTTTAATCTTCTCCTCTGAAACCACTGGGCCAATTGGGACTAAATTCGGTGCGGAAGGTCCTTAGGTGGATTAGACTAAAGTTTGTACCAGGCGACCCTGCCTGACATCCAAGATGGCCGCTGTTACTATAAGTAGCAAAAACACATAAATAGCCATTTTTGAGTCATTTTTTAACTGTTTTTGTTCAAATTTGAAATGTAGAGAGTAAATAGTGAGGCATTCAACATATATGTAACAGGTTTTTCTGAGAAATTTTTCGTTGACCCAATTTTTACGAATTATGCAAATGAGGTGTAATGTTTAATCCATTCTTGGAAAATCTTCTCCTCTGAAACCACTGGGCCAACTAAAACCATATTTGGTGAGGAAGGTCCCTAGGTGGGGTAGACTGAAGTTTGTGCCAGGCAACCCCGCCCAACATCCAAGATGGCATGTTACTCTAAATAGCAAAAACACATAAATAGCCATTGTTGAGTCTTTTTTTTAACTGTTTTTGTTCAAATTTGAAATGTAGAGAGTAGATAGTAAGGCATTCAAATATATAACAGGTTTTTCTGAGAAATTTTTCGTTGACCTGATTTTTACGAATTATGCAAATGAGGTGTAATATTTAATCAATTCTTTAAAAATCTTCTCTGAAACCACTGGGCCAATTGGAACCAAATTTGGTGTGGAAGGTCCCTACGTTGGCCTGACTAAAGTACCAGACAACCCAGCCCAACATCCAAGATGGCAGCTGTTACTAGAAATAGAAAAAACACTAAAATGGCCATTGTGGATCCATTTTTCAACCAATTAAGCTCAAATTTGAAATAAACAAAGTATATCGTGAGGCATTCAATATATTTAACCGGTTTTTGTTGGAAATTTTCGTTGACCTCATTTTCAAGAATTATGCATATTAGGTGTAATATTTAGCGAAATCTTTTGGGCCTCTTGTTTATACATGTAAATGTATTACTGTAAATGTACTTTATTTGGCAGTAATCTTATTTTAGCCATTTTCTGTCAGTGTTACCAGCCAGTTTTTCAACATTTTGAGGTGCAAATGAATAAAAATTAAATATGTGTTTAATATTAACACCTTCAAAATCATGCGTTCTTATTTGCGATACAAGTATTTATGGCCAAATTATATACTAGTATTCACTCATACATGTAATAGTTAAATCTACTTCTAGTATTAATTATCTATATTATAGTTACTAAAGTCCGTATTGGAAATTATATTCAACCAACCCTGTGTTTGCAAATTTATGATTGCACAAATTCGCAGGAACATGGCATTTGCACTAAAATAAGTACATTTACAGTATATCATCATCATCATCATCATCATCATCATCATCAGTTTCTTTTGATTAACATGCAGGTTCAGAAGCATTGTCTACACTAGTAGGCTTCCTTCCAGATGACTGGCTAGCTGTTCACATGGCAGATTTCACCCCATGTCTCCGTTTTTTATGATCATGGGGGTTGGAATTACTTAATTATGATATTAGTGATCATAAAGTTTTGAGTGAGTTGTTTTAGCCCACATCGGTATTATTGGCTAAAATTTAAAAAAAAAAAAATTTTAAAAAAATCAACCATAGTATCAATAAATACATGTATGTAAAATAATATAAGTTTAATAAATTTAAAATTAATGGAGTAAGATATACCAATCAAAACATTTTGATAAAAATTTTATGGTAAAATTATGATAAATGTGGTATTCAGTTGAGTTACACTTTTCTTTTCAAATTTTCAAATCTTCTTTACCAATCAGCTTTTTCGGTCTATAGTGTCACTGATGAGGAATGAATTTTCAAAGTGTGCACATATGGTACATCAAAATTTATTTTTGTTATAGAGTCTTTTAATCTTGTTTTTAAATTTTTGTATTGTAGTGTTGGTACAAGTCCTCCACATATTGTTGATGTTGACTGGCGATTAGATTATTATATAAAGGTAATGTCATATAATACAAAATGTATATATACATACCTTAAATTTTAGAATGATAACTGTCTCCTCTTGAAAATTGTATTTACTTCATTTTATGGAAAGAAAAATATAACATGTTTTACTCTCTCTCTCTCTCTCTCTCTCTCTCTCTCTCTCCCTTCTCTCTCTCTCTCTCTCTCTCTCTCTCTCTCTCTCTCTCTCTCTCTCTCTATATATATATGTATATATATATATATGTGGTAGAACTACTTGTAGACTAAAAAAAAGTGTGTATAATAGAAATAAATGTATTTTTAATTCGTTTTTTGTTCTCAAGATGGTTTTTTTTTTTTTTTTTTGATAACAGAATGTTGTTTGTTTCGTTGTAATTGTTATTTGATTCTTCTTTTTTTATTAATACCCATTAAAATGGTAAAATGGCTACCATAGAAGCACTTTCTACCAATATATGTCAGCTTAAACTGCAGGTAGAGAGGGGCATTATTGTTCTTGTTAATATGATTCCTGTTTTGTGTTTTTTTTATCATGTTAAAATTGCTGTTGTATCATTACAAAGTATATTGTATTAATTTTGTGAAAAATTCTTGTTGATTCTTTGTTGGAGAATATTAACTACCGTTGGAGTCACTGAGTTTGTGACAGCAAAACTTTTATAGAAAATCCAATAAAGTTTGGTATTTTTCACTTACTTGAGTCAAGTCATATCTGAATATTGTTTAGTGCATCACAGGTTCCTATAAAATATTTCAGTTGAAAGAAAACTGTTGATTCTTTTGAGTTTTTTGCATGTCAAACATGGTAAATGTTTACACTGGAAGTGATTTTTCAGTGACATACATGTACATGTATTACATATACATTGTGTATGCAATAGAATCCACCATTTTCCTCATTTTTCAACATTTTAAATCTTCATTGGGCATTTCAATTTCCTGTTGCAACTAGACTCAAGTTAGAGAGAATAAAAAACCTCAGTCAGATTCATTGGATATTTTGTAAAATTAAAAATTATTTACTTTTACACTGACTCCAACAGTAGATATTTTATAAATTATAAAAAATTTAACTTGTGAATTGTATTCTTTTTTCAGAATAACCATTTAGAAAAAGTGAATGAAGCGGTATACTTGATTTCATTGAAAACTGAGGTAGGTTACTGACCAAGGGTCAGTTATAAGTGATATCATTGAAAACTGAGGTAGGTTACTGACCAAAGGTCAGTTATAAGTGATATCATTGAAAACTGAGGTAGGTTACTGACCAAAGGTCAGTTATAAATGATATCACTGAAAACTGAGGTAGGTGACTGGCCAAAGGTCAGTTATAGCTCCCTTATAAGTGATACTGGGGAAGGAGAATACAGTAAACATGATTATTTATGCCAGGATACAGTTACCACAAAATTTCTCAAGGGCATGCTTTAACATTTCAAATTCTGGTTGGTAATTTTAATTGTCTGGTGAAAACCACCAACTTTGGACAAGCAAATTGACAATAACAGTTACACTAGGATATGTCTGAGAAGTGATTTTATTTAGGCGGTGAAAGGTATCAATATCATTTAGTACATGAGATCTAATTCAATCAAACATTTGATTTTTTTTTCAGGTACCAGGGAAGTCGGATCTTCAAGAGGTACAGTTTTCATGTTCATTGGAACAGTTACAGGTAATATGTACTTTTAGCAAGATATTTGTGTATCATATAAAATGGTTGTATAATTATCGTAAGGCTTGAACTGCACTATATTTGATATGAGTGTGCTTTTGTGAAGATAGAACCACCACAAAATATAGTCATTAAATGCTAGTAAAATGTTCTTACCTCTAGACCACCGCAAATCTTCATGTTTACTGTTTAAATTCAAGACCAGAAAAACAAAAAAAAAGGTAAATACTTAGAGTATATTGATTCTAGACCAAGAAAATGAATCAAAGGAAATTCACCTCTAAACATAGCCTAAATGAATGCTTGCGTCTTTTAATTTCACCGATTTGCATTTCTTTTGTGCAATGTCATTTCCAAAACCTATTCTTCATTTTGCTTCTCAAAATACAAAAGATACTTAAAATTAAATATTTCATTTGAACTTTAAAGATTGACAGTTAACAAAACATTGTCCAATCATCAGGTTAAAATCTGGTTCTTACTTGTGACAAGGGAAAGAAGAAGTATGTCTGGTAGTAAATTTAATTTTCAGCATTATATAGACAATATATGTATTAATTAAAACAGTTAAAGAAGAAAATAAAATAAAAATGCCTAAATCCATTGACAATCTTATATGTTATTTAGTGCTATAGAAGATTAATATCACTTCCCTAATTATAGCCCCTCATTTTTAAAGGGGCTAATTGACGGGCTATTCATAAATCTTTCTTAATTTGATTCTTATATAATGCAGCTAGATCTTAAAATTTAATATTTTGTTCACAGACCCCTAAATAAATACAATTCCACCTTTCCCAAGAATAAATATGCTGCCTCTGTTCACAATCCTGAAGATAAACATGCTGCCTCTGTTTACAATCCCCAAAATAAACATGCTGCCTCTGTTCACAATCCTCAAGATAAACATGCTGTCTCTGTTTGCAATCCCCCAAATAAACATACTGCCCTTGTTCACAATCTCAAGATAAACATGCCACCTCTGTTCACAATCCCCCCCACAAAACATGCTGCCCTTGTTCACAATACCCCAAATAAAGACAGTTCCTCCAGTTACAATCCCCCCCCCCCCCAAAAAAAAAGGGGGGAAAAAAAAAAAAAACATGCTTCCTTTGTTCACAATCCCCAAAATAAAGACAATTCTTCATTCACAATTCCTCCCCCAAAATTAACATGCTTCCTCTTTTCATAATCCCCCAAATAAACATGCTTCCTCTGTTCACAACCTCAAAAATAAACATGCTGCCTCTGTTCACAATTCTCAAGATAAACATGCTGCCTCTGTTCACAATCCCCAAATTAAACTGCTGCCTCTGTTCACATTCCCCCCACAAAACATGCTGCCCTTGTTCACAATACCCCAAATAAGACAGTTTCTCCATTTACATTCCCATCCCCCCCCCCAAAAAAAAAAAATAAACATGCTGCCTCTGTTCACAATCCTCAAGATAAACATGCTGTCTCTGTTTGCAATCCCCCAAATAAACATACTGCCCTTGTTCACAATCTCAAGATAAACTGCCACCTCTGTTCACAATCCCCCACAAAAAGCTGCCCTTGTTTACAATACCCCAAATAAGACAGTTCCTCCACTTACAATCCCCCCCCCAAAAAAAAAAAAAAAAAAAAAAAAACAAAAAAAAAACAAAAAAAGAAAAAAACATGCTTCCTTTGTTCACAATCCCCAAAATAAAGACAAAGTCTTCATTCACAATTCCTCCCCCAAAATTAACATGCTTCCTCTTTTCATAATCCCCCAAATAAACATGCTTCCTCTGTCCACAACCTCAAAAATAAACATGCTGCCTCTGTTCACAATTCTCAAGATAAACATGCTGCCTCTGTTCACAATCCCCAAATTAAACATGCTGCCTCTGTTCACATTCCCCCACAAAACATGCTGCCCTTGTTCACAATACCCCAAATAAAGACAGTTCCTCCATTTACATTCCCGTCCCCCCAAATAAACATGCTTCCTCTTTTCACAATCCCTACATAAAGACAGTTCCTCCATTCACAATCCCTTCCCCAAATTAACATGTTTCCTCTGTTCACAACCTCCCTAGATAAACATGTTACTTTTGTTAACAATCCCCTGCTATAAACACCCCCCCCCCCCCCCAGTTAAACATGTCACCTCTGTTCACATCCACCCAGAAAAACATGTAACCTTTGCTCACAACCCCTGCTATTAACATGTTACCTTTGTTCAGGCAATTTTGGTCAGTTTTTGGACCATAGCCGAGACTTACAGTACAATCTTGTAAAAACCATGACAAGTAACAAATTGACAGGTTTTCTCATGTTGGGATTTGCCTGAATGAGATTCATCTAGTTTAGAATTCTAGAGTACTTCATGAAGTTGGTACTTGAAAAGAATTCTTGAACAACAAGGTCCACCAAGGTCTATTTCATTTGAAAATAGGTTGTTTAACATTGGTTGTATGGGATAAATGCTATTTACATTTAATTACAGGAAATAGTTGTTAATTATGCTTCATATCATGATTCATATTAATTATTTAATATTTGTATTGTAGGATCTTGTTGGAAAATTAAAAGATGCTACAAAATGTTTAGAAAAGGTTGGACAAGTGTGATTCTGAGAAATAATTAAAATTTAAAACATAAATAAAAAAAGAAACAAAAAACAAACAGAAGAACACATCTTTAGTCAAGGGACCATTAACACTTGAAGTAACTCTCGTCAGCATCAAACCTACGATACAAATGTAATAAATAGACTGACTATTGTGAATGCTTGTTACAAAGAGAAATATTGATTGATGGCAGATTTCATTTTAATGAGTTTGTTAGTGTATAGTTTCAGAATAAATGGGTTCATATTTACATGTCATTGTGTAAATAATGGTGATATTTACTTGAATGCATAGATGGAATTTTAAGTGCAATTTTTGATTTGTAAAAAGTTTTTTTTTATTAAATAAATGAAAATAAAATATTGAAAATTGAAAACTTTTTACTTATTATAAAATAAAAAATGAGATATTGAAATTTAGAATTTATTATTATTATTATTGATTGTGAATTGTGTGTATATCATTTGTCATAAATTGTCAGTCATCTTGTTTTAATGTGGTTAGAATAAATCATATGATTGAAGTTTTATTCAGAACCGCTGATAACTATTTAACAAAATAAATAAAAAGATGACAATGGCTTGTCAGTATAGATCAAACTTGTACCATACATTGTGTCTGTTATTTTCTGTAGATATATTTTAGCATTATGACAAAATAAAATAAAAAGAACTGATTATTTTCCTGAAAAATCTATAGGATAAATTGTATTTCAAATTAAAATTTTATGAAACACAAATTTATGACAGTTTTTATTTTACAGGATTGAAAAGCTTATAATTTGTACCTTTTATGAAATTTTGTAACAAAAAAAAAAAACATGCTATGGTTAAGTGTGTTAAATAAATTTTTAATTTTTCAGATTTTAATGTTTCATGTTTCGTATATTTTTCTAAACTAAGAGTCATGACCGTTATTTTCAAAGTTAGCTTTAAATTGCTTCTGTACTTTGAAAATAAAGACATGTAAATTTCATTTCTAACATTCTTTAAATTATGATTATTAAAAGTTGTCTAGGTCATGAATAGGTTTTTGACATACAAATGTATCAGGCTTTTTTTATCTCACCTGACTGAAAGGTAGGAGAAAAAATCTGATGTGATATTTGACTTCTCTAGGGTCTTAAGCCTAAAGTTGTTATAACTTGATTATTTGATCAGATAATGACATGAGGTTTTCTGTATTGACTTTTTCTGGAAATGAACTTAAAAATAGGGCAAGGTTACATATCAAGGTCATGACCTAATTTGTGTTTTGCGCAGTTTTATGCAATTTCTTGCCAAAAGTTAAGATATATATGAAATCAAAACATTGTTAAAATGTTCAGCATGACAAAATTTAACAAGGTATCAAAAGTTGTAACTTATGGTATATGATAGTCCATGTAGGAGTTGTTGCCTCTGAAATGTTATTCTTTACTTATAAATATAGTGTACTAAAATGTATATTAGCTTGAAAACTATAAACCTTTTGTATAGGCATGTATACTAGAATATTGTATGTATTGATATGATGGTCATTTTAATATATGGTTCAAGTTAATATGTTGAAAGGTCAAGGTTGTGGCTGCAGAAGAAGACTGAAATTGTCCATTATCTTAAAACTATTAACTTTTCGTATAGGCATGTGTATTAGAATATTATAGGTATTGATATGAAGATCATTGTGATATATGGTTTAAGGTCATACATTTAAAGGTCAAGGTCATAGATGCAGAAGAAGACTGAAATTGTGTAATATCTTTAAATCTATTAACATTTTGTCGGGGCATATATATTAGAAAATTGTAGGTATTGATATTAGGACCGTTTTGATATATGATTCAAGGTCATATTTTCAAAGGTCAAGGTCATGGCATCATAAAGATACTGGAATGGTTAATGGTTTAGAAAGTATTCATTGTTCTATAGTTAATAGAAACATATAAGCTTTTTGTCCCCCGCTTTCACTGAAAAGGTGTGTGTGTGTGGGGGGGGGCCTTCAGATGGGTTTGTCCGCCTGTCCATCTGTCTGTCCATTACGTTTGGTTTCCGTGCAATAACTTCAGTTACTATTTAAGCTTTTTAATGAAATTTGACACAGAGATAGCTTATGACAAGAGCTCGCTTGGGATTGATTTTCGGATCACTAGGTCAAAGGTCAAGGTCAATGTGACTATAAATAGAAAATTGGTTTCAAGTCATTTAAAGGTTAACCGTTCAAGATTTTTTAATGAAACTTGGCACAAAGATAGCTTATGACAAGAGCTCGCTTGGGATTGATTTTCGTGTCACTAGGCAGAAGATCAAGGTCACTGTGACTATAAATAGAAAATCGGTTTTCAGTCATTTAAAAATTAACCGTTCAAGATTTTTTGTCCCCCGCTCTCACCGAAAGGGAGACAAACAAACAATAAACCATAGTTCCAATTTCCTGTTCTGACCCTACAGGCAACCCCCAGGCAAAAAGTGTGTTAGTGTAAAAGGAAACTTGAACTGAAATCCGAGGGCAGTTTAACCTTGACTATTTGAGCTATACAATTATGACTATTTAGATTTATTCGCGCTGTATATTACACATTTTCAGGGTTAGGATTGTAGTTTTTCCCCGATTTGCTAAAGTTCACGCGTCCTTGACAGTTGCTTGCTGCTTTTCAGACTATTGTATTTGTGAGTGTTAAAATAAGTTGTTTCTACTTGAGTTTTGACTCAAATCATGTAATCTTTTCTCGTTTGGGCCTCGTTG
The DNA here is from genome assembly GCA_029721355.1 of Tegillarca granosa. Lineage (NCBI taxonomy): Eukaryota > Metazoa > Mollusca > Bivalvia > Arcoida > Arcidae > Tegillarca > Tegillarca granosa. Next base: position 8,807,450 of record CM056608.1, read on the forward strand.
GCCAAGTTGTCTAAAGCGCCAGCTAACGGACCACAGTACAACTTAAGTCCAAATCCAAATCTACAGGCATATCGTAAGGTGAGAAATGTTGTCAGTTTCGTTACCGAAAGTCTGTGGATGCTCACCTCCAGTAATCTGGTTTCCACCAGCGTCTCACTTACTCTTGTTAAGATTTTCACGCTTGCAATCGATTGTGAGCAATGTTATTGGTTGTTTGACAATAGACAAGCCGTTCAGTAACTATCTCCCATTTGAACATTTCGCCCACTATTTTGATGCACTAAATATTTATTCACTTCGTTTGAAGGTACATAAAGTTATTTAACGTTTCTTTGAAATTTATCTAGATATGCAATTTAATGATGCTATAATATATACCATAATATTACCAATAAATAAATGCCGATATTATTCATACTTTTAATTTGATCCATCTTTGAAGTTATCGATCTATTGGAACCCGTGTTCCCTGACAATAAAAAATTGATTAGAAGTTTGGTATGCTCCAGAGGTTAAAATTTTAAAAGTTAATCTATGGAGGTTCGAATCTGGTCAAACACAAAAGTGAAAGAACATTTTGTTCCTATTCTAGATTTTTTAACCGAAGAAAAGCCGTTTTTAGGGCCACTTCGTTTTCCTCAACCACAAATGAAACAATCCCCTACGTTTTCGTAGGTCTCAAAATTTTGGGTTTTGGAACAACTGGAAGTTATCTTAATGGTAACGAATTAGTTGAATCTGTATAAGTTTAGACAACCTCAAGTATATTTAGTTTCAGTTAGCTAAAGTTCTGGTCCATATTTTCAACACATTTTTCTTTATTATTGAAGATTAAAAATTACAAAATGTCAACCCCGTGTATAAACATACGTAATTCAAACTATCTCAGAAAATCAAAACGACTTGCTTTACACTCATACAGTCACAATGTATACAGCAGGTAATACCCCCAACAAATCATACAAGTAAAATTTTTTTTTATCATTTAACATAAACCTGGTAATAAATCGTTTTATTTTCGGGTTCCGACTCTTCGCTCGCATTACCGTCGATCGGAACGATATATCACTGCGCATGAACGAAATATGTCTGCATGCGCACGCAGTTCGTGTTCAAACCAAAAGCTATTATATGGGAACACAAATATTGATTGTTTCGTAGTTGCTTCCACTCACAATTTAACACAATGGGTTTTAAACTGGTTGATGATGCACTTCATCACAATTATATTTTAATTATATTTACTAAAACAGATATTTCCCGTAAAAATCATCCATATTCCTTTTATAAGGACTATGATGAGACGGATCTTGTCCCCATGCTGGGCTTGCGTTTTGTTTTTGAGAATTCACATGTGATCCAATGTTTGAATATTGTTTATTCTTATTAACCATTGGGACTGGCTGTTTGGTCATCCAAGGTCCAGTTGGTTTTTGAATTTCAGTTTTTGATACTGAAGAACAACAACACTTCCACATGATACAACATAGTAATATAAGTCCCAATATTGACCCGAACCCAGCCGACAGGCCTATAATCATATCCTCGCTCAAAACCATCTGAAACAACAAAATAGTAATAATTAACAACAATAACAACAACAACTGCTACTACTGCTACTACTTCTACTACTTCTACTCCTACTACTTGAGAAATAAAGAACTATGGTACCACTACTACTACTACTTCTAAAATTTCAAATTTTCAAATTTCTTTATTTCTCTCATTGCATTACATACAAATAGAGAACATGTATTAAACTGTAAATATAAACAATATTGCATGAATAACAGCAGTATATACATTTCAACCAGGAGGACCGATTCTCTCCATAATGACTTTAATAAATTTGCATAATTTTATTTGCAGAGATATTTGTTTACTATTAAACAGTGTAAAAAAATTTGAAGTATTTTGCATATCTGAAAAATAGCTTGGTATAAAAACATTTCTTTCTTTAGATAAAGCTTTGCAACATAAAATATAGTGGAACTCATCACCCAAATCATTATGGCATAGGTTACATTTTCTTTCATCGCTAGGTACTTTATTCCATCGTCCAGTTTCAATTGGTAACCTATGGTTACTGCATCTAAATTTAGTTAAAGTTACTATACTGTTAAATGGAAGTTCAGAAGTTAAATAATCCTGTAGTTTAAAGTCAAAATTTGTGAATAATGAATAAGAAATACCTCTAGATGAGTTGCAACAATCAGAATGCCATTTTTGTAAAAACTGATCACATAATTTTTGTTTGATACTTTTCACAAGCCAAGTTTTATTATTAAAATTATGGGATAACCAAATATTGTACATACCACACTCTTGAAAAATCGACTCAACTGAGCTAATCCATTTGGTTTTAATACCATTTGAATAATACATATACAATAATTTATATATAACAGACGTATATTTCTGTTCTTTACTCTTAATGACATTTGACCAATAGCTTTTAATTCTAGTTTTAACATAAACATATAATGGGTATCTACCCAATTCTCCATAGACAATAAAATTTGGTGTTGATTTTCTAACTTTTAAAATCAATTTACAGAATTTAAGATGAACTCTTTCTAATACATCTAGTTTTTCATATCCCCATATTTCGCAACCATAGAGTAAAATTTGTAAAACCTATCTTATCAAACATATCAAGTTGGCAATCAATAGAGAGATTTAGGGTTCTTGCCTTTTTAATAACAGCATACATAGCTTTTGTTGCTTTGTCAGCTAAATTTTTTTTGTACATAAAAAAGAACCAAATCTACTGAAAAAAATACCTAAGTACTTGAAGTCTTTAACGACTTCTAAATTTTTACCATCAATATTAAATGTCACATTACTGGGTATTCTTCTTTTTGAAAAAATTACAACTTTAGTTTTGGATAAATTAATAGTTAATTTCCATTTTTCACAGAAAGATGAGAAATAATCCAACTGACATTGTAAATCAAATTGAGAGTCAGACATTAAAACAGTATCATCTGCGTACAACATCAAAAAAAGTTTCATATAAATATTAAGTTCATTTTCAAGGTCATCTGTAATACATTTAATACCTGTTACATTATTCTCATTGAAAAACTGTTCTAAATCATTTCAATATAAGGCAAACAAAAGAGGGGATAGGTTTTCACCCTGTCGGACACCGATATCCTAGGAAAGAAGTTGGAACTTTTACCATCAACAGTCACTTTAGACTTTGTGTTCTTGTACATATTAATTATAACATTAAAACATTTACCACTAATATTATATTGTAGAAGTTTTTAGTCACTACTACCCTTCTACTACTACTACAACTACTACTATAATAATAATAATAATAATAATAATAATAATAATAATAATAATAATAAATTATTTAAAAATTAATTTGAACACTAATCAAGTAGAATAATTATATCTGAATAAAGCAAAAAAAAAAAAAAAAAAAAAAAAAAAAAAAAAAAAAAAAAAAAAAAACCCTTACAAACTTGTACTTCCAGTAATAAAAAAAAGCAAATCTTGTTTCTACAATGCATTTTGAATTATAAATAAATTGTAAATAAAAGAACATACTTGTTTAAAATTTTGGATTTTGTATCTGCCGTTTAGTCACGTGACAAGACTTGGATTTTGTATCTGCCGTTTAGTCACGTGACAAGACTTGGATTTTGTATCTGCCGTTTAGTCACGTGACAAGACTCGGATTGTGTATCTGTCGTTAAGTCACGTGACAAGAATTCGATTCTGTATCTGCCGTTCAGTACGTGGCAGTACTTGGATTTTGCATCTGCTGGTTAGTCACGTTACAAGACTCGGATTTTGTATCTGCCGTTTAGTCACGTGACAAGACGGATGTATCTAAATTATTATAGCAACCAATCTGTTAACACCATTCAGAGTCGACTTAATGTTAATAATCATTCGTTAACAATAACCTAAATAAGATACATTTTACAATATATTGTATTTAAAGTCAGGTTTGCATCAATTGTGACATTATCCCCTTGAGTTACAATAAAAAAATGGTTTTACCGTTTGTTACCATTGAATTCTAGATTGTAAAAACAGTTATATTTTATAATATACATTTATCACGGTTATAGAGTTTTCATTATTTATTTTATGATTTACATTAAATATGATTTCAATTTAGTTATGTCAATATTTAAAAAATATCCTATGACAAAGTACATTTAAATTGTGCTGAATAACAATAAGAGTTTGATGTAGGGGTTTACGTATTAAATCTTTTAAAAAATCGATTAGTGTCACCCAGAGAGCAAAATCTCGGAAATAAAGAGTAACAAACTGTTTTATCATTGAGCAGAAATCGTTACATTGCAAACACAGATACATACGGATATTGTTTCTGAAACTGTTAACCATACTTATTTCAGATATATGGCAGCCTATTAGTGCCATTACCTCATTTCGTCTTACAGTCTAGCGGGGCCTATGTCACCAAGTGCAACGAAATTGTCATCGACTTTCATCCCCTAGGTTAGAATCTCGCATTTATCCTTGCATGATAAAGTTAATAACTTTGAAGCTAGTAAGCTCTTGGTTTTCCTGGTCTGTCCAGTAAATAATTATCTCAAGTCAAACAAAAATATGCCCGTTAAAGAAGTAAATTAATCTTTTTACTGGGGCGTAGAGTGTCATTGCTCATCACGAACGAGGTATATGAATCTTGTGAATTGGACGTAAAGAGCCATTTCTCATCACGAACGAAAAAGTAAATGAATTTGTGACTGGGGCGTAAAGTCTCATTGCTCATCAAGAACGAGGTAAATTAATCTTGTGATTGGGGCGTAAAGTCTCATTGCTCATCACGAACGAGGTAAATGAATCTTTTGATTGGGGCGTAAAGTCTCATTGATCATCACGAACGAGGTAAATGAATCTTTTGATTGGGGCGTAAAGTCTCATTGCTCATTATGAACAATGTTAATGAATCTTGTGATTGGGGCGTAAAGAGTCATTGCTCATCATGAACAAGGTAAATGAATCCTGTGACTGGGGTGTAAAGAGTCATTGCACATTATGAACAATGTTAATGAATCTTGTGATTGGGGTGTAAAGAGTCATTGCTCATCATGAACAATGTTAATGAATCTTGTGATTGGGGTGTAAAAAGTCATTGCTCATCATGAACAATGTTAATAAATCTTGTGATTGGGGCGTAAAGAGTCATTGCTCATCATGAACAATGTTAATGAATCTTGTGATTGGGGCGTAAAGAGTCATTGCTCATCATGAACAATGTTAATGAATCTTGTGATTGGAGTGTAAAAAGTCATTGCTCATCATGAACAATGTTAATAAATCTTGTGATTGTGGCGTAAAGAGTCATTGCTCATCATGAACAAGGTAAATGAATCCTGTGACTGGGGTGTAAAGAGTCATTGCACATTACGAACGAAGAAGAAAATGAATGTTTTGCTTGGGGGTGTAAAGTCTTATTGCTCATCACTAACGAGGTAAATGAATCTTGCGATTGGGGCGTAAAGAGCCATTGCTCATCATGAACGAAGAACGAAATGAATTTTGTGACCTGGGCGTAAAGTGTCATTGCCCAGTATGGACAAAAAATCAATGAATCTTGTAACTGGGCGTAAAATTTCTTTGCTAATCACGAACGAAGAAGTAAATGAATCTTGTAACTTAAGGCGTAAAATTTCGTTTCTCATCATGAACGAAGACGTAAATTAATCTTGTGATTGGGGCGTAAAGTCTCATTGCTCATGATGAACGAAGAAGTAAATGGCTCTTGTGACTGGGGCGTTAAGTGTCATTGCTCATCATAAATGAAGAAGTCAATAAATCTTGTGACGGAGGTGTAAAATGTCATTGCTCATTACGAACGAAGAAGTCGATGAATCCTGTGACGGCGGAAAACATGCCCCCCTTCCCATAAAAAATAAATAAATAAAGATAAAAATCATGCCAAAATAAACCGAAGGCAATCAAAAACATGCCATAAGATAAACACATAAAACATGAAAATGAATAAAAAGTAATATATAAACAATGAAGATGTGCAAGAGCTAATTATTGTATCTAAAACATAGAACATTTCACCTCTTGGCCTTTTGCAACATTTTATGGGACCAAAATTTATAAACATTTACAATAAAAAGGGGTTGTCTAATTACATTTTGTAGTGCAAGAAAAGACAAAACTATAACAGAAGACAACCTTGACTTTTTATCTATCTATCTATCTATCTATCTATCTATCTATCTATCTATCTATCTATCTATCTATCTTTAATTATTTTAGAGGTTTTGATATTATTATCGCGTGTTAATAAGACTTATAATTAGATATTGATGGACACAGATAAAATTTTTAATTTTTTCTTAATGAATTAATTACTTTTTTGTAGTGTCTTAATCACAAGGTTTCATAAACCATAAAAAAAATTATGTACGATATAGGTAATTACGTTTTAATTAGTCTCTACAGCTTTGAAATCCGTATATGCAATTTTTAAAATTATTGCTATGTTTTTTTCCTTGAGAATAACATCTACGTTTTTTTAAAGTGTATGTACGATTTCTAACACTGTAGACACGATTTTAAGGAACTAAACTTGATCTCGTACAAGTAGGTGCAATTAAAAATGTGCCTTTAAATTTTGTGATGACGAAAACTTAATGAAAAATATGAATGAATATTAAAAAAAAAAAAAATGAAAAAAAAAAAAAACCCTATCCCACCTACCTACCGATCTATACACGCAAATCTTAAAGAAAATTCGATATCAAAGATCAGGGCAATCAGAGATTTTTATTATTGTCTGATATAAAAATTGAGTCTGATTATATACTTCATCAGTGTATTGTTGGGATGTAAATAATGAGAGAGAGAGAGAGAGAGAGAGAGAGAGAGAGAGAGAGAGAGAGAGAGAGAGAGAGAGAGAGCATCGTATAACTAAACCAAATAACTTACCTTTGCCAATTTTAATACTCAAGAATTCCCCATGTGAACTAAAATGTAATCAACATTTAAGATGAATTTTTGAAACAATTTAATTTAATATTACAACAAGAGAACAAACAGTAGAAGTCTAATTAAAGTAAAGTCCGAATTTAACTCAAATGCAAAATGAGGCAAGTTTTTCAGTGAACTATCTCTGTTTATTATTAATTAATTAATTAATTAATTAAGTCATTAATTAATTAATTAACTAATTAAGTCATTAATTATCATAGAATATAAGAAAACGCAATGTCAAGTGCCACTTATAGTTGAATAAAATTATATTTGAGATTTTTCAAGTACCTGAATAAATTCGAAACTTACAAATTTCAAATTTGCCAGAGTAAGTAAAATTTAAGTAAAATTTTAGTCAATAAATGAATACTCAATTAATGTCATTCTGTGAACTTTTACTTTCTTATCTTACAACAGAAGAGTTCTGAGAATTTATATACGCGTATGTTAAACACTAAAACTAAGGGATTTCATAACCGGAATCTTTATAATGAGACCAAACTACAACCTCGTGAATAAGTAAATTTTCACCGATTGACAAAACCGGAATCGAACTCCAAACCTTTTACACAATAATCCCACCTCATCTATAGCATTCCTTTAACAATGTTTTCCATCGGGTTGATGTCAGCAAACATTGTCAAACACTTATCTGCAATTAAAATGAAATAGAATCAATCTTGGTATTAAATAGACACATGTAAGTTTAATCCTGGTTTTAAAGTCACCATGGTAACAATCGATTAATCCGTGTAATAATGAAATATGATAATCATTGTTCAGTCATGAAATTTTGCAATAACATCAAACGGATTAGTATATCTGACAAACAACAATGTGAATTCGTTAGCAAAATTATCACATCAACTAGACTTCAACAATGTCGATACATCCACATTAGTATCATATCAACTAGACTTCAACAATGTCGATACATCGACATTAAAATCATAAAAACTAAAGTAGGATATCTGTCACACAACAATGTAGAAACATCAACATTAATATCATATCAACTAAAGTAGGATATCTATCAGACAACAATGTAGATACATCAACATTAATATCATATCAACTAAAGTAGGATATCTGTCACACAACAATGTCGATACATCAACATTAATATTATATCAACAATAGTAGGATATCTGTAACACAACAATGTAGATACATGAAAATGAATATCATTTCAACTAAAGAAGGATATCTGTTACACAACAATGTAGATACATGAACATTAATATCATATCAACTAAAGTAGGATATCTGTTATACAACAATGTAGATACATGAACATTAATATCATATCTACTAAAGTAGGATATCTGTTTCACAACAACGTCGATACATCAACATTAATATTATATCAACAAAAGTAGGATATCTGTAACACAACAATGTAGATACATGAAAATGAATATCATTTCAACTAAAGAAGGATATCTGTTACACAACAATGTAGATGCATGAACATTAATATCATATCAACTCAAGTAGGATATCTGTTACACAACAATGTAGATACATGAACATTAATATTATATCAACAAAAGTAGGATATCTGTTACACAACAATGTAGATACATCAACATTAATATCATATCAACTAAAGTAGGATATCTGTTACACAACAATGTAGATACATGAACATTAATATCATATCAACTAAAGTAGGATATCTGTTACACAACAATGTAGATACATGAACATTAATACCATATCAACTAAAGTAGGATATCTGTCACACAACAATGTAGATACATGAACATTAATATAATATCAACTAAAGTAGGATATCTGTTTCACAACAATGTAGAAACATCAACATTAATATCATATCAACTAAAGTAGGATATCTGTAACACAACAATGTAGATACATCAACATTAATATTATATCAACTAAAGTAGGATATCTGTCACACAACAATGTAGATACATGAACATTAATATCATATCAACTAAAGTAAGATATCTGTTACACAACAATGTAGATACATGAACATTAATATCATATCAACTTAAGTAGGATATCTGTCACACAACAATGTAGATACATGAACATTAATATCATATCAACTAAAGTAGGATATCTGTTACGCAACAATGTAGACACATCAACATGAATATCATAAGAACTAAAGTAGGATATCTATCAGTCAACAAATAGATGCATCAACATTAATATGCAATTTTTCTTTTATTATAAGGCACTTTGTATTAATAATTATTATGAAGTTAATTTTTATATTTTATCTTTTTCATATTAATTTATATTAAGTTCTGTTTACTTTCTAAGTAAAGGGGGAGGCGGTAATTTTAGCATACATATTCACTTTAACCTTCACCTTATCAAATAATCAACATTTACCCCCCGCGAATTTTTTATCGCTAAACGGACCGAGTGGCGTGATGCCTAGTACTTAATGGTGTTTTATGTCCTAGACGAGATTCTTTTACTTATTTCGATGCTGTCAAATCTTGAATGGTGGAGGAAACCGGAGTGTCCGGAGAAAACCACCGAACTCCGGCAAGCGAACTGAATAGGATCTGTCCCGAGTGGGATTCGAACCCAGGCGGTGAGAGGCAATGTGATCCGTAAGCGCGCGCTTTAGACCACTCGGCCACCGAGGCCCCATACTAAACGGACCGAAGTGCACGTGGCGTTTCATACGTGTTACCGAATATCGACATTTATTATTGATCATTTCAATCATAACTATCAAACCTTCATCTCACACTATTTACTTTTTTTCGGAGAAACAATAAATGTATTTTTTCGGCTGTTTAATTTTAAAAAATATTACTGAAATGATTGCTTTTATGAATAGATATCTTGTTGATCACGAAATGATGCTATTTGCGAAAAAAAATCGCCCAATCATAAAACAGAATTTTTTTCACAAGGAGAATGAGTCGTGGAACAGCTAAACGGATTACTTAAACACGGTTTGGCCACTCTCCTTTCCTATGAATAAAATCACAACTTAAAAATCCCCCGTTCAACTACATTCGTCAATTCTATGTAAATTAATATTAAATATCTGAAATTATCTCAGAGAGAGAGAGAGAGAGAGAGAGAGAGAGAGAGAGACTTACTGTTTCACTGGTCAGTGTTATAAATTAACTGTCCGGGGTAGTAAACGCGGTTTTGAGAAGATAAGATATCCCAGCGTTTATCAGAGATTTAGCCATGAACATATACATGTAGATTTGACAATTAAACATCATTATATGCTTACAAAACGTTTAGTCTGCTGTCGGGTAGATTGTGATATGACAGGTTAACTACAAGAAAATTGATTTTTTGAGCTATAGATGTTTCTTCAAACAATTGTAATTGGCATGTATATAATGTATGTCTTTTTTGTGCGGTGGAAGATGTTAGCTAACTGTCGAGTACATCTAGTACATCAAGGAGTGGATTGGATTAGTGCTATTTTACTCCCCAGTCAAGTGTTTTATTTATAGCCATTTTATTGTGAAGCATCAGTCATTTTCCTCCTCTTCAGTGATGTCCAGATTTCGATTGTAATCAGTATTTAATTAATTATTCTCTTTACGAAACACCTTTTTGATTAAATATGATTAAATTAATAGGCTACGTCGTGTTATCACCTTCTTTTAAATAGTTTACCGTGTTAGAAAGTCATTTTGTTGGAAATATATTTAATAACTACTGTTTAGATATACGAATGGTCAAGTCAGTGTTTCATTTGATGAAGAAAAAAGGCGTGAATAGGATAAACTCACTCAGTGTTACATATAAAATTAACACACACACACACACACACACACACACACACACACACACACACACACTCTCTTTCTCTCTCATTGTTATTTGTTTAAGCGGTTCTTATTTATTGATCACATTTTGTCGATTGAGGTTTTTCCCATTGAAGGGTTAATTTCAGGACATTACATTGCGCATGTACGGATGTTCAATTACATTACTTGAACAGGTTTTCCGTTTTACTTGTAAACTGCTTTAAATCAGTTGTGATTGTCATGTTATAACCGATCACCAATTATCCGTATCATAGTCTTGAAAACAAATGAAACTTTGCACAAATAATGCATTTAAATAATTACAAGGTGGTGCTTAATTATGTTTTCCATAGCAGAATGAGGCATAGTACATCGTTTACAAGACAAAACGTGCAATATTTTTATTTTTTATTTCTCTTTATTTGTATCTGCATTTATAAACAAAATTAGAATTGACAGATTCCATACAATAATAATAAATAATATTAATGATCTTTGGTTATGAAAATCAAAGCAAAGCAGTTGGTTGTAACTTTAATCTCAAATCAATATCAAAATAAACCGATTAGAAATACAATTTAAATGTCAAATTTACATACAATTAAAAAACGACAAAAATATTCTTATACAAAGAAACAAGTAGTAAGGTAAAAAGTCTGAATCAGATAAAATGAAACCATAGAAACAAAGAACAAGTAGTAAGGTAAAAAGTCTGAATCAGATAAAATGAAACCATAGAAACAAAGAACAAGTAGTAAAATAAAACATCTGAATCAGATAAAATGTTACCATAGAAACAAAGAACAAGTAGTAAGGTATAAAGTCTGAAACAGATAAAATGAAACCATAGAAACAAAGAACAAGTAGTAAAATAAAACATCTGAATCAGATAAAATGTTACCATAGAAACAAAGAACAAGTAGTAAGGTAAAAAGTCTGAATCAGATAAAATGAAACCATAGAAACAAAGAACAAGTAGTAAAATAAAACATCTGAATCAGATAAAATGTTACCATAGAAACAAAGAACAAGTAGTAAGGTATAAAGTCTGAAACAGATAAAATGAAACCATAGAAACAAAGAACAAGTAGTAAAATAAAACATCTGAATCAGATAAAATGTTACCATAGAAACAAAGAACAAGTAGTAAGGTAAAAAGTCTGACTTAGACAAAATGTTACCATAGAAACAAAGGAACAAGTAGTAAGGTAAAACATCTGAATCAGAAAAAATGTTACCATAGAAACAAAGAACAAGTAGTAAAATAAAACATCTGAATCAGATAAAATGTTACCATAGAAACAAAGAACAAGTAGTAAGGTATAAAGTCTGAATTAGATAAAATGTTACCATAAAAACAAAGGAACAAATAGTAAGGTATAAAGTCTGAAACAGATAAAATGTTACCATAGAAACAAAGAACAAGTAGTAAGGTATAAAGTCTGAAACAGATAAAATGTTACCATAGAAACAAAGAACAAGTAGTAAGGTATAAAGTCTGAAACAGATAAATGTTACCATAGAAACAAAGAACAAGTAGTAAGGTATAAAGTCTGAAACAGATAAAATGTTACCATAGAAACAAAGAACAAGTAGTAAGGTATAAAGTCTGAAACAGATAAAATGTTACCATAGAAACAAAGAACAAGTAGTAAAATAAAACATCTGAATCAGATAAAATGTTACCATAGAAACAAAGAACAAGTAGTAAAATAAAACATCTGAATCAGATAAAATGTTACCATAGAAACAAAGAACAAGTAGTAAGGTATAAAGTCTAATTAGATAAAATGTTACCATAAAAACAAAGAACAAGTAGTAAAATAAAACATCTGAATCAGATAAAATGTTACCATAGAAACAAAGAACAAGTAGTAAGGTATAAAGTCTGAAACAGATAAAATGTTAACATAGAAACAAAGAACAAGTAGTAAAATAAAACATCTGAATCAGAAAAAATGTTACCATAGAAACAAAGAAAAAGTAGTAAGGTAAAAAGTCTGACTTAGACAAAATGTTACCATAGAAACAAAGGAACAAGTAGTAAGGTAAAACATCTGAATCAGAAAAAATGTTACCATAGAAACAAAGGAACAAATAGTAAGGTAAAAAGTCTGAATCAGACAAAATGTTACCATAAGAACAAAGGAACAAGTAGTAAGGTAAAACATCTGAATCAGAAAAAATGTTACCATAGAAACAAAGGAACAAATAGTAAGGTAAAAAGTCTGAATCAGACAAAATGTTACCATAAGAACAAAGGAACAAGTAGTAAGGTAAAACATCTGAATCAGAAAAAATGTTACCATAAAAACAAAGGAACAAATAGTAAGGTAAAAAGTCTGAATCAGACAAAATGTTACCATAAGAACAAAGGAACAAGTAGTAAGGTAAAAAGTCTGAATTAGATAAAATATTACCATAGAAACAAAAAACAAGTAGTAAGATAAAACGTCTGAATTAGATAAAATGTTACCATAGAAACAAAGGAACAAGTAGTAAGGTAAAAAGTCTGAATAAGATAAAATGTTACCATAGGAACAAAGAACAAGTAGTAAGATAAAACTTCTGAATCAGATAAAATGTTACCAAAGAAACAAAGGGACAAGTAGTAAGGTAAAAAGTCTGAATTAGATAAAATGTTACCATAGGAACATAGAACAAGTAGTAAGATAAAACATCTGAATCAGATAAAATGTTACCATAGAAACAAAGAACAAGTAGTTAGGTAAAAAGTCTGAATTAGATAAATTTTACCATAGGAACAAAGAATAAGCAGTAAGGTCAAAAGTCTGAATTAGACAAAATGTTACCATAGAAACAACAGAACAAGTAGTAAGGTAAAAAGTCTGAATTAGATTAAATGCTACCGTAGAAACAAAAAGACAAGTAAAGTGTTAAATGACTTGATTTAATTACGGTTATCATAGAAACTAAGGGACAAGTAGAGTGGTAAATATCTGGTTAATTCTAACAATTTCGGTACCAAAAAGACAATAGATATGTAAATGTCTTGGTTCGATTACTGTTACCGTAGAAACAAAGGGACAAGTAGAGTGGTAAATATCTGGATCTGATTACTGTTACCATAGAAACAAAGGGACAAGTAGAGTGGTAAATATCTGGATCTGATTAATGTTACCATAGAAACAAAGGGACAAGTAGAGTGGTAAATATCTGGTTAATTTTAACAATTTCGGTACCAAAAAGACAATAGATATGTAAATGTCTTGGTTCGATTACTGTTACCGTAGAAACAAAGGGACAAGTAGAGTGGTAATATCTGGATCTGATTACTGTTACCATAGAAACAAAGGGACAAGTAGAGTGGTAAATATCTGGATCTGATTAATGTTACCATAGAAACAAAGGGACAAGTAGAGTGGTAAATATCTGGTTAATTTTAACAATTTCCGTACAAAAAAGACAAGTAGGTATGTAAATGTCTTGATTAGATTACTGTTACCATAGAAACAAAGGGACAAGTAGAGTGGTAAGTATCTGGATCTGATTACTGTTACCATAGAAACAAAGGGACAAGTAGAGTGGTAAATATCTGGTTAATTCTAACAATTTCCGTACAAAAAAGACACTTAGATATGTAAATGTCTTGATTTGATTACTGTTACCATAGAAACAAAGGGACAAGTAAAGTGGTAAATGTCGGGTTAATTTGAACAATTTCCGTACAAAAAAGACAAGTAGATATGTGAATGTTTTGATTTGATTACTGTAACCATAGAAACAAAGGGAGAAGTAGAGTGGTAAATATCTGGTTAATTCTAACAATTTCCGTACAAAAAAGACAAGTAGATATGTAAATGTCTTGATTTGATTACTGTTACCATAGAAACAAAGGGACAAGTAGAGCGGTAAATATCTGGATCTGATTACTGTTACCATAGAAACAAAGGGACAAGTAGAGTGGTAAATATCTGGTTAATTCTAACAATTTCCGTACAAAAAAGACACTTAGATATGTAAATGTCTTGATTTGATTACTGTTACCATAGAAACAAAGGGAAAAGTAGAGTGGTAAATATCTGGATCTGATTACTGTTACCAAAAAAAACAAAGGAACAAGTAGAGTGGTAAATATCTGGATCTGATTACTGTTAACATAGAATCAAAAGGACAAGTAGAGTGTTAAATATCTGGTTAATTCTTACAATTTCCGTACAAAAAAGACAAGTAGATATGTAAATGTCTTGATTCGATTACTGTTACCATAGAAACAAAGGGACAACTACAGTTGTAATATCTGGATCTGATTACTGTTACCATAGCAACAAAGGGACAGGTAGAGTGTCAAATATTTGGAAAATTTAAACAATTACCATAGAAATAAAAATATTAGTAGATTGGTAAATATTTATGGGTGGTTGTTCAGAGCCTCGTTAGTTTGACTTTACGCATATGATTATTAAAAGTTTAAATGTTATAACAATTACATACATGTATTATGGACATATGATTTTGACTGTTTTTGTTTTTCTGAGTAATTGTATGCAGACTAATATTTTAAAAAGATGTCTTTTTATAAACTATTTGATACATGTATTATTATTTGGTTAACTCTTGTCATTGTCGATAAATAACGTATAGAGATATCAAATATTACATTATCTACTGTTGTTACAACAAACTATAGTTTATATATATTTCATCGTTTCGTGCGAAAAAATACTTTTTTGTATTTATTTCAAAATTGCTATTGAGAAATAAAACTTTAATGACTCAAATGAAAAACCTCGCAAAACAAAACGATAGAACGATATACTACAATCCCCAAAGATACAAATTAAAGTTAAATCATGCAGTTAATCAAATAGTGACTCCTACTGATGTAACCGGAAAGTGTTTACGCCTGGGAATTCTTTTACCCAATGACTTTATTTCTCAAATAATTTTTTTCGGCCAGGAAATTTATTTCCGAAAGGAATAAATCCCCAGAGATTTTCCTTGGAATGAATGCACAAGTAACTTTATTCGAACAGGTAGTGTAAACATTTCACCGAGAATGCTTTCTAATTTATTTTATCCAGTTAAGATTCTTTACCAGAGAATAATTTACCAATGTTCATCTCAAATATGAGGCTACGTTCAATAACTTAGAATCCTTACATTTTATTTGATTGCTTTTTAAAGAACTGATTTCACAACTACAACTACTATCAGCTACAGATAAAATTGCAGAAAGTTTGACCTTTTCGTTCGCTCAAGGCAATGAGCTGGGAAAGTTTTTCATCGTGCTGTGTGTGATACGATGCTTCGGTTTTTAAGAGCTCCTCCGAAAGACACAGTTACTTTTATTTCTAAATGTCGAGGGCTTGGCGAATGAAAAGTCATTACCTATTCCAAGTCTTGGTCAGACTTATTTCCAGGTTCGAACCCCAATCTTATACATGCATGCGAAGCTAGCACTCTACCAAATGATCTAATTACTGTATTGGTGGTTAATGATAGAAACAGCCAAACAAGAAACACTTTTGGGTAACTGATTTAATTTAATCAGATTTTTGACGGTCACTGAAGTACATAATTAGAGGAATGGTATGATTATTGAAGAACCATAAACTGTATAATGTTTCTTTTGAATTTTAAAGTAGACACATTTGGACCAAAAAATCAAACAACGCAACAAGAATATCAAGACTGAAATGTAAAATTTTGTATTATAAAAATAGCTAATTTTAATGATCTTTAACATATAGAAGCAAACATGTATGAAACGACAATTTTTGTTTGTTTGTTTGTTTGTTTTGTTAGCACACGTCCTTTTGACTGCAAACTTGCATACAAAGACGTCATATAATACATTTTAAAGTTACTTTCTTGCATCCGTATCTGTAAATTCAAAGTTAGCATATCTATAACAATATTATTGTCTTTATTCATGTATGATTAATTATAAATTTTGCAATACTTTTGGTAGAGATTTAAAAACAACTAAATGGCTGTATTTTGAAGCCCTTATTAAAATTACAATTTTTTAAACTAAATTAATGTACGTGTCATTACCACTTTTTGAATTTAATCATAAAAATACATTCAAAAAGTGGTATATGACAATATATATACCACTTATTGAATGTATTTTTATGGTTAAATTCAAAAAGTGAATTTAATCATAAAAGTACATTCAAAAAGTGGTATATGACAATATATATACCACTTATTGAATGTATTTTTATGATTAAATTCAAAAAGTGGTGTATGACATACGACACAGGAATGAAGAAGGTATGCTGACATAATGTGAAACGAATACAAAGAGAGAGAGAGAGAGAGAGAGAGAGAGAGAGAGAGAGAGAGAGAGAGAGAGAGAGAGAGAGAGAGATTCATTTTATTAATTGTGAATTAATTAATTTCACAACAAAATACTCTCTGTCACGGTAAATCAAAATTAGTAATACAAACGTGTCGAACGTATTATGTCAATCATATTTAATTAAAAAAAAGGTGTCACATACAGAAACACGAACTTATAATATGATGGTCATAATCTAAATCTAAACCTTTGTATTACGGAAGAGGAAAACAACTCATGCTGTTCAGTAAAATGACTGTAAATGAAAAAACAAACCCTAGATATACACACTCACTGTTAACGACAATAGTAGGATATATAAATTTACGTCGAATTTTACCAAAACTGAAAAAGGTAAGTTGAATAGTTTTTGTCGTAATGTTTCTGAAATTTTTGTTTTATAATAACAAAAAGTTTCTGAGACTTACGTTAGTTACTATAATCAAAAGTACTTTTTATGAGCGAAAAAAAAAACTCTTAAACACTTTTTAAACAGTTTATTCAATCTACCTTTACTTGTGATTATTCTACCTTATAGTCATTTAAATTAAAGTAATATTTAAAATATATATCCCTCTAAACCCTTAAAAACAGTTTCCTATAATTATAAATTTTTGACGGTGTCTAAATTCCCGCAAAAACACTTCATACTAAAAAAATTCATTCAAAATTTGTAATTTACCTCCTGAACGTTTTTGCCCTTTAATTAGATACTGATGACATTATTATTATTTTCAATGCAAAGTGCAGTTGTTAATCTACTTACAGTCGGATTATTAAATAAACCGGTAACATATAACGTTTTTTCTTATTTAGTTTAAACAATATTTTAGTGTCGCTTCATTTTACATACAATTATTTTACATCACAATAATATTGGATTCTGAAACAAGAGAAGTATTGTCTAATGTAAATCAGTCTCCCTATCTGTAATTACAATCATCAATGACCAATGATATAATAAAGATTAAAAGTATCTATTTTAGAGCAGCATAAATAATTAATAAATGGCATTGAACCAAAAAAAAAAAAAAAAAAAAAAAAAAAAAAAAAGAAAAAAAAAATGGAAAGAAGAAGAAAAAGACATAAGAAAAGAAAACGATGATAAAAATGAAAAAAAATGATATCAAAATCATGACATAAACATTATAATGTAAAACGTTTAGATCGCTGATGAAATTATGCACTTGTGATACAATTTGACAATTTTGTTCCATACTGAATTAAAAAACTCCATGTAACAATAAATTAACACTAATATTGTAGGGTAGAGTATTAATTGTAGCTTACCGAATATTATAATGCAGTGGACATTGTAAAAGGTAGTGGTGTGTAATTTCTAACTGACCACACAATTAAAGGGGTTTTCTGCAAGATTTTTCTTATAGAGACTGTTGTTTTAGAGGACTATCCTCAACTCTAAGTTTTGTTAGAAGAATTTGATCTGATCTTGAGCCGAAGTAAAACCAATTCGGGACTTTCTTTTTAGTTTCTATGTATTTAAAAAGGCATTAAAAGACGAGTTTCTTATTTCAGTTGGTATTTCATTCTAAAGACGTTAAACTGATGGGAGAAATGAATTGTAATAGTAATTATTTCTACAAAGAACAGTTTCTATATATGATTGTTGTCTGGTGTTATAAGGGTGCATTTCGTGTTGGTTATTGGGTACCAGACGACAAAGATATTCTGGACTTATTCCGTGATTCCGTCTTGACTGCATAGTGTCCCAGCCAGTCTCCTTATAAAGCAATGATATACTGGCTTCCAAATTTATTTTTTCAATTTTATTCACAAGATCAGCAGCAATATTTCCCCAAACAATGTCAGCATATTCTAAAATAAACCTAATGAAAGTTTAGTACATTAATTCTAATGATTTTCTATCTAATCTATATTTTAAAGTTCTTAAAATTGATAATCGCTAATTTTTTTTTTTTTTTTTTTTTTTTTTTTTTTTTTTTTGTTTTTTTTTTTGTTATATTATCAATATGTTGCTTCCACGAAAAATCTGAAGAAAATGTTACACCGAGATGTTTACATCATTCATATATAAACTTGGGTGAAATGGTTAGGATTATTTTACGGGATATAATTATGTGTTCTGTTTTATTGGGATTAAAAGTGACTAACCAATTACTTGCCCAATTGTTTATTTTAGATCAATCGGAATTAAGCATTACTGAAGCTTGCATCGTTTTTTCAACAATTATATATAAAGTATCATCAGCAAAAAGTTTTATCCTACAATTTATTTGTTTGTAGAATAAAAGTGAATACGAGAAAGATTTTGTCATGCATATTATCATTAATTAAAATGTGTTATTTTTAATTCAGGTGGAAATTGGAATTAACATTTAAAGGTATCACGTGTTTATTCAGCAGTGGAAAATTCCTTATTAAGGAATGTGATAATCCCCTTACTAATCCCTTCGTATATTCCAAGTGTATCCCTTCGATTACTTATGATCATTAATCAATATAAAACTTCTATTCATTGATCTCGGTTTGTTGATATACTATTTAACCCGAGAAGACAGGAACGGCTTCATTATTGTATACACAAGTTTTAACGTTAACTTTAAATAATAAGAGTACTGTAATCTCTCTCTCTCTGACACACACACACACACACACACACACACACACACACACACACGTGGATACTCTCTCTCTCTCTCTCTCACGTGGATACTCTTTCACTCTGTTACACATAAAAAGTGGATACTCTCTCTCTCTCTCTCTCTCTCTCTCTCTCTCTCTCTCTCTCTCTCTCTCTCTCTCTCTCTCCGAGTGTCAATACCAACAAAGAGACTTTCTTTTCCCTCATTTAAAATTCATTATTAAAGAAACACACAATACTGTGAACTCTCTCTCTCTCTCTCTCTCTCTCTCTCTCTCTCTCTCTCTCTCTCTCTCCATGTTTAACATCTTATTAATAGACACATAAATACCGATGAAAAACCAACTGTCCCTCACTTTATTTCTCACTCTAACCAGTAATAAATGCTAAAATTTACTCTCTCTCTCTCTCTCTCTCTCTCTCTCTCTCTCTCTCTTTTGTTAATTTCCCCTTCGTGCACTTTCTTAATCTGTATGTCATGCCACTGTACATGCGCTCAGCAAGACGCATTAGATAATATGAAATTATCCCATGTAGCGAACCTATAGGTGAATCAAGAGTCGCGTCCCTTGATTAAGATCCCCAAAAGGCAACAAATAGAGACAATACACTTTACATACTCCAGTGACATTTAAATAACAGAATACTGATGTGTTATTATCAAAAGTTGACGACTTACGTGTTTCACCGATCAAACACGTCAGCATGTCGTAATCGGATCAAGGGATTAAAGACTTATTGTTTACTATCAAATTAAGTTAATTACTATTCAAATATATGGGTTAACGAATTTCCCCTTTTTTGAAATACATAAAGTTAGCTACCAGGAACTGGCTATTCGAAAAAAGGTATTAATAGCTTACGAGGGAATCCATACTTCAGTAGGCAGTTCTTTGTGCTGTCAAAAAATATACCATTTAGCAAAATTTTCAGCTGTCCTAATTTTTGAAATTTATTAAAAAAATAAGAGTTGTTTACTCATACGAAACATTCCTTAGCTACATTTGGATTCATATAATGTTCGAACTTTAGATTCATTAACTTTCAACTGTTTGGCTTTTAATCAATCAAACTTTTCGGTCCCTAATGTCAATGATGAGGAATGATTTTCCGATATGTGCACATATGGCACATCAAAATGTAACAGGTATTTGTGTCATATATTTACTTACCTGCAATAACATTTGATGACAAAAATACATACACTTATATTATGTATTATGACTGATGTATATATCTAAATGGACTTTCTATAAAGTATGTTTAAGTAAGGATGTTTAAAATCTGTAGTCTTCAACATAAAGCTATTTGTCTAGCGGGTATCAATCATATCTTTTCTACTCTGAGTTCATCTTGAATTACTATAGCCAAACTGGAATCGAATTCAAATAATTTGAGAACTTTGGATTCATAATTTCAACTGATTGACTTATGTTGTTTATCTATTAACACTTTTCCGGCGTTTAGTGGCGCTCATGAGAAATAACAGGTATTTCTGTTAGCTATTTCAGTAAAATCAGAAGCTCATTGTAGTATTTTTGTAGATATAAACTTTTTGTATAGTTTTGTCAGTACATACATAGGTTGTTCTGTATATTTGTTTTTTTTTTTGTCATTGTCAAACATGTTCAGCTATAAATGTATATATTTTGTTCTATATTATAATATTTTAGGTTTAAATGACGAAAACATTAAACAACATTTTTGGAAAATCAATATACATGCAAGTTGAAGACACTTACACAAAAGAAAAATTTGATTTAAATAAAAAGTGTGTTACGTATACGATAATAAACCTCATAAATCAGTGTTTCTCACACAAGGCCGCCATTTGTGACTTTGGGATTCAACAATCTTTGGTGTAACACACAGATCCTCTAGGACGTAAAAGAGGTTTCCTTATTTTATTCGTTGAAAAAAATTGTTGGATCAAACGACTCCATATGCCTAATGTGTTTTATATTTGGAATAAAGAAATTAGTACATCCAAAGAATCTGTAAGAAAAAAAACTAGAATTCGCTGGACAAATAAGTTAAATAAAGAGATACAAAAAACATCCAAGGAAACATAGCATTTGACATGGAATGCAATATCACAGATTTAAAGGAAAACATCACATGCCCAAAGGGGATAACAAAATTAAATGTCATGTCTAAAGTTTCCACATCAGTATTTATAGTAGCGTCTATCGGGTTTGTATGGAATGTTATAGCCATATCAATGTTATATCGATGTAGAAAGATGAGATATCACATAAAAGTTATAGCGATTAATCTTGCTTTAGCAGATTTGATAACTGTCGTGTACAGTTTTGTTGACGCATTGTTAGCCAAATATGGTTTCCATGTTAAATACGAATGGTGTGTCATCCGTTGTCACATTGATGTTTACCCTTTGTCTTGCAAGTATTTCATTTATTACAATATTTGCAATTGACGGATTTCTTTGCTTAAGATTTGCAATGAGATATTTTCAAGTTATTACCAAAAGAAGTATTAATTTTATTTGTTTAGCTGCATGGATAATTTCCTTTAAAGCAACAGTGTTAGCACATGTTGGTGGGTTTAAGAGAACATTTGCTTGTATCTGTTTTGACAATAGAGGTCATGCCATGATAAGTTTGTTTTATCGTAACCTCTGTTTTCTGACCATCATCATATTGTACATTTATATATTCTGGCACATCAGACAACAAAACCAAAAAATCACGAAGATGGGGAATCACCAAGTCAAAAACATCAGACCTGCAATAAAGATATCGGCCATTGTTGGTATTGTATTTGTTATGTATATTCCAAAAAGTATGTTTTTAATATACTCTATGTTGAGCGGATCATTCATACATGACAGTTTGGTTATATTCACACCACTGGTTTATATTGAAAAGTTAAACAGTATGATAAACCCTGTAATGTACGTCTGGCGATTCAGAGAATGCAGAATGCATGTTATAAAAACATTTTGCTGGTTCAGTAAACATATGACGAAAAAGGCGCGGGAAATAAATTATGAATTGAATGGTACATTTCTAGATACAAAGAAACGTAAATGTCAAATAAGTATTATAAATACAAAGGAAGAGCAATGAAAGGGTACGAGAGATTGTGATCGTAAATAACTCAAAGCGTTACCTAACATCCTCAACAAGTACTCGTTCAACGAAAACAGTCCGGTGTAACATTTATCAACACAAAACATCCAAATTTCTTTAAAGAATATTCGGATTGTATATTTTGTGAAAATAATAAAGAAGATATATGCCATATTTTTTACGACTGACAGAAAATACGGGAACTTTGGGAAAATCTTGAAATTTTGATTACAATTTAATTTTATTGAATTAAAGAATTACTCATCTCAATACTACAAAATTGAAAAGAAAAGATACTTAGTGTCTGGGAAATTAAATCTTTTTACTTTAAAATGGAACAATTATATTGCTCTTTTTGACAACATAAACAATTAAAGGACTTTATTATTCATCACCAAAATAGATGTTATTTATTGCAATATCAATGTGAAAAATGAAAATGTATGCAGGTGTAAATGTTGTCTTTGTTTGAAACATATTTTTGAAAAATTTTCCGAAATAAAAAAACTGCTAACTTGATAAAAACTTGTGGATAGTAAACAGCTTAATACCAAACTTATCGATGGAACCTAGTCTAATACATTAATCATCGCTCGTATAAAGTATACCGTCTGATACAATTCTAAACTATGAAAAACAGTCCGATACAAATATATCAAGATTTAATAGTATCATACAATGCTAAACATATAACACAAATACATGTTAAATTTTGATGTGCCATATATGCATATTTCGGAAAATCATTCCTCATCAGTAACAATAGCAGCCGAAGTGTGATAGATAATAAAGAATCTAAAGTTCGAAAATTATATGAATCAAAATCCAGCTAAGGAATGCTTTGCATGAGAGAACAATCCTTAGTTTTGAATAAATTTTAAAAATCAATCGATAGCAAACAATGTTGTATTAACCTTTCTGAAAGTAAACAAGCAAATACAAAACGATTTGGCGATAAACAGTCTGATGCATCAAAAGCCAAAAATAAAAATTCGAGTTGATTTAATAAAAAGTGTGTCACGTAAACAATGACAAACCTCACAGATAAGTGTTTTCGAACGTGGCCGCCATTTGTGACTTTGGGATTTATTTATCTTTGGTGTAACACTCAGATCCCCTGGGACGTAAAAGGGGGTTTCCTTATTTTACAATTTTGTGAGAAAAAGTTGCTGGTTCAAATGACTCCATATGCCTAATGCGTTTTATATTTAAACTATCGTCGATAAAATAAAGTTCTATGTAGCACGCAACTATCGTTAATAACCCTGTAAAATGTACTTTGTTATAACATTTTACTGCCTTAATTTTTGACTCTTATTTGAAACAAAGATCACCCGGCCTCACTTTTTTATGGAAGTTCACGTGTATAACTAAATTTGCTTTAACTTTGTTTTTTGGGATTGTGATTTGGACATGGACTGGTATATTTTTTTTATTTGTTTCCTTATATTTTTGGACTTTTTGATTCATTATTTTCAATGTTTGACTTATTAGTTTAACTATTAATTTCCGACCCGGTGTGTCACTGATGAGGAATGAATTTCCAAAATGTACACATATGACCACATCAAAATGTATTTAATAGGCATTAAACAGGTATTGAATATATACAATTATCACCGATTTAAACCTAGTGCGTTAGAACACTCATTTGCATTTCATATTTCAATACAACTCTCTTCGAAAGTAAACAGTCCGATATAACATTGAAAACGGACCAATTCAGTTATACACGTTAACTTCCAACAAAAATGGAGGTCGGGAGATCCGTAAGGGGAGTAAGCACCTTCTGTCCAGCTACCTTATACCCGTCATGTGCAAAATAAAATTTTAGAATGAAAGAAACATCGAATTATTGGAAGCCATACATATTCAGTATAAGTTTAGATATAGTGACTTCATACTAATCAACAATATTGTGATGACGACTATAAAATTTTTTTGAAGGTAAAAACATAAAAAAAGTCAAATAAACCATGACCTATTTTTAAATTTATCAAAGTTGTGATACAACAGTCATCGATCGAAGTCAGTCTGATTAATCTATTTCGTCGTTTTTTGTGAAACAACAAACGCTTCTCCTGCGTATTTTGTATATGTTTCAAAGTTGATACGGTATGATAGAGCTTTGTTTAATACGCAGTCTTTCTACAACGAAGGAAGCTGCTTAAAATTAAATTGTTGATCCAAGGACATTTCAAGCCTAAGATCACCAAGGCACTTAAAAAGTTCATGGTCGTAATTACAATATTTTTAATAAGTATAAAGTCACTGTATAGCTGAATTGGAAGGTTTTCACTTTGTCCTTTTTTTTTTGGGGGGGGGGGGGTAATTTGGACACGGACGCGTTGGATTTTGTTTTATTGGCTTTTTTATTTATATTGTAATTGGATATTTAAGCCAAACAACATATGACTTGTGTATCTTTTGATGTGCATTTTATGTATTTTACTTTTTAACAGCTAAAATTATTGTTTCAGACAAAACCGTATCCGTATCGGCTAGTAAGAATGAATTATTTTATGTTACCACATCATTTATGTCCTTTGCTACTTTAAAATCCAATCAAAATTGTCATGCGTTATTGGAAATTTAAAAAATGACGTGTAGTTATTTCAAACAACTTTTGTAAAATGAGGCATGTTGCTCCGGAAGGATAAGCACCCCCTGTCTAGCTACTTACACCCGTGACGTGTTGAGGATTCAGGGAAATTGAACTCTTGTGTATATATTATGAACAAATTATTTTACGGTAAAATACGACAAAAATGTAAACAGAACAATAATCGTGTTTTATTACTTGTGAATATATGTCATTCATTTAAAATATTCTGGATAAAACACTATAAGAATTTTATCAAAAAGCGAACAGGTGTAACAATATTTAATGTCAAATGTGGTATAAGACCATTTGCGTTACATTTAGCAAGCATAAAATGTAACCATAGAGTTGCTCATTAAAAATGAAAACATGCAGAAACAAACAAACAAAGCAAAAATCAAGTAAATGATGTAAACTTCAAGTCCATATACATTAATCAGTAAATACTAAGTATTGTTTAAAAAAATGTTATAAAAAATATTTTAAAGTACTTTTGTGGCGCCAAAAATATTTTTAATTAAATCTTCCACACATAAGCTCATTACAAATAAAAAAAGTTACTTTACCAAACATTAACTGACAATACAATTTTTTATCATTAAAAATATTTTTTTAAAAAAATCAGAAGAATGGTTTTGATTGAGGGTAGTTTTACGCCTAAGTCAGAATTGTCTAAGAAATAACTAAGTTTCTAGTTCAGAGATGGTGGGTGAAACTAGAGTATTAACTCCAAACGTTACTTACGAAGTTTTTTTCTCTGTAGTTTGTTCATTTTTTTAAAAATAACTTGGCTGTGATAGTCGCTGTTATCGGTAAGTGTGAGGTTTTGATCTTTAGCAACTGAGGCCCATAAGAGGGTTTGATCATTCAATCAAAAAGAATCTTTATAAACAATGTAGTGTATGATAATATCATGCCTTAACAGCCAAATGTTTGTGATAACAGTTTTGTATTGCAAGTGTTATTCCAGACAGACCTTCCTAAATGTCGTTTTTAAAGATATTTATAAAGCAAAACGCAATGAAAACATCGCGATCAATAGCATATTCACACAGACTTCTATTATATTACTGTTAATAAAATATCTGTATCACATTTGCAAATCGTTTTAATCTTTTATTTTTGTCTAATTGTCGGGTTGTCTGTCTGTCTGTCATTTAAAACCTTTAATAGTATAAGCTAGGCTTATTACATCAGGCGGATTATATTCTTCCTTTCGGTCACTTCTATTTTCCAAATACTGGGTTTACATATTGCCTCTGAGGTTCTTTATATAGCGGATTTCCTTGCTGGAAAAGAAAATATCAATGTTCTTACATAATTTCCGTTGAGAATCAGATTAGTATGATCAGAAAACTGACGTTTTCACAGAAACAATGTATGTGAATAGTAAAGTTTTAATTTCTATATCGACATCTACAAGGATTACCTCCCTTTATCCAGGAAATCTTACCTTGAAAGCTTGAACTTATTTGCATTTATATACATTTGCAGAGGTTGTTTAAACAAAAACAATTTTTAATATTTAGCAAAATAACCAATCTAATTTTGCTGTATCGTATTGCACATTTCAAAAATAATTAGCAATTTAATGTTTCTGTTGCAGCTGTGATCTTGACCTTTAAACATATGACCTTGAACCATACATTAAAATGATCGTCATATCAATACCTACAATATTCTAATGTACATGTTTTTACAAAAAGTTAATTATTTTCAAGATAATTAGCACTTTATGGTTTCTTTTGCAGCTGTGACCTTGACCTTTAAACATATTACCTTGACCCATATAGCAAAATTATCGTCATGTCAATACCTACAATATTCTAATATACATGTCTGTACAAAAAGTTAATATTTTTCAAGATATAGTGACAAATATATAATTTTTAGCAATCCCCCCACTAAGTGCCTTGCCATTTAGCTATTTTGAGCCCCATGACTACCATTTACTACATGACCCAAGAATGTTATAAATGAAATAACTTAGGTAAATATCTTGCAGATTCAGAGGAGAAGATTTTTAAAGTTTTTCACTATTTTTCCTTTACAGGGCCCCAAGGGGACATAACTCCTTTATTTGTGCAAATCTGAAAGAGGTTCACCTAGGCATGATGATTACAGAGTTTCATTAAATTTGACCCAGTGGTTTTGGGGGAGAAGATTAAAATGTAAAAAGTTTACGCACGACGCACAACGAACGACGGACGAAGGTGGATAGCAATAGCTCATCTGAGCTTTCAGCTCATGTGAGTTAAAAAACAATTATACTGGTCCACGTTCAAATTACAATCCTAAAGTATGAAATCTGGCAAATTAGATGAACTTCCGCCAGAGAAGTAAGGTCATGTGTTCACGGAGGATTAAGCGCCTTGTCTGTCTGGCTAAACCCGTTACGTGTGAAATTATAATGATAGATATATAGGGCATTAATATATATCAAGAAAAAATATAGATCTAGTGACACCATACAAAACAATATTATGATGACGTCACAAAACTATTTTAGGATCCTGATAGGCCTAGGATTGCAATAAACAATACTATATATTTGTAAGCAGTTTGCTTCGTTGTATAAAATTGCCGTATGGTAATTGATACAAACCGTTTCCCATTGAGCGTTTTCTTTCTCCTGATTAAATCTTTGTAGTTCCCGATCGTCCATTATTGTGGTGACAATTTTCCAGACAATAAGTAGAATGATGGCAACAATCACAATAGCACTAATCAGTCCTACTGCAATAGCTACAGCGTTTATCTCCTGATACACGTTACAGTCTGTAAAGCAAATAGACAGACCCTTAGAAAACAGTATTTAATTGATCGCGGAACCAGTACAAAAAAGCGTTATTGAAAAATTGAAAAAAGATAGCTGTAACTTAAACCGTGCTTTGCATTGTTAATAATCGGTGTAACCATGGACGCGAAACAAAAAGTTATGAAAACAGCAGTCAAACTCCCTCCTCCGAACAAAACACGAAAAAGTAACTACAGAATGGCCAATGATTATAAAATTCGAATGAAGTTATCGAACAGAAATTAAAATTGTTTAAAATATTTTTGGACCAAAAATTATGCACAAAGTATTATAGCACTTTTTCTAAGTATAATGTACATTGTTTATGTAAAGGTCAAAGCATGCCATGTGATCAAAATGTTCTATGGTTTTCTTCAAGTCTTTAAGTCTTTAAGTTTCTTTCTGCAAGTTCGTTTAGTTACAGAAACGTCCTACAGGCATAAAGCTACAATTTATTTATACTGCACTGCAGTATAAATAATTAAAGTACAGTTAAAATTATGCTATAATGTTTAAGAATTAAAATAATTATTTACCTTTCTTCCTCAATGCTAAGATGTGAAGGTCACTACTACTTCCATATTCATAAGAAAAATGAAACACACAATCATTCTGATCTTTAAATTGGCAAATCTTTGTTTTCACTAACATAAAAATAATATACTTTGTTATTAAGAAAACAAATAAAAGGGTTTAAAAGAGGGGTTTTCTTTGATGATTTGAAGAACATAACATATATTCCGCAGCCTTGGTATAAACAATCTAAAAGCAATATAAGATTTTTAAGATAAGAAATCAAACAGAAACATATCGGTTCATAATTAGGTTTGTCATTATGATTAAATGGTTTAATAGTGAACAATGATACTAAATGGGAAAAAACTGTTATCAGTTGCATAAATAAAAATCAAATTGATTTCTAAGGCTACAAAAGAATATTTTAAGAAACATATTGGCAAATAAATACTTTTAACACGAACGACATAAAAACAAAGCATATCGCAATGATAGTTCAGACGTATTGTTTATTAATAATGTTAAATGGTCAATATAATTTTTAAGAAGCACAAGGAACATCAATTTACAAAATTTATAGTAAAATAAATAAATGAAAATAGAACAAATAAATAATTAAATTGAGAAATAAAAAATAATTACATAATTAAAAAATAATTAATAAATTACATAAAAAAAAAATAAATGTGCTTGTCTTTTCTGTTTTATGACATTTGACTGTTTTATCATTTTAATTTCTTAGTTTCGTATTTTTGAATACCTGGAAGCTGCTCTACGATTGTTATATTTAGATCGTATTCACAATTTATCTTGCATTCTTCTACATCGTATACACCAGTGCGATGCACGGTACATTCCACACAATCTTTGTATTCTCGACAAACCTCTTTGCATTCCTACAGAAAAAAATAAATACAACTAGTTAAAAACTTTTTAGACTGGTTCCCTACCAAGTCTCAAAAATTGAGGCGATGTAATATACAATACTTTGCAGGAAAATCAAGAAAAGTAACTAAATCAAGCAGAAAATAAATTTTAACCCGAATTCGTTATGAACGTAAAAATGATATATCAAATTGTATATCAAACACGGTTTTTATTCCGTCAATTATCATATACATTTAAATGAAATACCTATTAATATGAATAATTAAAATCTTCAAAAATGAGTTAGATGAAAACCAATGCCTATGTTTGGACTACTGTGAAAACACATCCAGATCTTGACAGTTTTCCTATTAATTGGACAACTAAAATCTCGTGAGAAGGTAAGCGGATTTCTGAGTAAGTAAATCTGATAGAAAGTGTTTGTGTGTACTGGAATAATTACTTTTTCATGTCAGGAATTATAAAATAAAACACAAACATCCCAGTCAATATACAAATCACAATCACAAAAGACAAGATGAAAACTTTGAAAATTGGCAGATTTAGTTATACTTTTAAACTTCTACAAAGAAGAGAGGCTTGGTGCTCCGGAAGAGTAAACACCTCCTATCTAGCTAGCTACAGCCGTCATGTGCAAGTATTATCTTAGTCAATGAAAGACTTGGGACATATCACAACATATCACATTACTTTATTACAAACCTGACAATCCTCACATGTTGAACCACGATGAGTAAATTCACATTCACACCTTCCACACGTACAGTTTCCGTGACCATTACAAATACCCTGTAATATCAACAATATAAAGCGTTAAATAAGAATAGGATCTCTCTAATCATAATATGATTAAAATTCATACAGAAAAATATAACATTTCTTTTGAACAAGTTCAAGATTGTTTCATTATTTCAAATGTATACATTTTTAAACAATCACAGTCAGTTTAGATACATAAAACATGTAAAAGTGCATATGCATAACCATTGTAATACAGAAGACAAAAAGATGCCTTCACATACACATTATCCTCCTTAAAATGAATATGAATCCATCACAATTCTTTAATCAAGCCTGTTTTTTAAAAAATAATTTACACACATACCCGTTTATACTCGATGTACCATATGTGTGCTTTTCGAAAATTTATTCCTCATCAGTGAAACAAGGGCCGAAGAAATTGATAAATTAAAAAAAATAATCGATACATTTAAAAATTAATGATTCGAAAGTTCCTAAGTTTTATGAAACCAAATCCAGCTAAGAAATGTTTTTCATCAGGGAGCAAACAAGAGTTAAAAATAAATTTCAAAAATTAAGACGGCTGAAAACTCTGCTACATCGTTTATTTTCTGACAGCACAAGGTATTACCTACCGAGTAAAGGATAAATTATGGGAGTTTTACTCAACAAGCAGCGGAACCCGCTCTGGGGTAATGATTATTTGTACCATATATGCACATTTCAAAAATTCATTTCTCATCATAATTTATAATTAGTCATCTATACATTATATTTTATGTTAAAAAAAGGATGTCACAAGGTCTACGTAGTATAAAAACAGCGTTAAACTGAATGAAATATTATGAAAATACAAATACCCCTGGACTATTCCCCTTTGCCATACAGGTTTCCGTAGATGTTGGGCAATCACAAGCATCGCCTGTGTAGGCAGAAGTGCAACTACATTTTCCACAATAACAAACGCCATTAGCACTGCCTGTTGTAAAACATGAAATGCAATAATATAAATTATTTCTTTTCAGATAATTAAAATTGATATAAAGTGTAGAAAATTCCTAAATACTTGAGAAATTATTTTAGATACCTTGTAAATTATTTTTATTACAATTAGTATGTTGGTATTAGGTAGGAAAGTGTAAATATCTAGTATACTAAAGTAATAATCTTTTATTATTTTTAATTATTAATATATAAAACGATTTTAAGATTTTCGTAAAACCTTTCTATTTTAAATTACGTGCAACATGGTTGATTACAACCATGTGAAATATTCAACTCGTTGAATAAATAATTCAAATGGATAAGTCTACTGAAAAAAATTGCAAGTATCCACATTCTCGCATTGCAGTTATATATTGTCCTACCAATTTGAGATGTTTTTGATAAACAAAAAAAAAAAGTGCTCATATAATTCAATCTTTGTAGCATTGGCTGTACTTGAAGGATGTCGTTTTTGTTTACACAAAGCCCATATGTACTAAATTCAACAAACTATCAGACAATGCTTAAAATTAAGTAGTATATAATACAGCTGCCTTAAAGATTTTTTGAACATATATTTTGTGTTTAATACCAAGTCAAAAAAAATAGTATCACAAACCTCCACATATCACACCATTAGAGAATGGGCAATCGTAGTCATCACATTGGCACCATTTCCCACTATATTTTGTGGATGGGTCATTTCTTCTTGAAAAACAATGACACACCCCACAGAAGCATTCCCCTCTTCCTGAACATATGCTTGATGTATTTTGCCTAAAGAAAAATAATATAATAACTAAAAATGAAGGAATCCGCAACTTAAATGTACTCGACACAAATTAACAAGGAAAAATTAAAACAAAAACGGTTAAACAAGTTAAAGAAAAAAATTTAACAACAGATTAAACCCCTCTCCCTACGTTAGGTGGTAAATGGAGTAAAAATAATTAAAATTAAAAATAATGCTAATCATGGTATTCTTTTGTATGTTCGACGAACAAAAATGGCCACAAATACTGACTTTTCATTACTTAATTTCTGATGACGTCATTTTGATTTAGAAGTACACTGGCCTGTCAGTCAATAAATAACAATTTCTTAATTGTAGGAGTTATTCAGTGCTACCTATTGTATTGACTGCAAATTAAGTTTAATATGCATCGTAATTATAAATGCACTCATGTTCTAAGCGTGGTCATCATAATTCCTTTTCTATATGTAGATTCTTTTTTAAAGTGTCCCTTAAACAGCTATGAGTTGTGTCATTATGACTGTTTTTTCTATAGAAATAACTTTTAAATTAAATAAAATCCAGTTCTCATATTATTCATATAAAAGTCCTTAGAATTCACATATAATATGAGCCCAAGATACTCACTCTATACACATTTCCTGATTTTCATCTGTAATGTTGATTCTGTTACACTCGCAGTGAGGTCCATAAAATCCAAAATTACAGTCACATATTCCACACACTTCTGTTCCTTGCGATGAACATTTGAGACTATTTTTGATCGGTTCCTAATTATTTATTCAAATGAAAAATTGAGAATACATTTTAAAGAAAAAAAGCAAGAAGGTATCGGTTAAAAATGTTGTAATGTTCAAATTTAATGCTGCAATAAAAGTTATTTGAAGAAGAAAAACCAAAATAATACATGGAAATACACATAACAAAAATAAATAAATAAATAAATAGGGAAACACATCAAAAATTATTTCCACTATTATGATTACGAAGAACTTTTTAATCGAAAATATCAATACTTCGAAAAATTATATATATATATAACAATTACTTGTAAACTTAACGACAACAAAACGTCAAAATGTCATGGATTATAAATACATTGTTTATATAGACTTTGTTTGCTTACCTCCCCCTTTTCACAATCGCATTGACAAGTCAAGGAAATATTAACTATCATTTTATCTTGAAGACCGATGGTTTTAAATTCAATCACTCGCTCATAAAGACTTGTGTTATCTGGACATTCTGTAAACTCTATCTCTACATCAAATGTTACCTGTTAATATATATATATATATAGAGAGAGAGAGAGAGAGAGAGAGAGAGAGAGAGAGAGAGAGAGATCTATTAATACCACGAGGAAAGGTTGAGTATGCCTTAAGTTATTTGTACTTCTCTTCCAGTGAAAACTTGGGTTTAGTAACCAAGAATTTTAAACTACAAAGTATTAAAGTTTCGAGTATTACAAACAATATGAATATTTTTTGGTAATTTAAAGAAAAATTAGTTGGACGATGATGAATATTGACAAAAAATCGAACAGGATAAATTAATAGCTTGTAATTTCTAGTTTTGGTTTGGTTCTAGGTATTGGTATGAAATCTTCAATGCATCTAAGTACATTTCACAGCAAATGAAAGCACGCTAAATCATGTAATATTGTTGATTCGGCTGACTTGTAAACGTAAATCTCAACAACAAATTTTCATGTATTAAAGCTAATTAATGCTTCCTAATAAAGACGACAGATAAAACGATAAAACACAACGCTTTAAGAACAAGATGCAATTAACACTCCTTTCATAGGACCAAATAAAATGTTATTTCCAACGGGGTAATTTTTATTTTAGGTTATGATGAAAATGTAATGTTGTTTAGTATCAAATTTAGTGTTGTTGAACAAAATTTAAAAAGAATGAATTATACCTCTTGAAACAAATAATATTGCGAAAATATTTACTTTGTCAAACATAGATGTCGATTATCAAAAAGCAAGAAAAAGAAATATGAAAGTTATTAAGAATTATTTTACCGATTCGCCAAGCTTCACATCGCCACACCGGTTTGTTTCCTGTGACGTGTTACTGAAAATATATTTGAAAAACATTCAATTCTATATAAACGTTTCGCTTGTTATTCAAAAGAGTATTGAAGTGCATTCAAAATAAATCGTTTGCAGAAATTCAAATATCGCACTGTGGGATATGTTGATATTTATATGATGAACAGGAAAATATCTGGATAGCAAAAGAGATTTAATATTTGGCCATTTTTAAAACTAAAACATCCATTCATTTCAGAACCAGATTTGTTTCAGAGTAATCTATTTCATTTTAGAGCTATTGTTTTTGTACTGTACTCTAAATTGTAAGTGTTAACCTACATGTACTAACCTGCCTCGGATAATTATCGTCTTGCTTTTAATTATTATGCAGAAGGAGATTTTTTGGTTACTACCGTAATTTATTGATCCTTTCATAATTGTTCAGTTTTCCAGGCCTAGAGAATTTTTTGCTACTAATTGTGTTTATTGTTTACAATGAAGTATACTGAAAATCACACACACACACACACACACACACACACACACACACACCAATTAAACCACAGTATATATCATACTATATACATTATTGTTTGCGGCTCTGGTTTAAATATATAACACAAATACCAGTTAAATTTTGATGTGCCAGATGTGCATATTTTGGAAATTCATTTTCAACATATACCTTTTTACAATAATTTATTTTTTGTCATCTCTTATATTTTTATTTTACTTTATTTATTTATTTATTTATTTATTTATTTATTTATTTATTTATTTATTATTTTGATCTTGTTATAATTTTGACAGATCAAGCCTAATTCAATAGAATAACAATTTTTTGTTTTAGTTTTACAACAGCCCCGGTTGTCAAAATATCAATTAAAACTTAACAGGTTTCAAAACAAGAAATTAATCAACCAATTAAATTTTGAACCCTTATCAAGATTCTGTCACTTAAATACATCAACATAACTTCCCAGTCAAAAATATTTTACTTATATCGAGACGTCAGTAGCTATAGGTAAAGTGGCAGAAATTTGGACCTTTGCAGTGCGCTTAGGGCAATGTGCAGGTTGGGGGGGGGGGTCTTAAACGCGCCACGCATGTTCGTGACAATGGGCATCGGTTTTTAATGTACTCATTCGAAGGACCAGTGTCTTTCATTTCTTAATGCCAACTGCTTGGCGAAAGAATAGTCAAATCTTGGTCAGACCTGACCGGGGTTCGAACCCTCGACATCCCACATACGAAGCTAGCGCTCTACCAACTGAGCTACCGTAGTGTTCTAGAAGCATAAGATCTCTCAGACAATATTTACCTGTTACACATGGAGAATATTTTAATATTGATGTTGTCGTTATTAGATGGTACCAGTATAACCTCTGACTTCATTTGCTGAATTTAAAAAAAAGACATAAGTCATTTTGACTAGCCATATATCGTGCAAGAAAAGTACAATAAGAAACTGTTCGAACTTCATTTTTCCCACCAGAATTGAAATAGTCAACACCTTTTGTTGAAAAATTTTTTTTTACTATAATAAAATGTTCTTTAAAACATTCATGTGGCAATAGAAAAAAATGAAATACAATAAAATTTTCAACTTAAAATATGACGCTGGCAACAGCAAAAGCAATAAACACCAATGCCATAACACAAACGAAAATATAACAATTCTAATTCAAATTGTTATTCTATTTGCTGTAGCTTTACACAATTGCCAAATCTTGCTACTTTACTTTAAAATTACAAAATATATTGTTAAGATATAGAAATTAAAGATGTGAATGTTGCTCACCTCATAATTGTGTTTGATCAATTGTACCACGTTTTCTGAGTCGTCATTTATCTGTCCTGTATCTGAGCCCGGTATGAAGTCAGATATCTGCCTATAATACGGCACGAGTTTTTCCGGTACGGCAAAGATAATATTGATATTGTTGTCCTTTACGGCGTTAGCTAGCTGACTGAGTGATGGGTAGTCCTAGTTGAAAAGATAAACGTTTTCAGATTAACGTAACTATGACGTCATCAACAGGTTGTATATGAATAAATGCATTTTAAGAATCTATGAAATAAAACGTACGAACCGTGTTTTATATACTTCATTCAGCTTAATAGACCATTTGCCAATTAAAATTCCGACCGAAATATGAATCGGTTTTCTATTAAGATTTTACAACTTGACCGGACAGTTCTCGGGGTTTTTCATTACATAAAACATGACTTCTCTTGGCAAACAAAAGGCTAAAAATAAGATTTTCATCTTTTAAACTATTTAATTTTGCATATTATGTCTCAAATGTATTTAGGCATGTCTGGTAAACTTTTTAAATAAACTGACAACATAGAAATTACACTTGGTAAAAACAGTGCTTTTGTACGAAAAATCCGAAAATTCAGAGGTTTTGTCCGCCGTCATAGTAATATCTAAATAGGAAAATGACTCGGAACATTTAATTGGCAAATGGTCTATTACTGTTAAATATAATAGCGTCGTTGCATTGTGAAAACGTCAATTGATTTTAAAACGAATGTTTGAATTTCTGTCTAAACTGGAACGATTTTTTAACAATATATACAGTTGAGAAAAATGAACTTAAATGCGCCGACAAAATCTAGATTATTTAATTAATTGTTGAGTTGATCAGATTAAGGTTAATAATAATAATAATAATAATAATAATAATAATAATTATAAATAATGATGATGATGATAATAATAATAATAATAATAATAAATTAAATAATAATAATAATAATAATGATGATGATGATGATGATAATAATAATAATAATAACAATAATGATGATGATAATGATAATAATAATGATGATGATGATGATAATAATAATAATAATGATAATAATAATAATAATAATAATAATAATAATAATAATAATAATAATAATAATAAACAACAACAATAATAATAAAAATAATGATAATATACTAACAATATTACTACTACTACTACTACTACTAATAATAATAATAATAATGATAGTAATAAGAATAACAATGATAACATCAACCTTTTGCAATTAACTAACAAACGTTATCATACTTATCGTTGTGCATTTGTGTCAAATCTACCAATAATTGTAATTTTTCTTTTTATCATAACACTTTGTCAGGTATTGTCGGTAAACACTCAGAATATCATGTGGAGATTTTATAAGTCTCAAAAAGGTAACAACCAGCCATATTTTGAGATTTTTTTTCAAATATACCTGATTTACTGTTTCTGTGTAATTTCCATCTGTATCTAAATGACACTCTCCGTCGTTTGGTTTGACAATACCACCTAGCTGCAATAACAAATGTGTATAAAGAAAATATTAAAACAGAACACAGCGAAGAATTTTGTAAAATTCAAATATAAATGTAACTTATTAAGCCATATAATTGGATTTGTATGTCTTTATTAAAATATGTAACAAGTACATTTTCGATCCAGACTAAAAATTTAGGAAAGGATTTGTATAGGTGATATTATACATTAAAAATATCCCTATGACAATTTTTAAAAAATACGAAAAATCGGTATAAATTATATCCAAAAAAGTATATTTTTCTTGAAAATTGATAAATATTATTAAAAATTGTTAAATTAATAGATCTATGAGATTTAAAATCAATATGAAGTAAACAAAAAAAAATAATAATAATAATAATAATAATAAAAAAAAATAAAAAATACATAGATACACAGGCAAATTGTCTTTACGTAAATTTCACGTGAATCTCAATCAAGTTATTTTCACAAATATTATAAAAAAACTTAGATTCACATGATATTCACGTGAAACATTTTACGTGCAATTTAAAGGAATTTTACGTGAAATTCATGTGAGCAAAGTTTCCTCACGGTGTACGAAGCAAGAAGTTAGATTTCCAGACAATCAAAGACTGTAATTTACCTTTCCATCTCCGGCAAAATGTGGTTCAGCATCTGTGGAAAACAGTAAAAGTCTCCTGGAATAGTCTCTCCAACCTATCTGATCCTAAAGGAAAATAACGTTACCATGGTGATCAACAAGGAAACATAATAAGAACCAGTTCAAATTGTAACTTTATCATATGAGTTTGCTAATTTTGATTTTTTTATATAAAATTATTAATGCACTCAAAGGTATAGAGAAATTGATTGCTATGTGAGTGTATTATATTTAAAATCTCAAAAGTAGTATAACACACGAGTATATTAGAGAGTTAACTGACCAATGTTTGTTTAACGAAATGTTCAAGAAATATTAAATTTTTATTTCATTTCAATGATTAATTAAGTTTATATTCTTTTTAATCCCAATTATAGTTCATAAATGTAATACATACCTAATTAAAATGGGATTAAACAGTGTGTGTGTGTGTGTGTGTGTGTGTGTGTGTGTGTGTGTGTGTGTTACCTTTTCATCTTTTTCAATAAAAATACATTTGTATAAATTATGAAAGTTTCGCGTTCGACAAAATTTAGCCCCTATAACATAGACTTTTTTTTTTTTTTTTAACTTTTTTTCTGATCAGAATAGGAATCAAGAAGCCGATTGCTGTTAAATTTTAATAAAGCTGAATCGACTCATGTATGACTTTCGAATATTTTTGACATTACTCACAAACTCTCTTTTTTCTCTTACCTGACAGGTAACCGCTTGCAGTAATGCATCAAAGCCACCTTCGGCTGAGTCTAAATTTTCTGAAATTCTAGCATTTTGTACACTTTCCTAAAATTAAAGATCAAATAAAAAGTTAATAAGTTCGGTAAAGCATTATTGTTAAATTAATTAATTAACTAATTAATCAATTAATTAATTAAAAATAGAACAAAACATATTTATTTTTAGCTGTCATACCGTCCAAGTCAAAAAATATAAAAATATCCTTTTTTCATTGCTTAGCAGCAACCATAATTTGAAAACATCCTTACTACTTCAATCATATAATTTTGTTTTCATAAGGTTTAGAAACTAAGCTTTAGCGTGTCAAGATGTTGTTGATCCCATAGACAAAATTAAATTCTAACTTGGGTACATTAATACATATCTCAAATAACGTAAGGGACCTTGGTAGCCGATTGATGAACAGCATCTGCTTACAGGCTACAGTGCCTAGGTTCATATTTCTCTCAGGCATATCCAAGCGTGAGAACGTTTGTCTGTTTTGTTGTTAAAAATTGACTTTGTTTTTGTTCGAGCACTCCGCTTTTTCTCCACAATCCAAGACCTGACCGTCCCGGTGAAAGTTGTAAGTTTTTGACTAAGGAGTTAAAACATTACTATCATAATCTTCATCAGAGAATATGAAGTCGGGGAATATTAAAATGTGTGTGAAGATACTTAATACAAGTCGGCCTTGTTGGTTAAGTGGTAGACTGTCCACTTTTAAACGTTTGAGGTCAGGGGTTCGAACCTAATCGTGTCATACCATACTAAGACTTTCAAATGTGAGATACTGCTTCTCCGTCTGGCGCTCGACATTAAAATGACACAGTAGCCATTTGTTCACCCGGTACGAGGATGATATAACTTGGGTAGTGACATGCTTGTCTGCAACATATCCAATACAGGATTTGCCAATTCAAATTCCGACCAAAATATGAATCGGTTTTCTATTAAGATTTTACAACTTGACCGGACAGTTCTCGGGGTTTTTCGTTACATAAAACATGACTTCTCTTGGCAAACAAAAAGCTAAAATTAGGATTTTCATCTTTTACACCATTTTATTTTGCATA
Source organism: Tegillarca granosa (assembly GCA_029721355.1). Classification (NCBI taxonomy): domain Eukaryota; kingdom Metazoa; phylum Mollusca; class Bivalvia; order Arcoida; family Arcidae; genus Tegillarca; species Tegillarca granosa. The sequence goes on from CM056608.1 coordinate 8,847,299, forward strand.
TAATGTCTCAAATGTATTTAGTCTTGTCTCGATAACCTTTTAAATAAAATGACAACATAGAAATTACACTTGGTAAAAACAGTGTTTTTGTACGAAAAAACCCGAAAATGTCAGAGGTTTTGTCCCCCGTCATTTTAATATCTAAATAGGAAAATGATTCACGATGACTCGGAACATTTAATTGGCAAATGGTCTATTGGTAAACCTCTTTCTTAACAAAATGTTGCCCTAAGTGTGCACTAGAACATCAGACCATCATATACGGTCGTGCATTTTACTCATACAGGATCTTGGATCAATCGCGAGAGGTTAATGAACCAGCTCTCGTCGCGAGTAGCTGAAAATATGCCGATGCGACGTTAAATAACATAAGAACGGACAAATCAACTTACTACAAATTTAGAAGGGTCACTATTCAGCTTTAGATGTTGTCTATAACCATATGGAGCTATACATTCATTACATGAATCTGAAAACCTATAAAAACAAAGAAATTACAAAATTAAACTCGAGGATTTTAAAACTGCAGAAAGGGTAAAAACAGAATGATGAAACGACCGAAACATGCAGATAATTATAACAGATATACAGAGATGCTATCCTTCCGGAACACCCGGCCTCACTTCCTTGATGGAAGTTCACGTATACAACTAAATTTGCCAGATTTCAAAGTTTTAACTTTATTTTTGGGGATTGTGGTTTGGACAAGGACTGGTATGTTTGTGTTTTATTTTTATATCATATAAACTTGTTAGCGGTTTCGAAGAAATAGAAGAAACTTCATAATAAAAGTTAGTTCCACGACTCAAAAAGGATCATGTTCCAAAGCTCGGTGGTTTTTCAAGGTTTTCCTCCACCATTCCAGAACGGAACGCCTCGATATGATTAAAGATTCTTAAGATTCTTGACAGGGGCATAAAACATTATTACTCAACTTAAACAAACAAGAGATAATAAAGTGGCAAAATGAAACAATATTCTTCTTTCAGTTGAAACAAATGCTCGTTTTGAAACTTTTGTTGAATGCATCTTTGTTGCTAATAAGGCATCAAATTCAAATTTATTGCAAACGTTGATAAAAATTATATTCAATTTTAATATACTGACCAATTATGAAGCATTACAACTTTATAGGAACAGATCAAATTTCCAATTTTAATTAAATATTCATAAAATATTTGGCGACAAAACCTGATTTAGAATTCATTTAGCTTCCGGGAACTATAAGCTTAGATAAACATATACAGTATGGTTTACCTATGGTCACGTGATTACTTGATACTATTGTTACCTGTTTGGTGAAGAGTATGGCATTACTGTTTTGTCCACAAATGTTCCAAATCCCATAGTAAGGTTGGTAGTAATATTTGTCATCTCTTCAGCTGTAAACAGTTGATAATTTGTACGTTTTTAATTTACATTTTTTTTTAAAGATTTAAGATAGCAATTCTATAGACGTAATTGAAGTTTTAGATAACACAGAAATCCACTCTCTAACTTTACGTTTATTCTATCTAGTTATACATTTCATCTGGTCTTATTTCTTCTTTTTTGAAATGTATTTGAAACCAAGGTTTGCTACTTTATATATAAAAAAAAACATTCCTTAGCTGGATTTCAATTCAAATAGTTTTCAAACTTTGGATTCATTGATTTTCAAATGTTTTGATTTTTATCTATCAATTTTTTCGGCCCTTAGTGTCACTGATAAGGAATGAATTTTCGAAATCTGCATATATGACACAACAAAATTAAACAAGAATTTTTACATAAACTTTTAGATTATTACTTCTCATGAAAAATTTTTGTTGTAAAACTGCAGTTTATTATACAAATGTTTAGAAAATCATTTTGATTATCAATGAATTTTTGCGTCGACAAAATTTTAACAGCACTTTAATTGAAAGAATGTGCTCTATGTACTTGTATTTAAAAGGTCCAAAGTTTGCATTTTGCACCTCGGCAAAACAAGACTTGTGTTTTGACAGTCGTGGCATGTTACTGAACGCTTACAATATACTGCTTTAAACGCATAAAAAGGTCCTAATTTCTTTCACCTCAATCTAAACTTCAACGTTTTTATATAAATAACATATTATTGACGTAAAATCTCAACCAATCATTCGGAAGGTTTAATAGTGGTTAACTATAAAGGCTAGGTATGTCTAGTTGCTTTTTCAGCCATTGTAGAAGATTCTTTGTCTCTAACTGGATAAACAGCAATCAAACAAGTTGGGGTTCGGAGTTCCATAATCACTTTAGTTGTGGATTTAATACACATAATTATATATATTTGTGAATAAAATTATTCCGGATATCATCATACGAATGTTTCCGAAATTGTTATTTCCTATTTTGTAATATGAATTGCATATTGTTTCCACGCAAAATAATCACGTGATGTAATAAATAAATAAATAAATAAATAAATAAATAAATAAATAAATAAATAAATAAAATTTACCTATCTGGTTGCCAAGTCTGGCTATATTATCTTTGTCATCTTTCATTGAGTAAGAGAAATCCATCAAATAGTACAAATCGATTGGATAATTATCAGCCAATCGAAATGTTACACTAAAACGCTGAGGCTCATCTACAATGGAACGTAAGAAAATCAATTTATTGGATTTTTATCAGCCAATCGAACTGTTAAGATTAAATTCCTGGGTCCCATCTGAAATAGAATAATGCAAATTTATTCATTAGTTATTGGTCAATTGAAATGTTACACTGGGCTCATCTAAAACGGATTATGAGATAATGAAAAATCTATTGGATAGTTATCAGCCAATCAAAATGATGCACTAAATACCTTGAGCTCATCTACAATGGAACTTGTGATAATATAAATTAATTGAATAGTTATTTGCCGATCGAAATGTTACACTGAATATCTGAGTCTGATCTAAAATGAAACGCAAGGTTATATAAAACATTTGACAAAATATCAGGTAATTGTAATGGTTAATTGAACCGCCTATACTTAACTGAATCGAACCGACAAAACATGAGATATACGAAAGGCAGATAAGTCTCATAACGCATGTTCATCAGGATGTGAAAAAAAACTGTTGCAATTTTTGTATTTTGACATTTTTAAGGTTTGAACAAACTACAAATATAAATAGATTGTTTTCAGTTTCTTGAACTTTTGTAGACAAAATTAGTTTTTAGCTTTTTGTAATTGTGTCTCGATACAGTGTCAATATAACTCCGCCTCTTTTTGTTATTGTTTTTCGATAGAGTGTCAATATAACTCCGCCTCTTTCTCCTAATGTTTCGCGAAACAATGTTCAAAATAACCCCACCTCTTATTGTTATTGCTTCGCGGTATACTGTTCAATTTTACTCTGCCTCTTTTTGTTATGTTTTTCGACACTGTGTCAATATAACTCCGCCTCTTTTTCCTATTGTTTCTCGATACAGTGTTTAATATAACTCCGCCTCTTTTTCTTATCGCTTTGCGATACCATGTTCAATATAACTACGCCTCTTTTTCTTATTGTTTCTCGATACAGTGTTTACTATAACTACGCCTTTTTTGTTATTGTTGTGTGATACAGTGTTTAATATAACCCCGCCTCCTTTTTAATTGTTTCGCAATACACTGTTTAACATAACCCCGCCTCTTTTTGTTATTGTTTCGCGATACACTGTTTAACATAACTCCGCCTCTTTTTGTTATTGTTTCGCGATACAGTGTTCAACATAACTCCGCCTCTTTTGTTATTGTTTCGCGATACAGTGTTCAATATAACTCCGTCCCATTTTGCTAAAGCATACTGTAACGTAAATCCTTTGCTTTACGGTACTAATCTGCTATTATAGATATAAATTAATTATAAAAATTACTTGGACGTAGGGTCAGTTTAAGTTCCTGCGGCTGAATCTGTATAGCTGGTCCGTTTGAATCGAAATCTTTTGTTGGTTCATCCTGTACAAGTAGAGCAGGTTTCGACTGGATGAAAAGTTTCGAAATATCGAATCTAATCATTGTAATTGAAATAATCTCAACAGCAGCAAATATGAGATACGTTTAAAAAAGATAATGTAATTTAATGAATCGAAGAGACAAAATACAAGGATTATTATTATGTTAATTGAAGAATTTTACACAACATGCAAATAAATTTAAATCACAAATTGTTTTAAGACTTAACATTTGACGGTACACTTGACATGTGCTTTTAACTGCGTCAAAGAAATTTCTTTTTTTTCGATGTTATTATCTGATTAACTTTCTGTGAATCTACTGAATATATCGTATATTAAATAAATAAATTACTTAAATTTTAAATAAATAAGAATTTTTCTCTTTCGGGGACCTTACATATTTCACTTTAAATAAAAAGCTGCTACAGGCTGGTGACGTAAGAGATATTTACTAAAAATACAATATTGTACACTTAGGATACCGAATTGTCTGACCTTAAAATGAGCTTCTCCAATCAAATCAGAGTTGTTAAGTTTTTGTATATGGGTCCAAGATGGTTCATTTAATATTTTTAGAATTATTATTTTTGAAAAATATTACTAAACCTTTATTTTCTGCCATTTTCCTTGTGGATTTACAAGTTCTCCATCTGGACATATACCAAAATGGTTATGTAAAATATCACAACGAGGCTGGTTGTTCTCATCATAAACCTACAATTACAAATTATCAATATCTTGTAATTTCTTATTAAGTAGGTAAAACACACACAAAAATATATATCTTAAAAAGCAATTTAAGTATAATAATAATAATAATAATAATAATAATAATAATAATAATAATAATAATAATAATTAAAAAAATAATAATTGCTATTATTATTATTATTATTATCATCATCATTATTATTATTATTATTATTATTATTATTATTATTATTATTATTATTATTATTATTATTATTACTACTACTACTACTACTATTATTATTATTATCATTAATATTTATTATTATTATTATCATTATTATTATTATTATTATTATTATTATTATTATTATTATTATTATTATTATTATTATTATTATTATTATTATTATTATTATACTACAGGCAGCCGAAGCTGTCACTTAAAACAGTAAAGATGTTTTATTCCTCTATCAATTTTTTTTATTTATACCGAGATGGTAAAATAAAAAAATCGAGAAAACCGGGGTGTCCGGATATAAACACTGGCTAGCGAACTAAACAAATTCCTTCACAAGGATCTGCCCGAGCGGTGTTTTGAGCCTAAGTAGTAGGCACTGTGATCCATAAGCGCTCGCTTAAGACCACCAGCCATTGTTACTTTAAAGATAATAGAATCGAGTTTAGTAATGGTGTTTTACGTCCCAGTCAAGAATATTTCACTTATATCGAGACGTCGCCAGCTATAGGCGAAAGTGCAGAAATTTTGCCTGTGCGTTGCGCTGATGGCATTATACAGCAGGGATACATGCCTGCCATGACACGGGACCTCCTTTATTTTAAGTTCCCATCCGAAAGAACAGTGACTTTCATTTCGTAATGCCGAGTGCTTGGCGAAAGAACGGTCAGACCCGGCCAAGGTTCGAACCCTACGACCTTCCACTTACGGAGCGATCACTTTACCAACTGAGTAAAGATAATAGAAAATTCTTTGGTATTATTAACATCTTAAATTACAAATTATTAGACAGCGGAAAATTTTCATATATTCATCATGAATATCGCTATATCAGTGTGTGCTTTTGCATACCTATCTGTAATGGTAAGAGAAAAAAATGTTATGTTGTCGCCGATATTTCAGACTAGTAAGACACTCGTAGTTAAATAACATTAAGTGAAAATAAAAGAGAAACTTTGATATATCCTTAAAATATCTCTTATATATCCCCTTTCTTAAGGCGAGTAACTCACCTGCGAGACACAAAATGCACAGTGCGGACCTGTTTGTAGACATTCTCCACAAGTAATCTTACTTCGACAGTCGTACCCTCTATTGAGATTGTAAACAGTTCCTACAAAACATAAAATAATATTACAGTCTTGCACAAGGTAGTAGTATATAATAAACACACACACACACACACACACACACACACACACACACACACACACATATTTGGTCAATACTGTTCGTGTCCCTTATGATCACAACAAAAAAGATCAATAAAAATTTTCAAGTAAATATTTAATGTTCAAATTGGATTTTATAAAAAAAAATGTGTGTGTGTGTGTGTGTGTGTTTAGATTAGTCACAACAATTTCAGCAGTATCTTTCTAATATTGATTATGTACATGGTCATATAAGGCAATATAGTGTAACATCATTTAATATCATATGTACTCTGATGCTTTAGATAATGCACACACACACACACACACACACACACACACACACACAGAGAGAGAGAGAGAGAGAGAGAGAGAGAGAGAGAGAGAGAGAGAGAGAGAGAGAGAGAGAGAGAGATTAAAATCAAATGTAAAAAAGACGGTTTGTAAACTCACCAAATTGTGAAGATAAAACAGAAATACATAATATTAAAATATTCTCCATATAGTAAATAAATAGTTTCCCTTTAGTGAGTAAACGCTTGTTTCTTATCAGAAAAGTAGTCATTTCCTTTCATATGAGAAAAATATGTCCAGTCACTATAAGCTGGTAACGTTGTATTTAATAAAAATCGTCATGGTTACACTTTAAAATTCATTTTTCTAAACCGGACGAAATTCTCCTGTACAGTATAAAAATCAGGAATATAAAAAATAAATGACACAGAAAAGCGTTTTACTGGTCGGGAATGTGCAAAATATAATTTTTATCCCTTTTTAAATCCTTTTGCTATCCCTAATGAACCTCTTGGTGTAAATGCACTTGTTGAAACCGGAAGCATAATGTAATTGTTAAATAAATATATGACAGGATATATAGCAATGCCTCTTATGTCTGTGTACTGTGAAGCGCGCACTTTAGAATATTTAGCAACGCCTCTTACTTCCTTGGTTCGTCCGTATAGTATGGAACGCGCGCTTTGAGATGGCAACGCCTCTTACGTCCCTGGGGGCAGGTTTATGAAAATATCCTAAGATATGTTATAAGATATGTCCTAGGACATATCTTACGACCAACATAAGATAATCTTATGACATGTCATATCTTGTAAATCAAAAGTATCTTAAGTTTATCTTAGTTAGGACATCATAACAATGTCTTAACATAATCTTAACTTTTAAATATAAAAAAGCTACAAATATTTTTCTCAGCTAAAGAGAATAAAAAAAAAAAAAATTAAATTAAATAAGAAAAATTAAATAAAATTTAATTAAATTATAAAAAAATAATATATATCAAAAATATAAATATTCTCAGAATTATATTATTTATTTATTTATTTATTTTCAACTTTTAATTTCGTTTTGTGTTACATATTTTAAAAACAAGATGTAAATACTAATTCGACCAATCCCGGTTAATGGGTAAAATGGTGCTTTGAACACTCAATAGTATATAAAAGCTCGTTTAGCTTGCGTGAATTTCACGGTTTGAAAATGAGTAGGAAAATAAATCCAAATTTTTTCAGAGACAGAAATTCAAACTTTAATTGCTAAAGTTGAAACAATAAGGAGTGTTGAAAAAATATGCAAGAAATGGACAGCTTATGCGAGCTCAACGATGAAGAAAGTTTCGTTAAAAACACGTGAAGCACGAAGGACGGATGGTGGTCCATCTCCAAAACAATTTCTTCATTGGAGGATAAAGTTGTAGGTATCATAGGCGATAATGTTATTAAAGGTTAAGAAGGTGAAAAAGATACCGGAATTGATCAGGAAGATGATACTGGCATGAGCTACTTTTGATTTTTTTAAAAATAATACAGATTAAAAGTAGCATATGTCAAATTACATGTGCTACTTTTGAATTGAATTATTTTATTAAAAATTCTAAACTTTACCTGAATATACTCATGCCCCTGTCATGTGCATCATTTTTAATTCTGCATGTTTTAAATTATTTGAAACAAGTGACATGATTACACAATTATGAACCAAAGTGAAACAAAGAGACACTAATAAATTAAAAATAAATAATAACAATAGATGTAGCTTAATTATGTATTTCGAAATTTAAATACTAATTAAACTGCTTAGAGAGAATCCACAATTTTAAAAATGCATTCCTTATATAGTTTTTAAAACCTGTCCGGTTTTAAAAGGATCTTATTGTCCCTTAATCATTACATAAACCTTGAGGTTTGTTTTATTGTTGAGATTAAAAGGAATTTTGATGATATGATACGTAATATGCATATCTAAAAATATGCATAAAATGTAAAATTTAAATGTACATGAACTAAACTTACAAAGTTTATATGACAAATTAAACCTTACAAAAATGAATGAAACCGATGCATTTAATTATCACAAATTTGAAAATAAGCCATGTCAAAAAACATGTTACAATTATCTTAAGACTATCTTTGGACACCTAACTCTCTGTCGTAAATTTAGGATAGATTTTAAGACATGTCGCAAATTGAGACACCGTTGTAAACATGACTTAAGACTAAGATATGTCGTAAGACCATCATAAGATATATCTTAGTCCTAGGACACTTTCATAAACATACCCCCTGGTTTGTCCGGGTTGTATGAAGCGTACGCGTGCACTTTGGGATGGCAGCGCCTCTTACTAATTGCCATGTCTTCGTCCATAATGTTCTCGTTTGGGTTTCAAATTCAAATCAAATAAGTCTGAATTTGTCGGTGCTGTACCAGAAGTAAGAAAGAATTTACGAATTCTTCTAATCATAAGAAGTTTGCGCATGCGTTGTTCAGGCATACTCTAGCTTGTATTGGAGTTATGTTAAATTACGGATAAAAAAAGCACTGTTACCCTCCTAACCCTCCTTCTATTATTATTATGGGATAAGAATCAGGCGGTGAGAGGCACTGTGACCCATTAAGTGTGCGCATTAATCCACTTACCGAGACCAAATTAGTTGTCAATGTTGTGCACGACTGTAAAACATATATATATATATATATATATATATATATATATATATATATATATATATATATATATATATATATATATATATATATAAAATACACTACTACAGAGAAAATATTTAAAATATTTAGACAAGACGGAAAAATATTCCTAACATTGCATGAAAAAGAAGCACCAATCGAATCTAAATTTCATTCAAAATACATTTGTTATTGTTATTAAGTTCGTTCCCTAAACTACATTCATACTTGAAGTTTTTTCTTTCTTTTTTATTTTTTTTATTTATTTTTTTTATATTTTTTTTTTCTTAATTTATTCCTTTTTCTTACTTTCATTCTTTCTTTCTTTTTTTTTTTTACACAATTTAATCAATTTTAAGTGGTGGTAACGAACACATCGACAATAAACTGACAAGTATAAATCAATCAAATATGCACCATTGCAATCGTACTTAAAGAAAAACGAGACATACCATGAAAAACATATTTAAAAACTTATAAAAACCAATGAATTTTGAAGAGGTTCAGGTCTCAGTTTCACATTCATTCATTAATCGAATGTACACTCAACCCAAGTATTCATTTTTTCTCTCGTTAATATTTAAAAATTTAAGTTTTATGAGATAATATTTTGTTTTTTCCAACAAACTGACACTAAACAATTTGAATACATGTATAACAGAAGATATTTAATTCTAACTGTGTATTTTCTTAAAATGGAAAACCAAATATTCGCTAATTTGATATTTGATATTTCCAATATATATTATATATATATATATATATATATATATATATATATATATATATATATATATATATATATATATATATATATATATATATATATATATAATGTTCTGTTGTAAAAACTTATCTTAACATTAGTTTTACGACCGGTAAATATTTTGTAGACGAGTTTTCTCCCTTTGGACACGTTATCCTGCACATAGACATCATATAAATTTCAAAATTTTACAGTAAGTTGAGTTGCGAATTAAAAATTAAATAAATATCTGGAAGAAAAATTTATTGTTTAAAGGTGTGCACTCGTCATTACATAAGTTAAATTGAGTACTTTAAAAAGGAATGTTGAGAAAATATTTAGCGGGTTGAAGAAAAAAAAGTTACAGTAAAAGATTTAACTAAATGGTATCCATAAAACATAAAACAAAAATGTAGTCTTCGATATTAACAAAAAATGGTCTTGTCTCATTCCATTTAACCATGTTAGAACGCGTATGGAAATCATTTATAATTTAAAAAAAAACACAATGTTCCGATGGTAAAGACGTAAGCTCAACCGCTATGGGTTCGAACCCGGTCGCCAGAAGTGAGGGAGAGATTTTGTTCCTTGTCGTAGGCCTTTACCGTTTGGTTCGATACCAGTATAACCAGAAAACGGGTTTAGTAGTCTGTTAGATTTTCATCGACATTTAGTTCGAGTGTGCTAGCACTGTAAAGTTTACCATAGGTGGACACTTGTACATCGTCGATCAGAAACACTTGCACACTCACTTACTAACATCAAAGTGCGTAAAAACTCAAGATAATAAAAAAAATTCTCGAAAAGGAAGAGCTGCAAATTGCTAATACAAGGTAAAACAGCATTCAGTCAAAATACCAATCAATGTTAATGATGAAATTCATAATGGGAGTGGAGTGGAGTAATGGTCTACGCCCCAGTCAAGATTCTTTCACTTATTTCGAAGCGGTCAATTCTGGGATGGTAGAGGGAACCGGAGTGCCCGGAGAAAATCACCGACCTTCGGCAAGCGAGCTGACAAACTTTCTCACTTTAGGATCTGTCCCGAGTGGGATTCGAACCTAGGCGGTGAGAGACATTGTGATCCATAAGCGAAATCCATAATGGGGTATTAAATAGTCTAAAAATCAATTTTTATTTTTAAAATATGCTCTTTTTTCATTTATAAACTTAATCGCTATCTGCCATTTTGTATAATGAAAATGGATTCCATTGAAGATGGTACAAAAAATATCACGACTGGTTGGGAAGGGGGGGGGGGGGTTGAAAATTGCATTCTCACCCAGGATTAAAAATTTGGTTTAAATAAAATTGAATCAGATTTCTCAGACAAGGTTCAACATAGATTTTAATAGGAATTATATGTTTAATGTTAATATTATACATATATATATATATTTATATATATATTTATAATTATAAAATAATAATAATAATAATAATAATAATAATAGTAATAAGATGTAGAAGAAAAAGAAGAAGAAATAACGTTTGAGTCGCATAATCAAAGAACATTGCCATTTTACGTGGAAACTTTTAATTAAAAATTGTTTCGCACAAACTGTATAAGGTTCTAATGCTGATAACTGTCATTCAAACGTCAAGGAAGTTAACTCTATTATTATAGTATTATATTTTTCCGATCTATACAATTAAAACAGAAAAAAGAAGAAAATAATAAACAATAAAACTGTTGATTGTTATTGAATTATTTTTCTGGGCCTATGAACGAATAATAAGTATCAATGGTGAGGGAGGGGGTATACATGCTTTCACTTTATTATATTTTACAAATATGACCAAATAAGTAGTAGTGACTATTTAATTTTTTTCAAGCGTCTAAACGACATAGTTCTCCAGCACCAGTTTAATTAACACGTTAAAAAGGGGGTAACATGATTTTTTTAAAACTCATTTTCAATATTTAATTCTAACTGTGTATTGTCTTAAAATGGAAAACCAAATATTCGCTAATTTGATATTTGATATTTCCAATATATATATATATATATATATATATATATATATATATATATATATATATATATATATATATATATATATATATATATATATATATATAATGTTCTGTTGTAAAAACTTATCTTAACATTAGTTTTACGACCGGTAAATATTTTGTAGACGAGTTTTCTCCCTTTGGACACGTTATCCTGCACATAGACATCATATAAATTTCAAAATTTTACAGTAAGTTGAGTTGCGAATTAAAAATTAAATAAATATCTGGAAGAAAAATTTATTGTTTAAAGGTGTGCACTCGTCATTACATAAGTTAAATTGAGTACTTTAAAAAGGAATGTTGAGAAAATATTTAGCGGGTTGAAGAAAAAAAAGTTACAGTAAAAGATTTAACTAAATGGTATCCATAAAACATAAAACAAAAATGTAGTCTTCGATATTAACAAAAAATGGTCTTGTCTCATTCCATTTAACCATGTTAGAACGCGTATGGAAATCATTTATAATTTAAAAAAAACACAATGTTCCGATGGTAAAGACGTAAGCTCAACCGCTACGGGTTCGAACCCGGTCGCCAGAAGTGAGGGAGAGATTTTGTTCCTTGTCGTAGGCCTTTACCGTTTGGTTCGATACCAGTATAACCAGAAAACGGGTTTAGTAGTCTGTTAGATTTTCACCGACATTTAGTTCGAGTGTGCTAGCACTGTAAAGTTTACCATAGGTGGACACTTGTACATCGTCGATCAGAAACACTTGCACACTCACTTACTAACATCAAAGTGCGTAAAAACTCAAGATAATAAAAAAAATTCTCGAAAGGAAGAGCTGCAAATTGCTAATACAAGGTAAAACAGCATTCAGTCAAAATACCAATCAATGTTAATGATGAAATTCATAATGGGAGTGGAGTGGAGTAATGGTCTACGCCCCAGTCAAGATTCTTTCACTTATTTCGAAGCGGTCAATTCTGGGATGGTAGAGGGAACCGGAGTGCCCGGAGAAAATCACCGACCTTCGGCAAGCGAGCTGACAAACTTTCTCACTTTAGGATCTGTCCCGAGTGGGATTCGAACCTAGGCGGTGAGAGACATTGTGATCCATAAGCGAAATCCATAATGGGGTATTAAATAGTCTAAAAATCAATTTTTATTTTTAAAATATGCTCTTTTTTCATTTATAAACTTAATCGCTATCTGCCATTTTGTATAATGAAAATGGATTCCATTGAAGATGGTACAAAAAATATCACGACTGGTTGGGAAGGGGGGGGGGGGTTGAAAATTGCATTCTCACCCAGGATTAAAAATTTGGTTTAAATAAAATTGAATCAGATTTCTCAGACAAGGTTCAACATAGATTTTAATAGGAATTATATGTTTAATGTTAATATTATACATATATATATATTTATATATTATAAATAATAATAATAATAATAATAATAATAATAATAATAATAATAATAATAATAATAAGATGTAGAAGAAAAAGAAGAAGAAATAACGTTTGAGTCGCATAATCAAAGAACATTGCCATTTTACGTGGAAACTTTTAATTAAAAATTGTTTCGCACAAACTGTATAAGGTTCTAATGCTGATAACTGTCATTCAAACGTCAAGGAAGTTAACTCTATTATTATAGTATTATATTTTTCCGATCTATACAATTAAAACAGAAAAAAGAAGAAAATAATAAACAATAAAACTGTTGATTGTTATTGAATTATTTTTCTGGGCCTATGAACGAATTATAAGTATCAATGGTGAGGGAGGGGGTATACATGCTTTCACTTTATTATATTTTACAAATATGACCAAATAAGTAGTAGTGACTATTTAATTTTTTTTCAAGCGTCTAAACGACATAGTTCTCCAGCACCAGTTTAATTAACACGTTAAAAAGGGGTAACATGATTTTTTTAAAACTCATTTTCAAGCAAAACTATTTTCGTGTAACCATGCGATAACATTTTGTGTAACTAAGTAAAAACATTTCGCGTAAACACGTTACAACCTCCGCGTGAAAACTTGATTTTTTTTTTTTTTTTTTTTTTTTTTTTTTTTTTTTTTTTTTTGTTCTTTTGTGGTTAATCACGCAAAATCTATTAACTATCTCGTGAACACGTGAAATGTTTCGGTGAGTACGTGATAATTTTTGCGGAAGCACGTAATAACTTGTCATGAAAACGTCATAGACCCCATGTGAGGCAGACGCTCTACCCCTGAACCGTGAATGTCTCCTCTACACATTTTTTAAATAGGGTTACTCTTCCTTCATTGTCCACACTTATAACCGAACTTCCAATTTATTTGAAACTGATGAAGTTTTCCTTGTTTTAAATTTGATAAGCTGTTTTGTGTTGTAAACGTTATCATAAAATTTTCATTAAATTTCTGTTTCATAACCAATACATTAAAAAGTGTTATATGGTAACCGGATTAACTAGTGCTAAACACAACCGGTTAAATTACTTTACATCATTCTATAAGGCTTTCTACAGTGTGGTGCTCTGATAGATTCGAATGGATTGGATTAAAATCGTTTTACGCCCCAGTGAAGATTTTTCACTTATTTCGAGTCGCTTATTTCTGAGATGGTAGAGAAACCGGATTGTCCGAAGAAAAACACGGACCTTCTGCAAGCGAACTGTTAAACTTCATCACACTAGGTTCTACCCAAATAGGAGTCGAACTTCAACAAGGAAGGGCATCGCGATACAATAGAAACAAATTTAAATGTTATAGACATCCCAAAGCAAGATAAACAAAGGTAAAATTATTACTAAACAATTCTGCACTTAGGGCAGAATACCGAGCAATGCGACCATGAATAAAAAATTTGAAGTTGGAGTAGTGTGACATATTGGTTGACAGAATGTTATCGGTTTTCATTTGTCAGCTGTCGCTTAAAATACTTGGACATAAAACATATATATAGTGATATGGTAAAATTTAGAAGCAGAAGAGACCTTATCACTGCGAATCTCAAAGTAAGTATACTTTTTTATTAAACGACTCTGAATATCACTTCGCGCATCATTAACACATCTTTCATCAGACGAAAATAGTCAAAATGTAATTATGGATTTTTCACTGCAATTTAATTTATACTTTAGCGATGTAATTGTACGAAAAATTGCATATCATATAGGAAAAAAACCTGTCGATAGCTAACGATGAGTTATGTTTAGTGCCGATTCGGCAGCTCATCTCGATCCCACTTTTTCTGTTTTGATAGCTATTCACAAATGCAATTTATTCATCGGCAGCCTTTTTTCGGCCGGTCGATCCCACCTTCGTTTTATTTATTTATTTATTTATTTATTTATTTATTTATTTATTTATTTATTTATTTAATCTTTTTGCTCGCTCGCTCGGCACCTCTACCACTCTTAAGCTTTTTTTTCAGCCGCGCGTCCCCTAGATAGCTCTTAGGCTGCTTAGCCGCTCGTTCCTTTTACCAATCGTTGTGCCAGCATAAGTTCAGTCAAGACTGAAAACACACGCACACGCACACGCACACACACCACACCATTTAGATTTTAGAGCAAGTATTAAAACATCATTCGAATGAGTTTTGAGAATAAGGTTGTAAAAAGGCGATGAACACTTGTGTATTGAAGCAATATCTGATTAATACAGCAGTTTATTATTATTTATTTATTTATCTAAATATTTATTTATCTAAATATTTATTTATTTATTTTTGGCGAGTACAAGCTGTTTAGGGGCCGAGAAAACGCTATGCGGCCATTGATATAGAGATTGAGTTGAGTAATGGTGTTTAATGTCCCAGTCAAGAATATTTCACTTATATCGAGACGTCGCCAGCTATAGGCGAAAGTGCATAAATTTTGCCTGTGCGTGGCGCTGATGGCATTATACAGCAGGGTTCTTTATCGTGTCATGCATACCATGACAAGGGACCTCGTTTATTTTAAGTTCCATAACATTTACAATGAATAAATATTTTTTAACAAAAATGTCTTCAAATGAATGTCTTTCAAGTTTTGACGTTTTTGTATTGATTCAGTTCCTTTCACTGAAACTTAAACAAAGTTAAAAAAAAAATTGTTCACAGAATATATCCGTTTTTCAAGAAAACACTTCTCATAAAATGCCCTCATAAAATGAACACAAATCACAAGACAAAATTGTGATAATTGGACGTGTGTTGTTTTATAATGTAATCATCATGATGTTACTTCTATATGAGTGTATAACCATAATTTTGTTTGTAGATGAAGACCATATTGTTATGTATTTGTTTGGCATTATTTTGTTTGGTAGAGATACAGGAAGCGAAAACATTATGTATATGTGTGACTGAACCGTGTCAATGTAACCACTTGAGAAAACGTGAAGAGGTAAGAATACGAGAGAGAGAGAGAGAGAGAGAGAGAGAGAGAGAGAGAGAGAGAGAGAGAGAGAGAGAGTTGAAAAAATAAGAAACTAATAAATAAAAACACAATTTTCATCTCTCTCTATATATGAATTCGCATATTTTGTAGTAAAGAGAGATCAAACAACCTAGTCATATAACTTTGGTTAAACTATTAGCGTCTGATGTTGCTGTGTTACAATATGGATCAGACTATGTAAATTACATTCAATCATTTAAGAATTTTTTAAATTTTAGGATGCAAAATCATTTATGACCAGAGAATCAGTTGTTGCAGACCCTGCAGTTATGGATGACCAAATGCAAAACATGGCAGGAGAAGTTATTATATTTGTAACCGGGTAAATGAAGTTTTTATAATTATAAACCCGGTTTCGATGAACTTAACAAAACAGATACAAATTAAATAAATTAGACTCAAAGAATTAGTTTTATGACTTGTTTTATGAGTTTATTCTACATCTGGCATCAACCAAATGTGGATTTTTAAAAATTCTAAAGAACTACTTGACCATTCTGTTTCCAATACTCTATCTTCGGTAAAAAGTATTTATAAAAATTTATTTTTCTACCATTTACACCACTATCCCTCATTCTAAATTGAAAGAACGTCTAAAACAAATCATTCACTTTTCATTCTTTTACAAAAACGGTAAACCAACATATAAATATCTAGTGCTCAACAGGGGATTCTGGTTATTTTGTAAAACATTATACAGATAGTATACAAAAATATACTGAAGATACCATCAACAAAATGTTAGTTTTTGATAGACAACATATTTGTTGTGTTTGACAATATAATCTTTCAACAAACAATCGGTATACCAATGGGCACAAACTGTGCACCTTTGCTTGCTGATTTGTTTCTTTATTCATATGAATAAGAATTTTTACAGAACCTTGTCAAATCTGGAGAAAAGACTGTCGCTAAATCATTCAACTACACATACAGATATATAGATGACGTTCTATCTTTTATGCCGCAATCTGGGCATACACTATATTAAGATTCTCTTGACCTTACTTGCAATTATTATTATTATTTTCTATTACTTAAACTTAATTACTGCTAAATACAAAATCAGATGCATACCAGTTTCAACAATTTATTCTGATCTAAAAGCTGGGTGTTGTCGGTACAAGTGTCCGACTCAAACTGCCTAACAGTTAGTTTCTTAAAACAATTTGTAATGCAAACAGTAACAATTATTTGATAATCACATTATACATAAAACAGAAAGGAAATAGATAAAACGACATTAACTTAATTTGAGACAGAAATGTCAATTACTAAAATTCCACACTGTCCACTAATGGTTAGCTTATTATAATCCGTCGTCTCAAGCTGTCACAGTCACTTATAAATTAGTGTCCTTAAATCTGATTAATGACTTAAAATAACACTTTGATTTGGTTGTCCAGACGAGAAGTTAACATCAAGAGTAACTTGCCTTTTAAGATTATGAATTTCAATTAAAATACTAAAAATTATGTATTAATGTTTTAATTTGTATCTGAAAAGGTAAATTATGAAAAAGAGTCCGAAAATAAAAGTCTGTCAATTTTGCACCATAACAAATCCCTCTGCTGCAACAAAAACATGTCCTCATGTTTTGGAATTATAACCAACATAAAATATAGTTAAATTTACGTCATAACATATCCCTCCAGTCCAGCTAAAACATGTCCTCATGTTTTGAATTTAATATCAAAATCATCTTCTATTATTTCTCCTTTTAGAAGAATTTCCACGGCAAAAATTTCCACTGGATTGTAAATGTAACTGTTGATTTAAACACAAAACTTCATTATCCAACACTTGTAATTGACCATTTAAATTTTAATTTTCATTTTCACTTTCCTTTAATTTGTACATCGTATTTTGAATTTCCTTTTCTAATTGATTATATTTGCACTTTTTAAATTGTGTTCACACTCTCCCAATTCTTTCAATACTTGACTATGCCCGTGGTATAACACATTGATAAAATGCTGGTGTTTCTCCTGTTGTGATAGAATTTCTTCATTATGGTTTTCTAAAGAGATAAATTTTCTATTCTCATCCTGTTAATCACGGTTTTTATTCTGCCCTCCTAAATCTTCTAATTCCTTAACTCTGTTCTTGTATTGTTTAACTTCATTCGTCAGTTTTGTAACAGTTTTTGAGTATTCAGTTTTGATGTTTTTCAGTTTACATTTTGTGCTGAATAGTTCCTTTTTTTACTACATGCACTGTCTATTATATCATTAAAGGCTGTGCTTCTTAAATTGGAAAACGGTAGCATCGAAAGATCTCTTTTGTTATTATAATATTTTTAATTCTTTCTTTGTCTCTTTGTTTCTTCTTTTCCGATTTTTGTTTCTGATTAGTATTTTCCGTTTCTACACTAATGCTACTCACGTTTTGTTTAAAATCATATTTACACATTCTCGCGTAATGTCCAAACTTTTTGCATCTGAAACACATGCCTTTTAGTTGCTAAAAACTGCTTCACATGAAACTTTCCACATCTCCCACATGGTCTTTGCTGGAATCTTGGTACAAACCACAGACTCAAACTCCACTGGGGACGGAAATATTGTTGTCCTGGTTGCATCAGCATCTTGAGTTATTTGGGGAATAAATCGCTATGAGGTACTCTGAGGAACGTATATCCAGCTAAAAAGTATATAAATCGGATTCTCCACCATATATTATGCCGCAATCTGGGCATACACTATATTAAGATTCTCTTGACCTTACTTGCAATTATTATTATTATTTTATATTACTTAAACTTAATTACTGAAGAAGAAGTAAAAATTAATCTGTTCTTGCTATAATGAAAAGAAAACTTCAGAAAGAACAAAAGACATTAACTTTTATACCATTCCGACTTTAAACATGTTGGAAAAATAATTGTGCCTACGCACCCCCGAACCAAAAGTTTTTCACTTATAGACGGTACCAAAATACCAAAGGTAAACCAAAAGTTTGCTGTATCTTCTAATAGCTTTTATTCAAGTCTTCCTTTATTAAAACAAGTTGAATTTATCTTTGATATTAGTTTTTAATGTATTTGAAGTTTGGTAATGTACGGATCAGTAAACGCATTTCATAATGTCTCTCAGTATAAACCGAGACTTGATTTAACGATTTAAACGTTCAAGCGCAAAAAAGTCTGACGTCAAGACAAAACTTAACACAACCTTAAACTTAATGCATTCGATACTTAAATTTAACCTATAGTAAAATTATAAATTGTCACAAATCGTCAATAGTTATAACAGCACATCTTTATCACTTGTCTACAATCTACTTAGTGTTTACTTACACATTGTAATTCCTTGCGGTAAGTTGTACTTTTGTACAATAATTTAATTAACCCCATTTCCAGTAATTTTTATTTTTGTTTGTTATCAGTTGGATTAACAGAAGATGAAGTTGTTCAATTTAATGTGTCTGGCATTTATGGCGCTTTTGTGCGCATGGGTACCAGTATAACT
This sequence comes from Tegillarca granosa, assembly GCA_029721355.1. Classification (NCBI taxonomy): domain Eukaryota; kingdom Metazoa; phylum Mollusca; class Bivalvia; order Arcoida; family Arcidae; genus Tegillarca; species Tegillarca granosa. Next base: position 8,866,909 of record CM056608.1, read on the forward strand.
GATAAGTATTTTTTTTTTGTCTTACAATTAAAATGTATTTTTATCAAATTTCAATTTTTCTGACTTGTATCAGGTGCCTGATATTTTCCGTATTATCCATATGGGCGATACAATAATGGCGCGAATAATCACGCACATGTCAGTTGGAACTACTTTCAATTCGGAGATTCTGTAACGTCATCAGAATGGAATGCGGGGAAACACCCAGCTGGCTAAAAGTACACATGAACCTACACTTTAACAATTAAAACGTATTTTTATTAAATTTCAATTTTTCTTACTCGTATCAGGGTGCCTGATATTTTCCGTATCATCCATATGCGCGATACAATAATCGCGCGAATAATCTACACAATCTAGATCAATTTCAAATCCTGGCTTCAGTTCAAATACATCTTGTTCTGCACCACTTCCATTCACGGGAAATTTCAATGTTTCAAGAAATTGCTCCATCCAATATATTAATTGTCGAAATTATTATCCAAACACTGAATCCAACACAGAAAATACACTGAATGTTTCACAGAAAAAAATCAAAATACCGGAGAATAATTTGTGAGTCCAGTTCTAGCGACGACGAAATTTGAAATGACTGTTTTGGTACTTTCCCGCCATACAACTCATTGTATAAATGCGCAAAAAAATAGGTCTATGAATTTTGAGATTTTGTGTATAAATACTTCATTTTAATGAATGGATTTTGTTTGTTTTCTATAAAATAATAAATTGTAAGATAAAAATATCATTAGTATGTTATGTATGTACAATTTTGTGTATCAGATGCTCGTTGTAGTTTCCATCGTGCAATCACTATGGAAACTACAACTCGCATCTGATACACAAAATTGTACATACATAAGATACTAATAATATGTATGTATCTCAATATCTAGTCAGATGACTCTGTTGATTTCGATTTTAGCTATGTGTAGATCAAAAGGATTAGGAAGATAGAAAAAGAAAATAGCTTGAAAGTGATCGGCTATTGTCCTTTTCAAATCAGGAGCATTGGCAATTTTGTGACGATCAATATGATCAAGTAAATTATACATGATAAAATATTTTGTCTGATACTAATTGTGATTTTTATATATTGAAATAATTAATAAAACTATCTGTTTAATTTTGATTTGTTATACGCGCACATTTTAGAAAATCATTCATCACTGATGGTGAATTCAAAATTTGTAGCATGGTTAATCATAGTTATCAATGACAGTAAATGTCATTTTATTAATTGTATCTTTCTGACATAGGTTTTCTCTATCCCTTTATTAACGTTTGCAAAACTGTTTATTTTTTAAGAATTACGCTCTAACGACTGTCCCTTTTGGTACGACTGACATAGTATGCATTTTTGCAGTTGCTACCGAAAAAATGTGTAACTCTTTTCACAATTTCAAGTCATATGAATTGAACAATTCTGCTTGAATAAAAATCCATTTTCTCATCCCAAGAAATCTCATTTCATTCCAGACGAAGCCGAGTTATAGTTGAAATATAATTTAACTAGAACGAAAACCCTATTTTAAAAAATGGAAAATGTTTTATTAAAATACCATTAAGTTTCCGACTAAAATAGGACGCATTTTAAAGTACATGTACTTCAGTATAACCGAATTCATCTTTGACAACGTTATATGACAGGATGCAAAAGGTTTAAATTTAATATTTTAAAATAATGTTCGAAAGTGTTAAAAAAACTAGAGAACATGTTCAAAGATTCTAAAAATTTCAGCAACAATACTGATAATGTTGCAATACTTAGAGCCTCAAGCTCAGATAATAAGTCTCTGAGTTTCACAACTCTCTTTACTAAATTTTTTTTTGTAAAATATTTTAGTATGATATTATCATAAAATTACTTACTATTTCGCTTGTCCAAGAGTGAGAAGTCTATCTTTCCTTAGTATATGTTTTTGCCGTGTCTGTTTATCTCTTGGTCTCTATCTTTTATTATGTCTGCGTATTGATATTGGCGGTCCAGTGGTTTGGTCTTCTTATATATCAAGCAATATATACACTAATTTGAGGTTATAATATAACATTATATTCTTAATAAAAATCATTTTTTTTAGTTTCTAATGTACTCATTTCTATTAATCTTTTATGGACCTTAACCGAGGGAACCGTTCTCCTATAGTGTTGTCTGGAAAGGAATAGTGACCGATGGGCAAGTTCATTATACCTTTCCAGACAACACTATAGGAGAACGGTTCCCGAAAAAAGGTCCATAATAGATTTAGTATATCACATGTCTTTCCGGCTTTTCCAATCTGAGCAAGAATTAATTTTCAAATTAACAAAAACCTTTATCGTCGGAAGCCATTCTGTATCAGACAACAACAAAACAGAGCACCACCTGAACAAAGGGGAGTGATTAAATTTGGTTTGCGGGGGGGGGGGATCACCTGAGGGACTATACTTGGATGTTGGGGGAGTATACATGGTATAGTCCCTTTGCTATGCGTTGTCAAGGACAGACGATTTCTACATAAAATAGTATTCATGTAGTTATCCATTAATTATTCAACAAATTAACATGTGATGTACTAATTGCAAATATTTATGCTGAATAGACCTGTTACTTTTATTTACGAAAGAGTGGCTTTTCAGACGGTTACTTATGGAGGCTAGGTTTAACTTTTAGGATTGTAGTTTGTTATATTTTGGGCTTTATTTTTAATAAAACATATATGAAGTGTATTACAACCAATAAAAGTCATTAGTCATTCATATAATTATTAATTTTACCATTGTTTATCTTCAATTTTTAATAACAGACCTTATTTATATTTTTCATAATGAGAATAGTTAGTAATGCTAACTAGCAGCATTAAACTTCAAATCTTATCATCATAATATTAATAAATATTTATCTACAATTTCCTCTTCTATTAATATTTTTTTTAAATAAGGAAAATATTTTATGTTAACATGGATATTGTGACGGGGAACATAATACTTTTTATCGAACAGGTTAGTTTTCTGAAGGTAATAAAATCTGATATCTAGTGGCATTGATAAAAAGATCTTGCATGGATGATGCTAAATAAAACGTATCCGATATAGGTGAAAGGTCAACACAATCCAGTAGTATTTGTTGGAGAGATTTTTCAACTGGACAAGAGACACAAACAAGAGCTTGTTCTCCTTTAAAATTAGGAAAGCAGTAAAATGACCATGACCAATTCTACAGCATTTGAGGACTGTACCTTCACGCTTTCTGTACCGACACAAAGGTATATACCTTAGTCAAGGCTGATACATGTTGCGCAAATAATGATGTGGTCATTGATCAATAATATATTATTCTATTATGGACCTTTCTTGAGGGAACTGTTTCCCTGTACCTTCCCTGAGGGAACTGTTCTCATATAGTGTTGTCTGGACACGTATAGTAACCGAGTCGACGGGCATGAATGTTTGACAGTTGACAGCTGCAATTAAAAAAAAAATCAAATCACAAAAATATTGTACATGATAACATTTAACTTTCTGTTATTTACATTTTATTTTGAAAAAGAAAGATCAAATTTATAAATATTGATTAGTTAATGTCGTAAATATTTTCTGGTTGTCGTAATTCAGTTGCCGGAAAGCATTAAAGCGTTTTCCGGATATTGTCTGAAAAACAATAACTTAAGATTATAACTAACACATTTTAAAATGTTAAAATGATTGATTTAATTTTCATTATAAAATGCACATTTTCGAGGTCTTAATAACAAGTTTGAGCAAAATGAAAACGAAAACCCTACTTTATCGTTAGTTATAAAACTATCTTTATATAAAATAAGTTAAATAGAGAGATAAAGTGACTTGGTATTTTTCAATAAACAAACGTTTCAAAATCAGGACGTTTGTTTTTTCTGCTTTGATTTAATTTGCCACAGATAACAAGTCGTTAATAATAGCACTAGAAGTCACAAACTTTAATTTCTATTACATTGTCAAATTATTTTTTTTTTACAATTGTTGTGTAAAGAAAAAAAAAGCAACAATTAAAATTTCAAGAAAAATAAAAAAAGGTATTGGAAATTAATAACATACTTGACAACAAGACCACCTCCAACATACAAAAGATAGTTCACTTCCTATAGCTGTTTTGTCTGTTAAGTAGCATCAAATGAGCAACATCAACTTATCATTTGTCAAGAACTTAAAAAATGTCTTCAGTATTTGATCAGATATTTTAATGACTACAGTCTTTTTTTTTCTATCATATTTAACCAATTAACAACAACTTGTTTAATATAGTATATGATATAGGTATGATACCAGATCCGTTATTGATTCAAAATATTATTTCAATATACAAAAATAATATATTAAAAATGTTTTCTATAATTTTAGACTCATCATCTTATTGAGATGACATAAAAATTAAACTTAATGAAATATAATGTGAAAATAATTCGTCATAAGAGACATTTCTATTATTATAATTATTATTATTATACAAAAATCAATACGAGGAAAGATATATAGTAGGTTCTTCTAAATGTACTACTTAATCATTATCAGTAATTCTAACACAAATATTGACAGTCGTAAAAAATGGCCTTCAGACTAATTCAGATAAAGTCTCTCCTACATCTGGCATCAACCAAATGACGATTCTCAAAAATTCTAAAGAAATACTCGACCATTTTTTTCTAATACTCTTTCTTCGGTAAAAAGTACAAAAACATTTGACTTTTCTACCCTTTAACCACTATCCTTCATTCTAATTGAAAGAATGTCTACAAATCATTCACTTTTCATTCTTTTACAAAAACGGTAAACCAAGAGATAAATATCTAGTGCTCAACGGGGATTCTGGTTATTTTGTAAAACACCATACAGACTGCAAACAAAAATATACTGAAGATACCATCAACAAAATGTTAGAGTTTTTAATAGACAACATATTTGTTGTGTTTGGCAATATAATCTTTCAACAAACAATCGGTATACCAATGGGCACAAACCGTGCCCCTTAGCTTGCTGATTTGTTTCTTTATTCATATGAATCAGAATTTTTACAGAACCTTGTCAATCTGGAGGAAAGACTGTCGCTAAATCATTCAACTACACATACAGATATATAGATAATGTTCTATGTCTAAATTATCCCAAATTTGGAGAATATGTTTATGTCAGCGAACTTGAAATAAAAGACACGACAGATTCTTCGTGTTCTGCTTCATATTTGGACTTATACCTCAATTATGACATTCACGAAAGGTTACATCTGAAGCTATACGACAAACGTGATGACATCAATTTTTCTATTTTCAACTTTCCGTTTCTTTGCAGTAATATCTCTGCTTCTCCTGCGTATATAGTATATGTTTCACAGTTAATACGGTATGGTAGAGCTTGTTCCCACTATTGGGACTTTCTGCAACGAAGCAAATTGTTGACGCAAGTACATTGCAAGCCTAGGCTAATCAAGGCCCTTAAAAAGTTTTATGGCCGTCATCACAATATTGTTGATAAGTATGTAGTCACTGTATCCAAACTTATACTGGATATATTTGACCTACTATAGGTTTTTGTTCCTTTCATTCTCAAAATTGACTTGCACGTTACGGGTGTAGCTGGCTAGACAGGAGGTGCTTACCCTTCCGTAGCACCCGGTCTCACTTTTTTGATGGAAGTTCACGTGTATAACTAATTTTGTCAGATTTCAAAGTTTTTACTTTGCATTTGGGATTGTGATATGGACAAGGACTGGTATATTTATTTTATTATTATACATAAGTTAATCAATAGAAAAGAAAGGTTAGTTGGTTTATTTTTAAATATTACAATCATCAAGGTTATGGACTTCTTTTCAGTCTGGTTAAACTTGTGCCGGGAATTGTCTGAGATTGTTTTTTTTTTTTTTTTTTTTTTGATACACAAAGAACAAGTCATTGTCGAAATTTCAATACAACCCACCCAAAGAAAAACCTTATAACTTTGAATTCCTTTTTTACCTAATACCCTGTAGTTTAGATAAGATAAATTCCAAATGATGAGTGCAAATTGCCTTATCGTTATTTCATCACTGTCAGACGTAAATCGCCGGTTTTAGTTTAGTAACGCAAGCTATACTCGAAAGTGCAGAAATTATGCCTGTGCGTTGCGCTGATGGCATGATACAACAGGGTTCTTGATCGTGCCACGCCTAGAGTGACACGGGACCTCCTTTACTTTAAGTTCCCATGCGAAAGAACCGTGACTTTCATTTTGTAAATGCTGAGTACTTGGTGAAAGAACATTCACTACCCACTATCAGGTCTTGGGTCAGACCCGGTCGGGGTTCAAACCCACGTCCTCCCACTTACGGAGCGAGCAATCTACCAACTGAGCTACCCGTTTTCACCTGTAAAGCACAATAAAATATATTAATATAGGCTCGGAATATGTTAAAGTCAAAGGTATATGGAAACTTTTTGTCAATGTTACAAAAATAATGGTGTTTTTTTTATTCTTTGACAAAAAATAAGATCTTTATTTGCAAAGATGTTAAATTGTCGCTGTTTCTAGCATTCAATATACGCCACAAACTGTACAGAAAGCACAAGTTAATCATTTTGTTTAAAAGGAAATTTAAATATTGTTTACATTACGTTTCCGACTAAAATAAATAAATAAGACGATATAACGTTCTGAACGTGGTAACTAAGGCACTACCATCTAGCTATCTGTGGAGAACAACCAATTTTTAAATGGACTTAATTTTTTTAAAACATCGCTAAATCAATTTTACAGCATGGTTAAGTACATTTATTTGAATAATTCCAGAACTATCATCTTCCAATTTGTAGAGTTTATGTATTATCTTCAGCGTGATCGTGATGTAATAAAAACTTATGATGCGCACCTTTTAATAAATTATATTAATTTTGATATTAATAAAATAACCCTCTCAAATTCTACAATTCTATATAAGTATATTAATATATATGAGTTACTTTATTGTATAAACATATTCAAATATTATCACTTTATTAGTTGCCTTCACAATGAACAGGTTGGGAAATTTTGTTGTGTGGATTTTGGTTAATGCGTTTGCACAGCTGACAACAACAAACGCAAGTAAGTGTATTTTTTTTATCTCAATAAATGTCATCTATCGTGTTGCATTTTCTGTCCATGTTTTGTTTGTATCTACGTCCAGCTGATTGTCCTCACATGAAGCTTGTTTTTTGTCTTCTGTGTCCAACACATTCTGTCTACTCATTCGGCTTGTGTCGTCCGTATCTAAGATATTTGGTTGGTTCATCTCTTCCAACTGATGTAGGTTTCACAAAGCTTATTTTTCTGCCTTATCTAACTGTTACAATCCTTCGATCAAGCTGTTGTTTTCCTTAACTGCTTTATTCCGTTCTCTCATTTACTTTACTTCGTCAACCTCAAAATGTTCTGTCCGCCAATCCGGACTGGTGCCATTCTCTTTTCTACCTAACTTCCGTCCACTTTATCAGGATAAACCGTTTGGAACATCCGCCTATTGGCATTCTCTCGCCAAGCTTGCTCTGTGTCTTTTATGGTTTATATAGAAAATATCCCCGCTAATATAAAATATAAAGGAATTCATAATATGTTTTCTTTAAAAATTACCAAAGTGTATTAAATCTTTTCGTAACTATGATATTGATTTTTTTAAATGAATGTTCTAAACATTCAAAATAAATGAATAATTGGAATATTAAATTTGAAGAAAGAGTACTTTTTAAACGACTTATATCTATAATTAATATATATACATACATACAATACTAGTTTTATTTTGCTGTGCCAGATGTGCACATTTCGGAAATTCATTCCTCATCAGTGACACTAGGGGCCGAAAAGTTTGATAGATAAAAAACATAAGCCAAACAATTGAATCAAATGTTTCAAAATTATATAAATAAATCAAATATATATATATATATATATATATATATATATATATATATATATATATATATATATATATATAAATACATAAATGAATACTTTTTAAATGTGAAAAAAAATGTCAGCTACCCGCTTGTTGTTGTGTCATTCAAAAATATCTAGATTCAAAAAATGTAGTTAACAATAACATATTTACAATTTAAAATGCTTTATGAGCGTTGGATTTAAATGCTGCTAAAAACTAACATACTTGACAATATTTAATACAACTCAAACCAAAAACATCAAAGTTATCACAGAATTTTGTATTAGAAAAAACAAATAAGCTTACTTAATTAAAACAATTACAATTTAATCCGTCCAATACTGTATTGAAACATAGATATTTAATTATTGATCTTTAATTAAAATATTAAAAGTAAAAAAATGTAATGTTTTAATAAAATTATTGAAATAATTAAATGAAAATAAAAAAATCTTACATCTTGTAACTGCACAATTTATCAATATATAACAGAAATACCTAAGTTAAATTTTGTTGTGCCGTATGTGCACAGCCGAAAAGTATGATGGATAAAAATGCCAAACAGTTGAAAATTAATGAATCTGAAGTTCCAAAATAATATTAATTAAAATATAAAAAAATGGAATAGTGAAATGATAATTTTGGGCTTAACAGGAATTTCTTAAAAATTACCTTAATGTTTATGATGTAAAAGGTTGATATTTCATACAAAAAAGACTAAGTTTTTCTTTTCGGGAACAAGAAAGCGTAAAAAACAATGAAACTAACTTAATTTTAATTATAGTTATTGCATCGTACAACTTTTTTTTGCAGGTGCTCTTTTGTATTTCATATATATATCTTTTATAAAATTCAGAATTTTACAATTAGTATTTAATAAATGTATTGTTTAAATGAAAAATTAAAATGATTTAACTTTTACAAATATACACGATATTTATTAATCGCATTTTTCTTTGAAAATGGCTTCTTGATAGAAGTTGTTTCTATACAATAGGAATTTCTTAATTTTTACTTTTTTGTTTTTCTTAACTACTTCACCCGAGGTTGCAAACGGAATCTGAAAACAAAATTCAAAGATATTTTATCCTCATAAAGTATTTTTGTTTAAAATCTGCAACATAAAGATTCAAAATATAATAATAATAATAAAAACCCACTCGTTCTTGTCATTAAAAAATTAACAGAAAGGAAGAAAATAAACATGAATAATTATACAGTCCTACACGGATTTCGGTAAAGGAATAATGGTATTTATTGTCAGAAGTATTAAGTCAAAAGTGTTTCACTTGATTGAGTTGGTAGGTTCTCGGAAATTAGACGAGACCAAAATAGCAGGAGTAATACCTACAACATTTTTGTAAGCAACCTACTTTTCTCACATGATCTTTATAATTGAATGAAAAATCACACACACACACACACACACACACACACATATATATATATTTTGATACAAATGAAAAAATTAATTTTTAAGAAAGGAAACAAAGTTGAAATATTCTTGAAGGTTTTAACATTTCTACATTTTTACAACCACTGGTTTCTAGGCACATGTTGAAATAAGATAACTCAACATTTGATTTTAATGTTACAAATATTGATAAATAAAATGATATATGTAAAAGTTTACTGTATCCTCCAATGACTTTATATTCATGACATTATTTATATTTAAAAGAAGTTAATAAAGTTTTGTTTTTGAAGAGGAAAGTTTAAAAATTTGATGATCAGATCATGCATTTTACAGTGTCTTTGAGTTGAGTTTAGTAATGGTCGCCAGGTATAGACGAAAGAGCAGAAACTTTGCCTGTGCGTTGCGCTGATGGCATTATACTGCAGGGTTCTTTATCGTGCTATACCGGCCGTGACACGGGACCTCGTTTATTTTAAGTTCCCATCCGAAAAAACCGTCACTTTCATCATGTTATGCCGAGTGCTTGGCGAGTAATTGGTGAAGTAACAGTTACTACCCACTATCAGGTCTTGGGTCAAACCTGGCCGGGATTCGAACCCACGTCCTTCCACTTACGGAGGGAGCACTCTACGACTGACCTACCGCAATGGCTACAGTGTCTTTGATTATCAACCTAAATACGATTTGATGATCTTAATGAATAAGCGTGAAATTAATGGCGAAAAAACATCGGAGCACGAATTATTATAAGTTCGCATTTGTAAAATTGACAATTCTAGCATGAATAATCAACTGTCACAATTTGACTGCAAATCATAACCCCCTGACTACCTGATAACCACGTAAATGTTGTAATTACTTGAGCTAAGTTGATCCGCTGTAGAATGACTTAATTTAACGTATATTCAATTTACAGTTTTCCAGTAATTTTAACGTTTGTTTATTATCAGATGGATTAACAGTTGCTGAAGTCGCTCAATTTAACGTGTCTGGAAGAAATGGCACTTATGTGCTTGTTAATACCAGTCTTTCCGATAGGTAAGTCAAATTGTAGTATGTAAATGTACTAGTCTAAATACTGTGGTTCTTCGTAGAAGAACTTCAATAACTTAAAGTAAGCGTGATTTCACTGATTTCTTCGACAGCAAACGCTTAAAAAATGTTGACTGAGTGATATTGCAAGCACGACCAGTTTCCTATAAAACTTTATAAAAATAACTTCGAAAACTCAATTTTTTAAAACTTGAACACCATCGATAGATGAAAATACCGTTAAGGTCTAAAGTTAAAAATTGTATAACAAAATACTAACTATCTTATCTAGCTAGCTACATCTACATTTACAATCAAAAATCGAAAGAAAAAAGGGACATAAAACTATGTGGAGTGAAATATATCCAGGTTAAGTTTGGTCACAGCAATTACATACTTATCAACAATCCTCATAAGCCAAACAGTTGAAAAACAATGAATCTAAAGTTCCAAAATCATATGAATACAAATCCAGCTAAGGAATGTTTTGCATAAGGGAGTAGACCTTAGTTTGAAATAGATTTCAAAAATTAAAAACGGCTGAATATTTTGCTAAATGGTATATTTTCTAACAACACAAAGTACTGCCTAGTGAGTTCTGGATACCCTCGGGGAGTTTTACTCCACCAGCAACGGTACCCTAGCGGAACTAGTAGGCTTTTAGGGTAATTTTTTGCTAGAGCACTAGCTCATCAAAGCTTACGGCATAGAAGTTCTAGTCGCCTAGTTTCAAACCTTATGTTGACTGATCCTCGTTTGAAAGTGTTTTGGTATACTTGCCGAAGGTCAGCGGTTTTCCTGTGTGTGTATATTCCAGTTTGATCAACTATCTACGAAGTAATGGCATTATTAAAACCGAAAAAAAATCTTGATTCAGGCGTTAAAAATAAGCCTTCTTACAAAGATGTATTTTAGAAAGAGCAGATACTAATCAAACTAACATCATTGTCATTACTTGGTATTTTTCAACATGAAATTAAATTTTTATCAAGCTTACCTTGTTCTGGAATTAAAATTAATTTATTGATTATTATGTAAAGATGACCCAGTTTGGATTAATAACGTTAAAACTATCGTTTTGTAATCCTGTTCTGTTTTAGGTTTGTTTTCTATGCTTCTGGAATGCCAGATCATGATTGGGAAATGGTAAATACTTATACACCGACCGTTCAAAACTATGTGATTGAAATACCAGAAACCCACAGCAGAGTCAAATCCCCGGATGTCTTCCTATGGGAATCATCGGTTTAACAAGGACAGGTGTTGCATTATATAATCCTCTTAATGTCCAGGATCAAAACGCAGTAGAAGGCGCCACAGCTGAAGTTGTTGATAGTTGTGATGGTCATACAGATGAAAGTGGTGTTTATCACTACCACAAATTGCCAAAGAGCTGTTTATACAGACACGAAGTTGACGAATTCATTGGAGTAGCTCTTGATGGATACCCTATTTATGGACCAATGGTATCCGCTGGTTGGATAAATCAAGGAGGTTTGGCACAAGGAGGAAATGTTACTTCCGCTCACCTGGATAAATGTCACGGTACAACGGTTAATGGAAATTACAGATATTATATGACAACAGAATTCCCTTATATACTGGGATGTTTTAAAGGAACCGTCATCTTCCGAAACAAAAGTGTTACATATAATTGTGTTAATGATACCTCCAGTAAGTAATCTATATTAAATTATATTTAGGATGAATTTATAGATATAACAACGAAATGAAACACGTGTTATCACTTCATTTCGTTATTATCCAAACGTATATAGTTGTTTACATTGAGCTCAGTTGAGATTGTTTAAAATATATAAGTGACAAAAACAACAACAAACAACATCATCTCATCATCAATACAATAATAACAACAATATAATAATAATGATAATAATAATAATAACTTCAAATAATAATAATAATTATAATAATGACCATATACATTAAAACTGAAATCTCAATTCTTGTTTGTGTTATTTTGTTTGTGTACACACACACACACACACACACACACACACACACACACACGTATATGTAATTTGCTTTTGTATATTCTTTCAGTTTGGAATAACGATTGGAATAATTTTTTGTGCCATTGCTCTACCCAAGTTGGTTCTAATGGTACAGACAGTCCTGTTTCTCGACGTAAACGTAACGTAGTGCGATCAGAATGTCCACCAGATGAAGACCTACTAAAGTGTTTGTTATCATTACGTTGTTCTTCTCATAACGTCACTAGGCCCGTTATCTGCGATATGTTTTGCAGTGGAATCGCTGTAGAAATACGACCGGCGTTTTGCGACATAGGAGCAGCGGCAACAACATCAGCACCACCAAAATCATCAACAACAAAACTAACATCAAGAGCAACACCACCGTCAGCAGCAGCAGAAACAACAACAACAATAACACCAGCAACAGCAGCAGCATCAACAACAACAACAACACAGTCGTCAATTGAGAATAAGCTATCAGGTGCCATAAGTTACAAGCCCTGTCTTTTGATTACATTATTTTTGGTGTCCTCATTTAGTGTTTTCATGTTTTCCTTTGATATGCATTGTAAAAGATTCAGATCTACTGATGCGCGAAAAATTCGGTATTGACAGGTTCCTATTTTCTGACAATTTAATAAAGAGTAACTTGTCCCTAATGACTTTTTAAAAGGGAATTTACGGACGTTACAACGTTAGGGCGTCCAGTCACTTGTTTGTTGTTATAACACTTACTGTAGTACATTTATCTTTCATTTTTAAAATAAATTGAAACTTCAATAAAATTTGAAAAAGTATATTTTTTGCCCATCTCCTACAATACCACTTGCATCAGTCAACTGCGTGATGCATGTGCTTTAATTCCAGGCAGTCCGTGAGTTTAAGAGAGCTCGAGTTTAAATAAAATTTTTGCGAGTAATTCGCTAGACTGTGTCACGTTACAAACATGTTTATGTTAAATTTGGTTATTATTTACATTTGTAATCAGCCAATAAAACATGAAGACGTAAATTTCATGGTGGTTGCTCAAAATCTTAAGTTAAAAATACAGTACAACTTTATTTAAAATAATGTTTATAACGTCAAATATATTAACGACACAAGACGTGTTACATTACAGATTGAGCTATAATAAAATAAATGGATACCTAACGGATCGATTTTAAAAGCTGCATTTCAAATTTGTTTCATTCAGGAAATGATACGGAGGTTCTAGATTTATCCCAACATTTTTAAAGCTTTACATGTTAAAAAGTATTGTATAACATTGTTCTCTAATTGCGTCACAATCACGAGTAACTGCATTCAGTTTAATGTGAAAAAATACAGCAGTTTTCTTTGATTTTGGATTCTTATGTAAGTTAATAATTTAAATACTTTGTATCACAAGGTAGTTATATACTTTAAATTTTAACTATATTAATCCGCAAAAATACTAACAAAATACAGGGGTAGGGTTGTACCAATGCATATGGTTATTATATTTTGAATGACATCAGTGATCCATACATTTTAATATCTATTTCATTAAAAAAATATTTAGCAATATTCATGACGATTTTTAAGCTTGTGACATTTTGATTTTTCAACATATTCTATTTTCGTTTTTACTTTTATCTGAAAATTTTATTTCAAAATCTTAAAATAAATACCTAATGACCATGTAGATATTTTGAAATTGTGTATTTACTTTAATCTTAAATCCTCATCAAAATTCTTTTGAATTGGATTCAGTTCTTTGAACTACTTTCGAAACATATATTTCTATCATTATTTCTACATAAACACGTAAAATCTGCGTTTTTACGTGAAACATTTATGAGCACACCTGAAAATCTTCAATTTTAAGCAAGTGAATATTATGTCACGATTCATATTTTGCGCTAAATTGATAGGTCATTAGGTCACACGTTCTTAATGTATTAGGCCCTGGAAATTTCTCAAACAAATTTTGTCATAAACAACCATACTTTACTATAAACAATTGCTTTTTAAAGTTGTAATTGGAAATGCAACGTATTTTAGGGGTTTTCAAATCATATAAGATTCATTTCTTTTATATGATAATTTAACAAACTGTAATGAAGGCATATACAGTTTCGAGACTGGTCAAGCGTTATGGACATGTGGAACATTTATATTAAAAATATTTCACCTCTGTAAAAGCTTTTAGCTAATACATAAATAGAGGGTTTCTTTGATGTTTTAACCATTGCGGTAGCTCAGTTGGTAGACTGCTCGCTCCGTTATCGGAAGTTCATGAGTTCGAACCCGACCGGGTCTGACCCAAGACTTGAAAGTGGGTAATGACTGTTCTTTCGCCAAGCACTCGGCATTACAAAATGAAAGTTACGGTTCACATTTTTAATTGTGATGGTTCACAAATATGTATATGTTTTAACATGTGGTATCAAAATTGTGAATTAAAATGTTTTATTTATAAATATTCCCGATTACCCCTTATACATCACCTCAAAATACGGAGTTCTTATTCCTTATACGGAAATTATCTATTGTGAGTAGTTCTCTGTATGCCTAGTTGTGTGTGATTGTCACAGTGCGTGGTATCATGGCGCCGGAGCATTGAGTCAGGCCTTGGATTAGAAAACGGAAGAAAAATTGACAATATTTTCATCACCTAAAACACATTTATAGACATTTTAAACATCTGAGAGAAGGCAGTTGATTTATCAACTATTACAGACGGGAAAGGACCATTGTAGGTGACTGCTTTTCGCAATCATTCAAAAGGTAATACTAGTATATTACCTTTTATTACTGTTTCTGTTCATAAACATTCAGATTTTATCACGACCTGGTTACTTCCTGTTGTATTGTCGGTACAAGTTTTAAAAGTATACAATTTTTGTATATTTTAAGGAACAGGTTTTCTAGCTTCAATGGATGAATATAATTCCAAGACAAAGTCGTAAACAGTGTAATATTAAAATAATCATTTTGATTAAAAGATTAAAAATTGTGAAGATTATATACGTTCTTAAATCGTTGTTATTTTTTACACACACATTCTCTCTCTCTCTCTCTCTCTCTCTCTCTCTCTCTCTCTCTCTCTCTCTCTCTCGATTTAAAATAAGTATTAATGCTCAGTGTCCGTTCATGATTATGCACGGTTCATTGATTCTATTGTTGTAGCCGCACCTGCATTCTATGAGATTCCTTTGTTCTACACAATAGAATCATCGAAACATGACGAGGTTGGTGGCCTACCTGCCAATTGTTTTGTAAGTGTTCATGTTGGATACCGAGACCTCGCCAACTTTAGGCGAAAGTGCAGAAATTTTGCCTGTGCATTGCGCTGATGGCGTTATACAGCAGGGTTCTTTTTCGTGCCACGCCGTGACACAGGACCTCGTTTATTTTAAGTTCCCATCCGAAAGAACCGTGACTTTCATTTCGTAATGCAGAGTACTTGGCGAAAGATCAGACACTACCCACTTTCAAGTCTTTGGTCAGACCCGGCCGGGGTTCGAACTCACGACCTCCCACGAGCGAACACTCTACCAACTGAGCTACCGCAGTAGTGCCTTAGTTATGGATACTATATGGGAGTAATACTCTTTCAGCAGAGTTGCGAACAATGTCTTTTGTGCACCCAAAAAACCATAAATAAAACGGTTTTTTAAACACATATTACTAACACTGACTCGAATAAAAACAGCTGCAATTAAAAAACGTGAACTTGGTAATAACCAAAGAAACAATAAATAAATAAATAAATAAATAAATAAATAAATATATATATATATATATATATATATATATATATATATATATATATATATATATATATATATATATATATATGTATATATATATATATATATATATATATATATATATATATATATGAGCATCCAAATGCAAAAAGGGACCTTAGGGCATAATTTATGGATTTTTACTTTTTGGTATTTTTTACAAGTACTGACCTCAGGAAATACAAATATGAAAAGAGAAGTTAAAAATAGGCTCTGGTTTTTTTTTATTTAGGGAATGTTTCCTCTTGTGTCTTTTCACTAATCTAAAAAATTAACATGATTTTCTTAAAAAACAGAATCTCTATAAATGGATATAACAAAGTTATTTCTGATATAAACAATTTGATTTATGAGGTAGTTCTGGGCATTTTTCACAGTAGAGATATACATAGTCAGATAAAACAATATGTAAACTATGTTGTGTTATCTTAAATTTTTAAAAATTGGTTGCTATGGAAACCAAATAATATTCCTGTAATAACCTATCAAATGACAAATTGCATTATTTCAATGGAGTATACCATGCCTATATAGGTTTTTTTTTCAAATTGGTAAACATTACTGTAACCAAACAAATTTTTTTTAAAAAAAGATAGAATATTCCTTTAAGCTGGGAAATGACTGGCAAATGTGTTTTTAGCCAGATTTTTTTGCATTAGGGTTACAGCTAGTTATAATGAAATTTTACCATGAAATTCATTCAGAATAAATATTTAGCTTTTCAAATAGAAAAAATAATGTTTTTAAAAACAGAATTAATATCAAATAAAAGCACAATAATATATAGTTGAGTAACTGTGCTGTATGCCCTAAGCAAGAATTTTTCACTTATATCTAAATGATAAGTTCTGGGACGGTGTAGAAAACTGGAGTACCCAGTAAAAACCATCAAACCATCAGCAAGTGACTGACAAACTTTGTTACTCAAGGATCCATCTGAGTGGAATTAGAAATTAGGCATTGAAAGCACTGGTCCAAGTTTCACAATCATTCCTTAACTAAGATTTTCCTTAACTTAAATTTGGCAATTTTGAAATCATAATAAATTTATTGTTAATTATTAAGATATTCAGTTATATCAGTTGTCATTTTGAAGATCAATTCTAGCTTATAACATTTGGATTTATTCTTTATCAAAAATGTTTATACAAAGTCACAAAACAGATTTCCCAAATTTGCAAAATTTAAGTTAAAGAAAATCTTAGTTAAGGAATGATTGTAAAACTGTGGCCTATAACAGTAAGTGCATGCTTTAGAATACTCATTCACTGAGAATTATTGTACAGACTTTAAGGTAAATCAACATGATCTGTAAAATAACACCAGAAAACAACAGTAATTAATAAACAGAAAATTAAATTGGCCTTGCATTATTTGGAAAAAATAATAAGAAAAACTTTAATACAGTAAAAATGATAACTAGTTTAATGTCAGTGAATACAGAACTAGGATGAGGAATATGTTAAATAAAATACATGTATAAATGAATGTATCAAACATCTTTGGTATTTAAATCAACAATTACAGTGTAACTATTACTGGATTGGACTGTAACAAGTCAGACCATTAGTTAGAGCTCTGACACAAAGACTAATCTTGATATAAGATAACAGACTTAAAAATATAACAATTTGTTAAACAGTTGTGTCAATATTGAACATCATACATGTATAAACCCCAACAATTAATTTGATTCTGAAACTTCTGGCAGTGGAGCTGTGACATCTTTGTACTTTAATGGTAAAAATTCCCTTATATTTCTATATAAATACCACTGCCGTGCAGGTGAAAGGCCAGCAGCCTCAACTCTAACAGGTAAATTACCAGGGGTAACACATTTACCACGTTTTAACAGACGCACATTTAATTCCTCAGAAGTTGCAAACTTTTTAACAATCACATGTCCTGGATTAGATGAGGAAAACCTAAAATGAAAGTACTGCCTAACACCTGGGACAGACCTAAAGATACCTGACAGAAAAGTCTTCCAGTCTCTCCACACCCAGCTTCTATCAGCATTATACACTACAGTGTTACTGTATTTACAAGATTTTGCTAGAACATCAGCAACCTGAGACACAGAATCAAGATCATTCTTGCGCAACTTTTGTCGACCTAAGCCAAACATGGCATCTATTTGACATCTTGCATGATAAGGTTGCATAAAGTGCAAATTAATTTCATCATGATAACCAAGCATAGTTCTCCAACAAAAATATGCAATCACAGTTTGGTTTTTGTTCTGTCCGCCACAGTTATCACAATTTATGAAACATTTCTTTTCACCTTCACCATACATTGTTAAAAAATGATCAAACATTGAAACTACAGAACTTGAAGAATGGCTGTTTTCATTGTCAACACTCATAGCCTGAGCTTCAGAAAAAATATAATTGTACATGGCAGGCTTTCCATCATTTAATATACCAAACCAGTTTACTTTAAAGGGTAATTTGTAATATAATGCCCCTTCCTGTCTTACATGACCTGGTACTAATACTGACTGAGCAAAATCAAAAGTATAGTGAACATTTTTCTTTTCTTCTAAATTGCCACATTTCTGTTCTTCTTCTGCAGCTTTACACCTAAAAATAACATAAACATTTTACATCTTATAACATAATAATCAAGATTTACAACTTTTACCCCTACTCACAACTCTCTCACTCCATATTTCTTTAATGACTGTCATCTTTTATTGATCAGTAATTGAAACTGTCAAATTGTTATTTTTCTTTCACTAAAACTGAAGCATATTTTGATAAAACATATTTCAGGGTAACTGAGGTTTACTGACATGGTAAAAAATTGAAGCCATAAAATAAATTAAAAAATAATAATAATAAGTATAAAATAAATGAAATATTTAAAAATATAATTACCTGGTCTTGTAATAGTCTCTTTCTAGTTGTGCATATTGTATATGTTTTGCAAAACTCTCTGATATTTGAAGTTTTTCATCTTCAGTCACAGCCTGGAAAGAAATCATTTATAATCAATAGATATATCATCACATTGTTTGCCTTGAAAAGTGTTCATTTAAAATTGACATGTGTTTAATTTATAAAAATTTCAAACAAACAAGTGTGTACATGTTTCTTCTCCCCCACAGTTATATATCTCACTGATATCCCAGATGCATTTTCAACACAAACAACAAAATTGCAAAGACACAGCTATAAAACAATTCCACCAGTATACAATGTATAAGACTATAAAATTAACTTCAACATTTTTTTTACATAATGTTCTTAGTATTTTTGTTTAACTCTGTGGCTACAAATATTATTATTAACAAAAACTAGTGGCTAGGTATATAAGACACTTTAATTCAATTCAACTCAATATCCTAATGAGGGAAGTGGAAAAGTTTATTTTACTTGCAGTGGTCCCTTAGTAGACTGCACAGAGTTGGTATAATGTGTTTCCAAGTGGTACATAATGCCTATCTGCAGTATTGTGTGCCAGTGCACTAGCAATGACTAGGAAACTGGCATATATCTCTCTAGTATGACATATATACACTCAATCATACACTACACAACCTTATAAAACATATTTAACTTAAATCCTAAAATTTAAAAAAATCTTTGCATCAGAATAACAGAAAATTGTTCATATCACATGAAAGAACATACAATAAAACAAACCTCCTGTATACTTTTCCTGTGTTTTTCACACACGTGACAAACATCAGTTCTTAATCTGACAAACTGTATGTGTGGAACACACTGCTTCCATACATTTCTGAAACATGGTTCAGTAACTTCCCTGAAGTTCATTTCTTTGGCAACATCCTGGTATTTATTGTACACTGAGTCATATGTGTCTTGGGCAGGTAAATATATAGGAGGAACAACATCAGTGACTCCTCTTGCTGCCGGTTGTGGCATTCCATACCGGTCAGCATATCTGATAAAAAAAAAGAGATGAGTTCTGTTTTTAGTGAGCAAAAATAGTATGAAAATTATATTTATCTAATGATGAATCAAATAGTATTTAAATGACAAACTTATAATGTTTTCAAAAAATAATTTTGCACAATGCAAACATGATGACATGTTGTTTTAGATATGGAATGGGTAATGGATATCAGCTGGTTCAGGGTCAGAATCTGAATTATCTGTCATCTATCAGTGAATTTGTGTAAAATATGGAAAAAAAATCAAATTGAAAAATAAAAAAAATTGAAACTTATATAATGTACAGCTTTACTTAGTAATAAAATTTTAAAATCTTTAAGATTAAATATTATCGTGATAATATTTTTTGGTAAATATTCAATATTTTTTCATTTGGTAAATACATGTAATCAATAATTTTTTTATTCTGACAATATTCTCTGTGATCTGAATATAATAATAATAATTATATCATTATTTTGAAAATTATGAAAGTAATCTACAGCTGTCAGTTAATCTTCATATTCAAAATAAGTATTTAAATGTAATTTTTTAATAATATGTTACCCTATTATAAACTGTACTATATTCTGTGAATCTTCATATGTCAAGGCATTGTGAGGTGCTCGACCTGCATTACCATGTCTTCTTGGTAAAATTCCATTAGTGTAGATATGTTTTCTAAGATTTTTCAAGTACTTAATGGAAATGTTATTTATATATATGTAACAGTCCACACAGATTGATTCATTTTCAAACTGATAACTAAATCTATGACGTTTTTGGTCTCCAGTTCTTGTAGTATTCCCTTTACTTAATCCACATGCTTGCAGTTGGCCCATTATAACCAGATCTTTCTCATTTTTATCAAGCTCTTGCATGTTCAGCCTGTGTTCTGTAATCTTTTTCTTTTCAAACTTTTTCAAACAATCACAGTCTCTCAACTTAATACATGAGTCACACTGATCATCATCAGAATAAGCAGTTACAGAAACATCAACATGAGCTCCATTACCAAGTACAGACACAGTGTTATTGTTAGGAGAATTACTGGGCTGGTGTGACAAAAATTCTTTAAGTCTCGACTGTACAACTGGACTGTTAATTGTAATTTGAGAAACAGATTTATCTATTTCATCACCACTATCATTATCATCATCATTTTCATCATGATCATCATCATCGTGACACTCACCAGTTCCAGGTTGGTTGTCAATGTCAACAACAGGCCCACAGGTACGATGTTTTCGTTGATCTTGATCAAAATATTCTCTTACTACACCCGATAACGATTCCGCAAGACCAGAGTGTGTAAATGTTAATCCAATATCAGGAGGTACATCCATTTTTATCAAATGTACATTGGATCAAACAAAAACCTTGACTGAAACTTGTTGGTAAACTTCATCTGCTGGTACGATGTTTACTTCCGGATTACGAGTGTACACACTACTGGGAATTTCCGTCCTCAAATTTGACCTATATTTCGTCATAATTCTAAATTTAGCTCAAGATCAACAACAATAAACACAATGGCGTGATAGCGATATCTTTACTTTTCAAAGTTTAATCATTTAAAGCAAAAAATATACCGAAAAGTTTTTATGAAGCGGCGCATTTTTATGCAATTTTTTGGCGGTAAAATATCGTATGTTTATCATTCGTTTTCTCAACAATGATTGGATTGTCGTAAGGTCCCTTTTCGCATTTGGAACGTCATATATATATATATATGTCTTAGCTTTAAGTAACAATAACGACCTCAGAGCTTTAGTTCCTTTGTTTTTATTGAAACGTTATGAAATCTTAAATACGCCTTAGTAAATTCCATGTCAAAAGAGTAGACGACCCATAGCGTTGCATTTGGAGCAGCAATGTTGTAATTGATCGAATAAATAACATTGTGAATGTTTTTATTACTTCCTGAACACTTTCGTATTTAAGCTGTAGGTAACACAAAACATTTAAAAAGTTAATGTAAGCTGATAGTGATATATTTAAGTTACATGTACGTTAACCTTGTATGTTAATAGTAGTTAGTTGTATAGGGCCTCGCTGTGTATAGTGCGATATTGAATATTAATTTACCATAACAACTAAATCCTGTACTTGTGCTTACAAAAAACATTTGTTTCGCTCGTGAGTTTCTGTCTCGTTTATTTAATAATAATAATAATAATAATAATAATAAAAAATAACTACCAATAATAATTGATAATTAAAATATAAATACATGTAATAATAATAATAATAATAATAATAATAATAATTATTATTATTATTATTATTATTATTATTATTATTATTATTATTATTATTATCTGGTTGGGGTCACAGTTATTGGTTTGACCCGGTCGATCGGAAGTGAAATGCGTATTCCTTGTCGTAGACCTTATCATGTTGGCTCGGTACCATTTAATGACTAAGTAGTCTGCGATATTTATTGGGCCATACTGCGGGCGAATTAATTTGCACTCTATAGGTGGCAATAAAAGCGCGCTAGTATAATACAGATTAGAAACATTTACACGTTTGCTCTCCATATGAACTTGATTCTCGAAATAAATAAAAATTGTCTCGTTACAAAAAGCTGATGTGATGTAAAACATCACTAAAACACCCATTATTTTGAAATAACAAACTATATGATAAATCGAACAAGCCCACAACTTATGAAAGAATGAAAGTTAGATACAAGAATTGTTGTTTCGATGTTGTTGAAACAAATAAACTTGATGTTAACATTTAAACCTGTAGAAGCAATAGACTTAATGTTTTATTATCGATTATTTCTTAAAAACTTCATTAATGGATGACTCATATCTATAATGCGTCTCCATAAGTTCCTTAGTTACCAGTTATATTGTCATAAAACATTAATTAAGGTATCAGATCATATCTAATGCATTTTTTTCCTTAAATAAGGAAGGGAGATAATTTATACGAATAATTGTTGTTATTAAGTCTATAAATAACCTATAAAATCCGTACGTTATCAACTAGTCTTGTAGATTTATATACAATTAGTGCAAAATGATGCAATAAACTCACCGTCTTAATTCACTATAAATGTATTTTTACACAAAGGATTTTACAATAATTACTTGAATGATTCTAGTAAAGTGTACAGATTTAAAGTATTATAGTGGATGTGTTTTGAAGTATGAACAAATAAGGTTTAATATCATATCAATTACTTTGAATATTGAAATCTTAATGAAGTAGCAATGGCGTATTGGTCAATAATATTTCATTTAATCGAAATGTTCAGTTGTTTTTTTGAAATTTAGATCCCGAATAACCGGAGGAAATACCAAAACCACAGAAAATGTAACGTCATAGATGGCATTATATAGCGATTTTTGTGTATATATTTTTTTTGTTTGGCAAATTCCCAAATTCCACTAAGTTTATTTTATCACTTCTAGTTTCCAAAACATCTACATCCATAGAAAACAGTTTGCTATCTAAACGGTGAACTCACATTTATTCTGGAATTTATTTAGAAATATCTAAAATCTTAGTAATTTACAAAATGTATGACATCTGAACACAAACAGTATAAAAGGTAAAAATGATAATTAAAAATGGCAAAATTGCTAATGCGGATAGTTTTTATGTAGGAAGTTTGAAAACATTTGAAAATATATCAAAATGTTATACAATTAACCTGTTTCAAACAGTATTTTAACAATCTACACAAATGCATTATACTTTTGGAAATTTTAGATGCAATAACAGAATTTTAAACAAAATTATAATGCATTCTGAATGAAACAAAATTTCTAGACATTTTTATTTATCGTCAGAATAATTTAAGTGCCTTTACCATTTTCTACAATGTCAGAAACAAAAAATGTATTTAGTTTAAACAATTTGTAATATTCAATAAAGAATAGCAGCAGCAACGGAATTGTGTTCTGTCATAACATGCTCATAGTAAAATAGATTTCTGTCATGCAAAACAAAATGATTATATTAATATTATACATATTTCTTATCATTACTTTGGAGTATATATATATATATATATATATATATATATATATATATATATATATATATATATATATATATATATATATATATTTATACTTATTTATTCCTTGATACATTCATATATGGATACATTTCAACGTGGACCGGTATGTTTGTATTTGATTTTAATTTAAACAGTAACATATTCTAAAAAATGAAGTATGCTTGTAAATTAAAAAAAAGCCTAGCCTGGCTTACACAACCTAGAACAGAACAAAATGCAAGTAATTGATATAAAAAACCATGACAAAATAAGATAAATAATAAAACTACTGACAGACATTAGACTAATTATTCTTGGTTTGCTAATAGTTTTATAGAAAGGTTAGTTGGTTTCCGTCGCATCAGAATTTTTTTTATCAATCTAGAAACAAGTTGTGCAAGCTTTAGATGTGTGATTGTGATTATGGTATAGTTTTTAATAGTGTGCACGCATGACAGCTTTTTGTTTAGGGGCACGTTTGCGGATTTTATCTTAGACAGATATTCTTGGTACCTGGTGAACCAGTCAAGACTCTGTCCCAGCGCCAGGTTTTAAATTTAAAAGTATTATCGGTATCACGGTCAGAGTTCAAACCCACAACTATATATTATCGATAGTAACCACCCTATTTATTCTACAACTTTTGCATTTAAAATGAAGTATACGAAATTAATGAAAAAGCATTGGAGGCCACTGATCAATCCAACCTATGAAGATTGTGAAATAAAGTATTTTGCACTTAATGATCTTAATTGAACTACCAGCAGATTACTTACACTAGATCTTCAATCAATGGCCCTTATATGTTTTCACTTTTATTAAGTCAAATCAAGGCCAAAAATTCTCCTAATAGGTCAGGTCAACAAGACAACTCGGCATATATATTATAAAAAATATAAACAAGCTTTTAGGAAAATGTGAGGCTATTTTGTTTGAAGTGATACACTATGAAAGCATCAATTTTATAAATGATAATGTGTACACTTTTTAGTTGTTTGGAAGCTATTGCAATGAAATAAATTGTAAGAGAGATCTTTATATCTATCTGCTTTACACAAAGATAGACAAATACAGTTATATATAGAGCCTGATAGAGAACTATACCTATTGATGATTTTCCTATTTCGAATTACTGTCTACAGCACAAAAATGTTTCGGAAAATTTTTATTTTTTTCTTTGTGTTTTTTATTTATTACTTCTACATTTGCTAGTCTAAGGACGTTTGAATGCATTTAGGTTTTATTAAAGAAATTTTTATGACTGGCAAATCAATCTTTTTTTCAAGCAAAAGATTTCAAGAAACTCGTGTTTCAAACATTAAGAAAAGCTTAAACATTGTTACTGATTTCCTTAACAAAAAAAAAAACAATACATTTGAAAGGGGATTGTGTGCTTACGAAGTGATCAAATAAATTAATTTTGGCAGACGTTTTTAAACAATGAATAAGCGGCAATTTATCATATAAAATTGTATAAATTATGTTTAAAGTATGATATATTTGTTTTTAATTGGTATGTATATACCGACATTTAATCCTTTTTACCATTATACCTTAATGGTAATCGTTATGTGCATTATGTTATGTTATTTATTTATTTATTTATATTTTTATTGCACCTGTTCATCCTGTTCTTCCAAATAATCTTTTAACATTTGCTATTTCAAACATACTTTATTCTTTTTAATCTATTAACACTACATGTCGATTTTTATCTCGTCGACAATGTTAAATATTAAAGGAAAAAGTGTAGCATCTTTACAGAGATGGCAAAAGAACTGTTTTGTTTACTAACCGTTCCTACACGTAGTTTCCATATTTAAAATACTTTATATGACCAGTTTATCATACAATACAAAAGATATGTATCTTACAGATAAATTGGAAGCAACAATAGATTTTTTTTAATTTTTAATCACGAAATATGTATGGTAAAATAAATTTTACATAACTTAATTAAACAAGACACATCATTTGTGTTAGATTTGTGTTAAGTTTCCAAAATATGCACATATG
Source organism: Tegillarca granosa (assembly GCA_029721355.1). Taxonomy (NCBI): domain Eukaryota; kingdom Metazoa; phylum Mollusca; class Bivalvia; order Arcoida; family Arcidae; genus Tegillarca; species Tegillarca granosa. The sequence continues at coordinate 8,892,973 of CM056608.1, forward strand.
GCACATCAAAATTAGACAGGTACTTTTGTTCAATATGAAATATCGGGAACCGCTGCTGGTGGAGTAAAACTTCCTGAGGGTATCTAAACTGTCAGAAAATGTACCATGTATTATAATTTTAATCCGTCTTAAATTTTTAATTTTGTATTTTTTTAAAAAAAAAAAAAAAAAAAAAAGAGTTGTTGTCCCCAGATACAAAGCTTTTCCTGGCTGGATTTAGATTTATATAATTTTAGAACTTTGGATTCAATAATTTTCAATTTGTTTTGGATCCTTCACTGGTTGGAAATGAATTTTCGATATGTGCACATGTGGCAAATCAAAATTAAATAGATATTTTTGTTAGTTATTAAAAACTCTAACGCCATGTTAAATTTTTAAACTTGAACCGTTTCCATAGCATTTATAACTCAAGTTTTTCTTTACACTGTTAACTTACCTTTTTTCTAAACTTTGATCTTCAAAAAGACCCATAACACGATCATTCACATTAAATATGATTTTAATAAGATACGACAGGTGATTATTTTATGTTTAACACTCATTTTTTACGTTCAATAACAGTAATTACATTTTTATGCACAGTTTAATATATTAAATTAAAGCGAAATACAAATCTTAACAATAAAAGTGTTGTCATTGGCTTCCCTTGTTTTATTTTTATTATTTTCAGGAAAGTGATTATCTCCAATAACAATTATCCAATCATCTCAACTCAACAAAAAGGTAAATCTGTTTTTATTTTAGCATGTATAACTAATTTTCAACTAGGAAAAAAACTGAAACAACCAATCAAAATAACGTATCGTTTGTGACATCCAAAAATGCCATTGTATACCAGCAGTCTTTTTTGACAGCATGATGCGAAACTAAGTTTCGGAATTCATCGATGACGGAATGTGATCTTCGGAATTGTTCTGGATAAAAGTGCGATGATGAAAAAAATATCACATGTTGCTATGGATTAAGTCCCGTCGGCCAGGTGGGTGTGGTTTTAAGTATGTGTTAGTGAAAAATGACAAACAACTATTGACGAATCAAATATCTAGATTTTTACATAAAGTATAATAAAATATATATAACGCTGCACTAGAAAGCACACAAGCAGCATGCTTTAAATATGATTCGAACAATCAAGCATACATATCGATTTTTTCAAAATTAAAAGTCATAAATAAATCCAAATACGAGACAGCACAATCTTCTCATCTTAATTGAACAGTTCAATTTACAGATCGTCCTCCCAGATGTATTCAGAAATTTAATTTCCTTTTTGACATTATAAACTTTGTCTTGGCCTTTATTTCATCACAAATGCAATTCAAGTCCTTTTAAATAATCTGTACTGTGTTAATGTCAAGTATTTCGTTGTTTTCTCATATTTATAGATTGATTTTTATTTTATGAAATCAGAATTATTTCTAACATAGTATTGTTTACTTTCATGAGAACACTTTTTCTCAGATGGATGGCTCCTTAGTAGATATCTTTATAATGCTACACGCGTTCCATTCTGTTGCTCATTAGTTAACGGGTCTGTTGCTTTGTGCATCTGAAATTCCAAGTTTGCTTTAACACGTGTTTCCGGTTTCGACATAGTTTCCAGTTTAATCACTTCCGTTTGGGATTTGTATGATTTGAAAGAGTTTAAACTTTGTTTTCTCAGTAAATGTCGCTCCCATGTCTTTTTAAATTCTGCTCTTACCTTTAACAGAAAGAACGACTTTAAATCTATTGTATCTTCTATAAACACGATCAATGCGAATTAGACATTATTTAACTCCTCCAAGGTAGAAAAATCGAGATGGATTTATTTACTGAATATTTGAAATCTAAATGAGAATTGCTGATTACAAACACCAAACTATTTTAAACTTTTCAATATATATAGAACATCGATTGGTTTTTAAATCAAAGAAAGACCTATAAAAGTTGTGGAATACAGCAACAGTTGTGATTAAACGCAAATATACCTGAATGGTTATAAAGTAATAAACAGCTTTCAACTGCAACAACAGTCAATTTTTAACTACCGATATTTAGATTACTGCTGCTACTTTATAATATGAGCATGTTCTTTTTCATCGTGTGGTATAACAAAGCTTATTTCAGCTTATTAGTAGATTATGCGTATTTATGGATCGCTTGTTGTAAGTTAAAAGGAATATTGAGTGCCCAACAGCAGTATTATAACCAACCACGTAAATCTACTTCAGCTTCTTGAACCAATTAAAAGTCTTGACTTTTGTTATTAGCAATCGAAAAATGAATATATACTTTTTTTGTTTTTTGGCTTATTTTATAAATATATCTTTTAATTGCCTTTTCTATATAAATCAGCTAAATATTCTACATAAAGAAACTAATTACCTCACGGTTCGGAACAAAGTTTGTTATTGGTTACCCCAACATGTGCTTATACTTTCTTATTTATTTGGCTTGCTGTATTTGATTCGTGTTTTGTGTCAAGTTCTAGGAAGCATTGTCTTTTGTCCAAAACATATGAATGTTTTCTACTTATTTCTTGTTTTACTTTTTGTGTTAAGAAAACTTTAATATTATAGAATATTGTTATAAAATGCAAACCGTGAAATCTATACAAAGTAACTACTTACCTCACGGTTCAGAAAACACACTAACAACGCTATAACAAATCCCTGAAAAATGAAAAAAAGTTTATATTTAAATGTTCAATAACCTTAAAAAACGTAAACGTATTATTATTAACTATAAAAACACTATTTTTCTCTCGTTTTTCGAAATAATATCATTAATGCGGTAAATGAACCTAATTAAGGTATTTACATATTTGATAGTGTAGGAATATTTTGCAAACATGTTCCTTGGTATTTTACACTTTATCAGCAATGGCAAAACTATCATTCTAAAGGGATAGATTATAAATCAGGACCCAGTTGTTCAAAGCTTCATACCTCGTGGCAAAATTTTTAGCCGTGTTAATTTTTGAAACTTATTTAAAGTCAAGGTTTGTTCTTTAGCAAAGCATTCTATAGCTGGATTTGATTAATATAATTTTAGAACTTTGAACTCATTAATTTTTAAATATTTGGATTATCTATTTTATATATCAACTTTTTCGAACCCCCCCCCCCCCCCCCCCCCCCCGTGTCACTGTTTAGGAATGAATTTCCGAAATGTGCATATATAGCACATCAAAATCAAACTGGTATTTTAGGTTTATATTTAGCTTAAACACTTAATAAGCGAAATCTTTTCTGTTTAAATGTTAATTAAAAAGTCAATGCATGAAATTGCAATTCTCCAACCCTACTTTATGAAATAACGTATGTTTTATAACCGTTTAAATTATCACTGAAAATTTGAAGAAACTAACGAACTTTTCAACAGCTTGGCTCTTGATATTGAACTGTATCTAAACTCTAAGTCATGAAAACAACAATCAATGATAGATAAATATAATGTCCAGACTTTGATTCTCCTATTTATATCTTTGTATATATAATAAGAATCATTTACTATTACTCAAAGGAAGTTTCTCCTGCATCCTGATATCAATTATTCTTTCTGATACAGACTATTTTAACTAGATGAAATAAAACACCATAAGTACGAAAAGTAAAGTAAAATTACAATTAAATATTATATTTCGATTAAATAAACTTAAATTAAATGTAAATGTACCTGGAACGAATTCAATGTCAACTCTACATACAGACGTATGACTTGGTATTTCTCTTCTAAGCAATTTGGTATAGCAATAAAGGTTATGTAGTGAACACCAAACAATGGGATAAGGATTAATGTGGCTTTAGTTAATTTCCTACAAAATGAAACATGTTAAATCAGATCATTTATCCAATTGAATAATCGGTTATTGAATAATCGATTTTAATCGATAAAGCTTATACAGAAACCTGTATAAGGAATAAAATGAATGCCTTTCAAAAGAGAGTTGCATGGATGCCCTTGCAGTAAATAGTGTACGCATCTGCTTTCCTAACGTAAAGAATAAACAATATTAAGTTGTTATTGCTAAAATAATAATGCAAAATAAATACATATAGACATATTTATTCAACATGATATTCTTTAGGTACAATATAAAACACTGTTTACATTGAACAAAATAGTTCTGAAAAATTACCTTGACAATAGGTAATAGACAATTGCTTCAATATTATTAACAAAATTCATCCTGTGACCATGTTCACTTTGTCTTTGGATATAAAATGTTCAAATTGAGATCAAGTGACTAAGAGCTTCTCTAGCTTTACAGTACGAGTAGTATAAAAATGATAAAATAGATAAGTATAATGTTAATTGTTTAACACAATGTGTTTTTAACAAAAACGAAACAGTTTTGGGCAAAAAGCCTAGCAGAACGTTCCTCAAATATGGATTGAAATCTTTAAAATTTGAATGGCGATGGTAAACTTTTCAGTGTTGGTAAAATATACTAGAAGTATGTTATTCACCAAAGTGGTTAAACGCTTTATTTTATAAAAGGATAATCTAAAATTAAGATTTTAAGTAAAAAAGCTTATAGTTATTTATATATTTTTACTTTGATAATAATACTGAAATACCTGTATCGCTTTGGGTCCCTGATGTTATATGCAGATAACTTTGTAAATAGAACTCGGATTACATTGATGAAAAGAATAAAGTTAATCTGAAATATAAAATATTAATTTTTGATTTAAAGAATATTTTAGTTGGGAAAATTTTTATTCAGTACATTAACGTGTAAAAAATTAAAAAAAACTGGGATTCACCTATAACTCATAAAACAAGAAATTGATGCAGGACAAAGTTAAATACTTTTCTACTTTAAAATTATAATCAATTTAAATATGTAATCCCAAAAAAAGATAGATTTCTTGTTTGTACTTACGATAATTGAAGCTACTATTGGACCTTTAATTATCCAATAGAATCCTTTATCTGGGTCGTCATGTGTGCTCCAACATCTTGAAATAAACAGACAAATTATGACAGTTTTTAGCAGTTAATTTAAAAAATGTTGGAAACTTAAGAAGAAGAACATAATAATAATAATAATAATAATAATAATAATAATAAATAGATAAATAAATAAATGGAAACACTGGAAAAGAAAGGGGTACAGTTAAGCGCTATGACGTTTAAAAACGTAAAGAGTGTAAATTGAAAATAAAATAACAAAAGAAAAGCAAGTCGAAAAATGACAAAAATAATAATTTAAAAAACTAACCACGAAGAAATAAACTAAACAGATGCGAGGAACTAAATATACAATAGTTGCTTATCCTCCGGAGCACCCATCACTTCCTCGATGGCAACAAGTGTATAACTGAATAGGCAAAATTTCAAAGTCTATACTTTTTTTAATTGTGATTTGTAAGTGGACTGGTATGTTTGTGTTTTTAAACAAAAAAAAAAAAAAAAAAAAAAAAAAAAAAAAAAAAAAAAAACCAACTAAAATTAACCTTTTTAACATTTTGTTGAATTTAATATTATATTATATGTAATAAAGTATTTGATTATATAAAAAAATATACTATGCCTTTTGTAGGCTTGCCGGTTTTGCCTAATGAAAATCGTTACTATTTGATTTAAAATATAGCTTTTACGTATCACAAATATCTATAAGACGGGATATAAGTTTAATATTTACCTTTTCAATAATACTAAGCACATATTAGAAAAATTAAACGCTAGCGAATCCTGTTTCAGCTAAAGATTATATTAAACAGATAAATATATATTAATAAATAACATAAAGATATATTATAATCGATAGCATTCGGAATGCTCGAATAACCTTGAATAGCTTGCATTTTAGAATATTTTTAAGCTTTCTCCTCGGGTTATAAAAAAAGTTAAATCATTATACACAAAGTAAAAAAAACTGTTAAAACTTAGCCATACATTCAAAATGGTCAACTGTTCTACATTAATCGTAATGATTCAAACGACTCTGTGATTGTCAATAGTTTCTTAAAGCACAATAGGGTTTATTTAGTGTGTGTGTGTGTGTGTGTGTGTGTGTGTGTGTGTGTGTGTGTGTTTTAGTCGTAGCTTAGTAAAACACTGTCTTTTAATGTCGAAATATATCCTAAACGAATAAATATGATATTACCTTTATTAAACATGCGAAAAATGATATTACATTTATTTGTCATGGAAACAATTTGAAACTCTTACTAGTTATCAAAATAGAAACAATAGTTCCTTTTCTCTAAATCAAAAATAATTGGTTCAAGAAAACCAAAATTTGCCTTCAAGTGTAAAATAAAGGAGATATTTAAAGAAACAAGATGTAAAATAAAAATTGACGAATAAAAAAAAAAGACTTTTTAAAGGCTTACTTTTTTCAGAAAAAGTGAATAAAAAATCAATACTTGATGCTAGTCAAGACTCTTACATATAGAGCAACAAATAAGAGTTGTAAAATTGATCATATCATATTACAATAAAGAAAATTTCACACACACACACACACACACACACACACACACATATATATATTTATATATATATATATATATATATATATATATATATATATATATATATATATATATATATATATATATATATATATATATATATTGATCTGGCTATTTGCCTTTACATAATTAAACAACGAGTTGAATATTATCATTTTTATAGTCAAGTGTGCTTTTTGTAAAACAATATTGCATAACTTGAAAAGTAAGTAATATCAATAAAATTACAATTTTTTAGATATACCTTGTGAAAAAATTTTCAGCTGTCTTAATTTTTGGAAATTTATTTAAAACTGAAGTTAGTTCCTTCACGCAAACATTCTTTAACTGTATTTGGATTTATATATTTTTGTAAATTTTGCTTTATTTACACCAAATGTTTGGACTATTTTTTTTATCTATCATCTTTTTCGGTCCCTTATGACACTGTTAAATTGAATTCCCGAAATATGCACACACGATAAGTCAACATTAGCTTAATATGTAAAAGAGAACATAAATTGTGCAAAAACAGTACTTAATAATTTTCAACTAATATTTTTGACCATAACTAAATAAAAAATAAATTATTAATAAATTAATTAATAAAATTTAAAAAAAACTACCGACATTGATTCCCGTCGATACGCATTAGGTATATAATTTTATTTATGTATGACATACTCCTATACGTTTATTTTAAAAACTACAAATTGTGACAAAAATATTGGATTTTTTTAATTTTATATACAGTGAACAATCTCAAATAAGTGTGTCGATATAAATTTTAAGATATGACTGTAATAACATTTTATTGGGTCTTTTATTCAAGTAAATATTTTGTGTTTTTTTTTTTCTTGTTCATTTTGAATTTCTTTAAAAAGACAAATTAGAGAATCATACAAAAAATGTTAGAAATTCCTAAAGTTTTATTGAATTATTTGACACTACCTCGTGACATTGCATTTCTTGAATAGTCCTTTGACATGTATGTTTTCAGTATATAACCAAAACTTTTAAATTACAAACATAAGAACAAAATAATTACTTTTATGTTTGAGAAAAACAAAACACTGATAGATGCATCATTTAACTTGTTTCTTGAGACATCAATTTTCCATTAATATTCAGAGCTATTTTGAAAGATAACAAAAGCAAGTTCTTTTGTTTCATGCTTGTCACTATACTCTTTTTCTCGGAAGATTTATTGTTATTGTTTCAAATTTAAAGTGACGGGAAAAAGGATTACAATACTGTGTTTCAATTATTTAACTTATGTGTCAGATGTAATGAGCAAATGATACGCATCATGTTGTAATAAAAATATCATATGTCACGCTTAATGGCAAAGTAATTTGAAAAGGGTTTGTTTATTTACTTTCAAATTTATCTTCTATATATATAACTATTAACAAATTGAGAAAATGCAATTTATCAAAATAAGTGTGTTGTGACGCGATATCACTCACAAAATGTCCTTTTAAGTAAATGACTTCTTTTATAGCATGGCCTTTGGTATTAATCGTAAGAACAGAAGTTTAATTATAACTTTAGATAGAGTATTTTCGTGTAACTTTTTACTCCCGATGACGTAGGCTTTTTCAATAACCCACCCAGGGACTTCTCACATCAAATTTGGTTTATTCGGTTTCATTCGCCAATTACAAGGCAATGAAAAAAGTTACGGAAAACCCCATTTAATATATTAAATGGCCAGAGTTCACAAATCTTAATCTACTCCACCCAGGAACCTTCCATATCAAATTTGGTTTCATTTGGTCATGTGGTTTCAGAGAAACTATTTTTAAAGGATCGGCTATATTTAGCTGCTAATTTGCATACTGCGCCAAAAATAGGCTAATGAAAAAAGTTAGGGGACAACCCGTTAAGTTTTTTAAATGGCCAGAATTCTACATTCCATATACCGAATTTGAACAAAATTGATTAACAAATAACTATGTTATAGCCATTTTCTGTTTTTTCTATTGATGGTAACAGCGGCCATCTTAGATCGGGCCGAAAATCAAAAACTTTAATCTACTCCACCTAGGGACCTTCCATACCAAATTTAGTTTCATTTGGTAATATGGTTTCAGAGAAGAAGATTGAAGTATATGCAAGCACATACGGACGCACGAACGCTTCGTCATGCCATAAGCTCAGTTGGCAAAAGCCAGTTGAGCTAAAAACAAAAATTGAAAATTTGTTACCGAGAGCTTTAACATTATCGGAAATTTTCATGTTACATTAGAGGGAGGTTTGAGCATAGTTGCAATAAAAGGGTTACATACTGGTTATTTCAACGATATCGTTACTTTAACATTTTATTTATAACGATAATACAAGAATTCCGACCTCGGGGTAAAAATCGAATTTACTTAAAAACACGATACAAAAAGGCAATTACTATGTAAAAATTCTTCAAGTCTTATGAACCAATAAAATATTAAATGTTAGATGTTCGTCATACTTACAGCGAATCTTCATATACAGCTCGAACTATAGCCCATGGAATAACACAAAATAGAGGTGCACCTACAAAATAATACAATTTTGCCTGACAAGTTTGTAAACATATTATAAACCATGACAATAAATTTAAAGTATTTTTAACATATACATTATCTTTCGAATATAATTATAACTATTTTCTAATGATACGGTCCCTAGTGTCGCTGCTGAGGAATGATTAAAAGCAATGTGCACACATGGCACCTGAAAATTTAACGGGTATTTTTGTTATAAATTTAGCTAATCCTTTCGTTAAAATTGTTCAAATGGTAACGACTAATGGATTAAATGTCAGCATGTTTGTGTTTATTTGTATTTGCTATTTTTAGAATACTTCTTACAGTTGACAGGATTTTAGACTGTTGATAGTAACAATTAATTTAGTCCATCTATGTTTATCTTGCCCCAGTTACTTTCCAAAATGTGCACATACTGTACATCAAAATCAAACATACATTTTTAGATATTTACTTTATTTGTTCGAAGTTTTTCTAATTTTTATTAATCAATTTATCTATTTATCTATTTATTTTTTTTATTATTCGATGTAATAGAGTATATATTTTCAAATAAAATAAAGCTTATCCATAATAATTTCTATACCATGTGAAGTACATTAAGATGTTTCAGAATTTTGAAAATTAAACAATAAAAACATTTACCTAGCATAATGTACCTAAAACATTGAACATAGTTTTTTATCTTGTCCAGTTTGTTTATGGATGTTTAACAAGTCTGTTATAATTTAATCTTTGATTGCCTTTCACCACAAGCGGCAAACTTTTTTAATTATTGTAGTTTAAGTTGCGTATAAAGGATATTGACGCCAATAATTTAACAAACTCCTGGCAAGACAGAATTTAAATATTCCTTTGCGATTTACATGGGTAAATAATTAAAACACCTGTTAATTTTTGCTGTACCGTATGTGCACATTACGAAAAATCATTCCTCAACAGTGACACTAGGGGTCAAAACGTTTTAAAGATAAATATATAAGCCAAACAATTGACAATAAATGAATTTGAAGTACAAACTTATATGATCCAAAACCAGCTAAGGATTGCTTTGCATGAGGGAACAAACTTTAGTTTTAAATAAATTTTCAAAATTGAGACGGCTGACAATACTGCTAGATGGTACATTTTCTGACAGCACAAAGAACCGCTTACTGAATTATATTAAATTTTATGACTGAAATATAAACCAGTGTATATTTGGGAATAAATGCTAGTTCTGTATATGTTATTTTTTCAAATTATTTTACCGTTAAGTCTAAAGAATCGAAATTGTTGATTTGCTTGTGAAAAAAAGGTTTCTTATGATGTAAAAAATGCAAGGAAATAAAAGAAAGGTAAAAGGTACTGTGAGGAAAGCTATATTGCTAAATACATTTTTGAAAAGAATTTTAATGATAATAATTCAAATATAAGATTTTGATTTTAAGGTTTTAAATATGTGAATTGCAAAACGTTTCCAAATAAATTTAATACGAATCAAAATGATTTTGAAACCAAACGCAAGAGCCAAAATATAGTTATATAAATTTCTAATGGATTTAATGAAATCGATAATTTTTGTTTTTATTTTTAAATAAAAGTAAGAGATGTCTAGTAGACGCTTACCTACTAGTAAATGTAGATATATATTTCATGCTAGTACGTTCTATTTCCAGAGGTTTTTTAGATCTGGTCCATCTAATGACAAAGGTGTGTCTTTAATTTAATTAATATTTAAAATTAATTACGCTGGTTATCATTTTGTTTAATGATATATACTATATGCATATAATTGACTAATTTTGCCTATTTAAGTGAATCTTAATTGTTGTATTGTTTTATTATAATACAATCAAAAAAGCATCTGAGGCATCTGTATCTATGAGAGAGAGAGAGAGAGAGAGAGAGAGAGAGAGAGAGAGAGAGAGAATGAAATGCACTTACAAATCGATAGTAAGCTGTCATAATTCCAAAATTGTAAAACACTATAACAAGTATTCGAATTCAAATTGACAACTGTTTTTCAAACTATCCAGTTTTCAAAATAATTTATTGTCATTATAATGAAAGACAAATATACCAAATCACAATCCTCCCACAAAAAAAAAATCAAAAAAAAAAAAAAAAAAAAAAAAAAAAAAAAAAAAAAAAAAAAAAAAAAAAAACTTTAAATAATTGACAATTTAGTTACTCACGTAAACTTACATCAAGAAAGTGAGGCCGGGTAGCCCGGAAGGGTAAGCATCTCCTGTCTAGATAACTACACTCGTCACGTGTAAAGTAAAATTTAAGAACGAACGGGAAATGGAACTTTGTTGAGTCAAATATATTATTTTATTTTTAAAGACTGAATTGATATCAAACATTAATCTTTATTTTCTTCACCACATCTGTTATATATTTATATATATTACTTTTTTAATTTTTATTTTTATACTTTGTATGTAAAAAGTCATTGTATACTTACACCATCCAGATAGGATAATAAGTTTACATAATCTGTTTTTGTGTTGAGTTGTTTCAAATATTACAATATGAAGATACACTCCTTCTGTTAGTATCCAGGTATAATTGGCGGTCAAAAAATAATGGAACAAAGTGTACAGAAATTTACATCCCCATGACTGAAAATTCAAAATTACAAATATTTAAAGACAATTTTAATGGATTATAAAACCAAATATAAAGAACTTTGAAGTTAAATTTCGTCAGGAATTATTATTGTAAAGCTGTATGATTAGATTGTCTTTTGTATTGTAAAAATGCGTTTTTTTGATTCACAGTATTTGAAAACAATACATTTAAATTAACGGTTTTTTTTCAGATTTGCCAAAACCAAAAGAAAAACAGTGAACAAACGTATGAAAGTTTGTCAATGTCAAATCTTCAATTTCAAAATTGCAGAAAATAATAAATATTAAATAATTTAATTTTACAAGACAATCATAAAATTGTCATTAAACACTGCAGTGGAAAATATAAATGCAAGCAATTCTCTCAGCTACATGACAGTTACTTTTTCTGCTGTATTGAAGCCAAATCTTTATATATCGACTGGAAAAAATTTCGATAAGTATTGTTTTAGTTGAAATTTATGTTTATTGTATGTAGTCATTTAATCTAAATATTTATATGTACCAATCACTCACAAAAATATCAGTCCATATCACTATTAAAAAAATACTAAGCAAATACATGTACTTTTAAACCCGACTAATTATGGTCACACGCGAACTTCCAGCAAAGATGTGAGGCCGGTTGCTCCAAAAGAGTAAGATTACGTGCAAAATCAAATTTGAGAATAAAAAGAACAAGAAACTATGGGGCTTTACTTTTATTCAGTATCAGTTTATGTAAAATGACTTTATACTTATTAACAATATTGTGGTGACGTCCATAAAACTTATATTACGAAAGTTTGTTGTCATCAGTACTTATAGTATGTACTTACATTTCCTTCGGTCTTTAAATGGAAATTGTTATTTTTGATAGACACGTCCCCATCCTGCACAAACTCTACATCCTTAATAAAACATATAACAGCTCTTAAGATGAATGAAATAAACAGATTTATATGGATGATATTCCTCTCACAATGTAGTCTCCTGAAATGGATACAACGAAATGCGTTATTAAATAAATATAACATAAAAAAGGTACTTAAATTATAAGGCTTAAGATTCAAAATGACGAAACAACACTTGTTATTATCACTTATTTTGCAATGCTGTTTATTGGCAAAGAGACGAATACTTGTAATATATTCGTTTTTACTTCATGTGTTATCATTTTCCCTAACATTCAATTTGAAAAATGCAAAAGTTTTACTAATTTGCGTCGACTTATGGTTTTATAATTATTTTTTATATTGATAAAAGTCTATCGAACAGAGTTTTAGTATATACTTTTTAAAAAATGCAAATTCGACACTATGCATGTATAGCTGTTGATTTTACAATTAAAAAAATTCTTTATCAAGGAGATACATAAAGACGACGAAACATATTAAAATTTTGGTCGCATATTTAAGGATTGTAGTAACAGTACTATAGAAGGGTGGATATATTACCAATGTTGACGTAGACGTTATCCATTTCATTCCGTAAAAACGTTAGGAGGTATTGATCACGTGGTAAGCTGGCGAGTTCCATTAAATGACAATTAAATGTAAAAGGTAATACATTGTTTAAAATCTTACTTAAATAAAATCATAACTACGACAGCTGTTACCAGTGACACAAACGATATCCCATAACCAACGTAATATAAGATTTTGATTTTGGGTATGTGATCCTAGAATATAAGAAAAAAGTATTTTAAGACATCAATAACATATACCAAAACCTGTTTGTAAAAGATGCTAGATCAATGAATATAATATTTTTTAATTGTAAAAAAGTGATTGTCTTCATATAAAGGACAGGAAAATAATTTTTAGATAATGTACCAACGTGGAAGGACTTCCTTTTGTACCATCCTACGAATTTTTTAATTTTGACTAAAAAGTCTAAAAATGATGAAATCAGGCCATTTGGTAATGTCTGAGAAATGTATTGTTTTCAAAAGTTTACAGAGAATTTAATGGTTGGGGGTACAAGTCTTATCATCAAGGTAATATTTTCCTTTGTATTTTTTCTACAGACTGCAACACAAACGTGCCGTTACTTCAGAACATGAACCTTTTCACATTGCTTGAGACAGATTTAATCTATGAGGATTTTTTATTTATATATTTATCAAAACGCGTAATACATGTTTGTCTTTTCTATGAATTTTTGTCTCTTGCTTTGACTATGAATTGTATTGTTTCGTTTTAATAGTGTTATAAACAAATGACCTTGTAAAAAATATTATACTTTTTTAACTTTTGAACAATTCAAAGTATGAAATACATATGTTATAATGTTAACGATAATTATATCTTACCGGTATAATCGATTTTGGTGAAGGTTTTAGACAATCCCTGTAATCAGTCCATGTCCGATTTGTTGTTAAATTGTAAAACCATTGTCCAGTAGAAAGACATGTTCTTCTTGCTTTATCTAAAACATTCATATTAAAACGCAACATCTGTTTTTTTCACTAAGTTTTATTAACTTTTGAATTGTTTCAGTCTAAGTCAAATCTCTTTTATAGTTAAAAGGCACAAGGGAATAACGGGGTTTGACAAGGAAATTGACCTTTTAAGAGAGATTTTGGATAGTTGGATTTGCCAGAAAAAAGAAGCGACACCAATGCTTCGAACTTTAACCATGGCCCTTTATTTTGTGCTTGGAAACCGCTCAATCATCGTATTTCTGTTTTTTCTTTGTACATTTTCAATCATATTAAGTTATGTTATTCTGACTTTCTTCGATTACATGCGTTCAGCTGGAATGTGAATAAATTCAAATTTCAGATAAGAAAAAAGACTGTTTCTTACTTTGAACACATTTTAAAGTCTAAGTCTAAGTCTACATGACATTTAAATGGTATGATATACGCATGGTATGCTTTACGCATTTTTAACAAATATTTATATATCACGTTCAGCATCAATGGTCTTAAATAAGGTAAAATTTATCTAAATCTTATGAAATCTGTAAACAACGATTTTTAAAACTGTAATGTATCTCTAAAAGTCTAATACTGGTTATAAAATGTATAACATTAATGAAACAATGAATGATATGTTTTTATATTTAGTCTTCAATATTTGGTTATAGACACATATTTGCTGCATTTGCTGCTTTTAAATATTTAATATATCTTATATTTCTTAAAATACCAAAAAGGAAAATGAAATGAAAAACAGTATTATATATTTTTGTTAATATTGTTTGTATAGCATATGCATCATATAATAATATCATATAATAATATGAATTGGTTCATTTTAAGGTAGAATAAGGCTTCTGTTTATGATTAATTTGTTTTTCTTATTTACTATATTTACTTGCAGGATATTTCACTGTAGAGAAGTATTATCCTCCATAGTGCTAGCTAAGTTACATAATAAAACAAACATACCAGTCCTTGTCCATATCACAATCCCAAAAACAAAGTAAAAACTTTGCAAACTGGCAAATTATGTGATACACGTGAACTTCCATCAAGGAAGTGAGGCCGGGTGCTCCGGAAGGGTAAGCACCTCCTGTTTAGCTAGCTACATCCGTCACGTGCAAGTCAATTTTGAAAATGAAAGGAACAAAGAACTATGGTAAGTCAAATATATCCAGTATACGTTGGGATACAGTGACTACATACTTATCAACAATATTGTGATGATGGCCATAGAACTTTTTAAGGGCCCTGATTAGCCTAGGCTTAAGCTTGCAAGATCCTTGTGTCTACAATTTAATTGTAAGTAATTTGCTTCGTTGCAGAAAGTTCCCATAGTGGGAACAAGCTCTCCCGTGCCGTATCAACTGTGAAACATATACACCATACCGAGGAGAAGCAGGGCAAAGAAACGGAAAGTTGACAATAGAAAAATTGAAGTCATCACGTTTGTCGTATAGCTTCAGATGTAACCTTTTATGGGTGTCATAATTGAGATATAAGTCCAAATATGAAGCAGAACATGGAGAATCTGTGTATAGTAATCAGGCCTTCTCAGTAGAGCTTTTATCCTAGTCTGAAACACATTGTTTTCAGCATGTCTGCTATTACACAAATACCGCTTTTTTGTGATATTGTATAATAAAGACATAGAAATAATCTACATTGAATGATAAGCCTACTAAGAAACATCAAAGCTAATTGGAAATCAATTTATAAATATTCAGATATAAAAACGTTCTATTTTATCCAATATTTGTCTAAATGGCGTTATGTAACCTTACATCTAACATTCGATTTTCTTAAAAGTCATCCATTGTAATCAGCGTAATGCATAAGACATGTTTTTATAGTTATGATCATTAAATACAAATTTTAATGGTTTGATTGATTGCAATTTAACAGTAAATATCGCATCAAATACTAATAATAAAAACATTTACCTTGTATATAAATGTATGTAATACATGTATATATATAAATATAAAACGTTTAACTTAATGTCTCTTTGATTGCTATTTAAAATATGTAAAAAAAAAATGGAAGCAAACATCTTTAAGCAATTCGTGTTACTTTGCAATAGAGAATTTGTAAAGCGCAGGTCCCAAGTTTAGAACAAGAAAAACAGTTTTATTATTATCAGCAACATTATATTAATTCTATGAAGTAGAAACTTGAGAAGACCATAAGATATACTATGACAGTGCCTAATTATATTTAAATGATTTGCGTTCTGTATTAAAACAATTTTGTTGGGATGGAAGTTTTTGAAATCGTTTTATATTACAAAAAACCTAGCTAGTTAAATTAGAGAAATTTAATCTTAAACAAATTTTCACAGTTGTAAATCAAAAGAGATTTCATTACATTTTAGGTTAGTATACATTTCATTTACTAGTTAGAATCTTATAATAGTAATTTGAAAAGCTCAATATCAATCACAACATTTTTTTTTCAAATTCACTCAGCGGACATTTTATTTCATATTATTTTATTCAATAGAGAAATATCAGCATTTTGTAGAAGTGAAAACTACCTTATTTCTTAAAATGGTATGTTTACCGTAACGGTTAATTCAAATTATGAATAAAAAACAAACATTCCAGTCTATGTTCAAATCACAATCCCAAAAGACAAAGTAAAAACTTTGAAATTTGGCAAATATAGCTATATATGAGAACTTCCTTCAAGGAAGTGAATTGATTTTACCTTATCCTTTACACCAAATTTTTAAAATTTAAAATATGTTGTCCTATTTAAATTGTTTTCTTTATATATAATCAAATTTAATCTTTATTAATATATTTATCTAAGTAATGTGCCTTTTATACAATATTCATGACTTTATTATTGGTTATCTGCCTTAGTACATATCTTATTCTAAGAGATATTATGATTTATCCCCCTTTTTACATCCATCTTACAGTTAATCTACAAGCATAATTATCGACCCTGTTTAGAACTCTTTTGCACAGGTATAAAATCAAGGAGAAAACTTCGAAGCGTGTCATTTTTCTCCAGATTTTCACCCACCCACCCACCCCATAATTATGTATTGTGAATGGTGTACTGCTGCTGTATTGTTTATATTTTTCAGGATATAGAAGATTTCATTTTATGTTGATATTACATTTCATACTACAGTCGTCACGGCATTATGGAACTTGAATATGATTTTTGGCAGGCAATATTCTAGTGGCTGGAATTATCCATATATGGGCAATTTGTGCACTCACCAGTGACTGTAATCAGTTTATTGTCTATTGTTCAAGTTTGTTTGAAGGTGTACATCTGATACAAGGGTACATTAATTCTATTTAATTGAAAAGGATGCCCATTACAGACTCGCTTGGAGTCTTGGCTCCTTTATTGTCATGCCGCGGCCAGATTATGCCTATAAATGTTTAAAATTATCGAAGTGTATTTTTTTTATTATTTGCTATCCATTAATAATGTCAATTACTCAAATCAGTGAGTCATATCATTTTTGTCCATCTTACTTAATTTTTTTATTCAGCACTTACCTATAATCATTTATACAAAGATTAACACGCTTTATCATGTTTACCTACGACAGTTTTGACCTAAAAAAAGTTTTATATTTATTCCTGTTCACAACATATTTTACAAAAAATAACTGTTTAGCATTGTTCATCTAAAAAAGGTTTTGTTACAGACAATCCCAACTTACAATCTACTCAGACATAATCAAAGTTTAAACATTTTACAAAGATGTATACATATACATTAGGTTTGTTGTTAATTTAGTATAAAAAGTTGAAACAGCCGAAAATTGATTCTAAAACGTTGAGCCTAATACAAAAAACTAAAAGTAAACGTACTTAGAGTATTGAATCCATTTATGTAATCCGGGCATTGTTTAAGGCGTACTTTACCGGCTTCTGTAGTTGGCCAACACATAACTCCATCAAATACCGTTGGACAATAAGATCCTACATAACAAAAATAAACATCACGAGAACGTTCATTATGTAATTTATATAATTATACCTTACGGAAAATTCTTAAACTATTATTGGTCAATTTCTATTCATGTGGTATGAGACAATTCACAACTTTTGAAGCAGCGGTCAACATTGCCATGCAATATAGCAATGTTCACCGCTAGACACGGAAACTTACGAATTTTCATCACGGAAACTACCGAGTGATCCTACTAAAGATAACGTAATCTATAGATAGTTCTTTAATAGATACAATTTTACGCATTTTAAACAGGCTTTGTCGGAATAAAAGGTAAAAGAAATCACTTTTTGTTCGGTATAATAAAGTAAATAGTGTCATTAGTTGAGGGAAATATGGAGGATTGTCTCCCTTTGGGAATATTGAAGTTCCCTGGGGGAGACAATCCTCCACATTTCCTTCAACCAAGGGCACTATTTATATAATATTCAACATTAGTTTTCATTTTTTTAATAATATCAGTGGTTGTCAACTACCAAAGCCATGTGTTATATATAACCGGTTTTGTTCTTTGTTTAGTCTCAAATTGGATTCAATTGAATCTGCAAATTAAAAAAAAAATCTTTAAAAAAACTTCATTTTTGAAATTCAATAAAAGAGAGAAAAAAATTCATTATTATCAAATTAATATATCAGGTGAAGTTTCAAGAAACATTATATACTTTAAACAATTTCTTGGAATTAAACAGCATTTTTACTTTTATATTCAAGATTTTCTTTCGAAAATTTCATGGATTTGCATATAGGATTTTAAATTTCCAATATAGGATTCTTTTTAGTAGAAATTTCCAAACAAACATTTTGTTTTCATAGATAATTTTGGGAACATATTTCATAACGCGTTCATGGACATTTTTTGACTTGAAAAAGCATAATAAACTTACCTGTGGTATCAGTATTGGACAGATTCATCCGGTGATAACATTCCACCTCTGCTTTTTGTAAATGTTCCCTCTGTTTTTCTAATGATAAATGGACGATGAATGCTTTCTGTAAACAATAAAAAGATTTACACTAAAGTCATTTTTGTATGAAATAAATATATATGGAATAAATGTAATTTTAATTTTATTCATACAGAAATAAATGAAAAGTTCATTGTACACTGTATATTTCGAGAAGATCAAGTAAACAATTTTTTAATAAAATTAAAATTCTTTTAAAAATAATTCGTCAAAATTGAGTGTTCGAGTAAAGCTTCGTGTAATGATATCGTATACGTCATACGCCATTACCCTTACCAACCGCCGACGTCGGCTCCCGACAACTAGGTCAAATATTTAAACTGCCGATTTTTTCATCCGTGAACAGTATCATTCTTATCTTTCTTCGTTAATATTTATCTTTCTTTAAAAATGAAGTTGTTAAAAGTAGGATTAGTCATAGGACCTGCAACCGTATGATGATCTTGATGACAACAGCAAATTTGAGCTTTGTGAACTAGCAGATGCATCAAATTTTTGGATATGATATGCTGATGACAGGGGAACGTTCCCGCTTATATTATGTCGACAAGAAGCCGGAATCAGTTTATCTTTAGTTTCTGTAAGTTTGTTTAATGTTGAATCTGATGACAACGTTACTACCGATTGAAGATTTATGTTTTTGTAAGAAATAACAGTCCCGGTTGTAGCTCCGAACTTGTGCCTTATTTTTGTGTCCAGACATAACCTTGATGTGTCTTAGCTTAGTTTCTGAAACCAGCGTCATTTACATTTTAAATTACCGCCACGCGCATTCAGTATCCGACAAAACCGTGTGCATTAATAAATTTGACAGGTATGTTCAAATACGGCATTGACTTTATTTTCGTGATAGGAAAGTGCCTCAAGCATGCAGTGATTAGATAAGCTGGTAGCCGACTTGTCATTTTTTCTATAAAAATAGTTTAAGGGAATTTAAATGGGCAAGGATATCTTTCACTGAAATACATATAAAATAATTTATTTTATTGCATGGAAGATTAGGAATTAATTGACCGTCGGGTTTGGGGCTTGACAATGGGCGCCTGGATACATGTACTCTGAAATGTCAAAAAATAGTTATTGTGTTTGCAAGTAATTTCTTGTGGGCGGGGCTAAATCAAAATTTATATATACAAGTGTGCATAATAAATCTAAACCAATTTATTACTTTTTTTTCTTCTCGCTATATATTAAACCAGTTGAAACAACTAGTTAACTGGAAAAAACATTTTATTAGAAGCTAAAACTGTAATCCTCTTTTGTATAATGGTTACTTAGTTCTCATTTTACCGATTTAAACTTTGTTATTATAACGCTCAATTATTTCTCGTCACTACGAAAAATGGCTTATTATAATTACTTATGCAACAACTTGATTTTTGCTAGTTCCTGACAAAAATGACCGTATGGTTTCACTTGTTTTTAAATTTACACTTAGTTTAAACTTACTGGTCACTAAGAATAATGTGCAAATGGTTTTATCAAACACAAACTTACTGATCCACCATCAAATCACAAGTAAAACTTCAAAACTAGCAAAACTTATTAAACAAGTGGACCTTTACCAGGAGAGTGAGACCGAGTTCTCCGAAAGAGTAAGCACCTCCTGTCTGACTAGCTACACTAGCCATGCGTGAATCGAAATTGAAAACAACTGCATCTACGGGTCGTTAAATATATTATAAGGTTATTTTACAATTCACTGTACAATATGGATTTTTATTGGACAAGTCCATGTTGTGTAGAAAAAAAAACCGTATTGGACGAGACGCCGTAGACGGTTTTTTCTACACAACATGGACGAGTCCAACAAAAATCCATACTGTACAGTTAATTGTATAATGACCTTTTTTTATACATCTTAACACATTATTCACTATTTCTTATTCACATTATCGACATTATCATCTGCGCTAAAATTCATACACCCTAAAATTCGCACACACTAAAATTTGTATACGCTAAGATTAATACGTTTAACATATTCTGTACATTTCAAATACAGATTACAGAAAACGAAAATTGTTTCAATTATTTGATAGTTTGACTAAAATATTTGCAATTACTTGTACATTGAAATGTAAAGACTGTTGCTGTTACTAACTGGAATTTTAACTTAAATAAAAGTAATATTAATAGCTTTGCAATTATTCTTTGTGTCCAAAAAAAGAAAAAAAAAAAAAAAAAAAAAAAAAAAAAAAAAAAAAAAAAAAAAAAAACATAAACAATAAATCGATCATTCCCCTTTGTATCGTGCTTTAGAACCTAAATATGTACGCTTTAAGGACTTGGTCAATCGGGTTATTATGAACTGCTCGCATAGTATTTGCGCGCCAAATTGCACGCAAAATATGGATTTTATGTACGGTCGCGACTGTCCAATATGGGTTTCTGGCACGTGAAATATGGGTTTTTCTGTACGGTCGTACAATATGGCTTTTTCTTGTATGAACACGTGATAGTAATAGTGAATTATTATTGGGTTACAGTTATTAGATGTATAAAAACTAAAATTATTTTAAATATAGCGACATTTTAACTATAATCCATATTGTGATGACGGCAAGAAACTATAAAAGGGCCTTAATAAGCCTTGGACTGTAATTTTTTGTAACAACTTATTTGTTAGAAGCTAGCTTCATTTTATTTTTATAGATTTTGGAACAACCCTTCCATACCATAGCAATTTTGAAACAAATACTCTAAAAAGAAACAGAATATTGCTGTATAAAAACGGAAAATTTACAATAGATAAATTGAATTCGTTACAGCTTTAAATAAATCTTTTCGAAAAAGTCACAATACATGAAGTAGAACATGAAGAAATTATATAATAAAAATTCTGACAATTTTGAAAGCTGCTTTTAACTCTATGGGTGAATGACAATAACAATGTTTCCACCGAAAATCAAACTTAAATGGTTCTTGTCAATGAGAATAATGATCAAATGTTACAATTTATATTAAGATTAACTTCAAATGACAATGTCAATACAATAAGCAAGGACTTGAATTTCAGTACGTTTAATAACTTTAGGAGAATAACAAATTGATTGATTAAATGTGGTATAACGAAAAGGTCAAGAATATTTTTACTTTTATCCAGATGTCACCGGCTAAAAAAGAAGTGGCAGAAATTTTGACCTTTGCAGTGCGCTCATGGCACGGAAAGGTTCCTTAGCGTGCCACGCACAGTGACACGATGTATCGGTTTGTACGGTCTCCTCCGAAACACCTGGTTATTCTCTATTGTAAATGTCGAGTGCTTGGCGAAAGAAAAGTCACGAAGTCACTACCCAGCTGGGTTTGAATCCCGACATCCCATATACGAAGCGAACACTCTACCAACTGAGCTACAGTAGTGATGAAGACAATTATATAGATAATAAAACATGTATTTATACTTACCTTGTTCCTATAACACATAGAATTAACTCTCTGATACAAAATAGAGAACACAATAAAGATGTAGACATAACGTTCCATATTGAATTTTAAACGTTATATAACCACTAACTTAAAGCTGTCAATAGAGGCCAAATTTTCCGAATTGTCTTCCATAGCTTAATGTATATTATAAGTATGTGTTTATTTATATTAACAGGTCGAGTACATTATAAACTTTATATTTCATATATTTAGCTACTGAGTTGTCACAAATATACAGACTATTCAAATTTAAAACAATGAGATATTATTGATTACACGCCAACGCCCTTTTTTCACTTGACCCGATTTAATTAGTGTTAGCCACAAAAACCACAAACTTAGCCGTTACAATTGAAATATGACTTTGACTTGTCAGAAACAAATAGTGAATTCCACACACAGGTTTGTAACTTTAGCTATCATTTTCTATTCCACACGACCAGTTTTCTGGAAAGGTTTGGTACATCTCAATATATTTATTAAACTGATGGTTTTTATTATTATTATTATTATTATTATTATTATTATTATTATTATTATTATTTAGTTTTTAATGTACTTCGAAAGACATTTTTGCATGTGGCTTCTCTCTCCATACAATTTTGAGCTATTGGGGAATGTTTTTATGAACGCGGAATCCCGGATTTGTTTAATATGCAATAGGATTCTACACACAGCCGCAAGGCATAAGGCGTATGTAGATTAGAAGATAATATTTTCGTTTGCCTTGCTTTAAGCTGCTTGAGAACCTTTGCGTTCATATTGACTATGAACGACAAACACCTTGTCACTCCGTGTATGAATACATATAAAATGCAATACATAATCTGGAACTACACTACCATAGGTAAACAAACATGGCTGTCATGACATCGCTTTTGATTATAGTCGAGACAAGTTTAAAAAACGCATTTACGAATTTTACAATAACGGTTCAGTGGTTAAAATTGCTTAAAATAAAAACAAAAAAAATTAATCAAAAAAAAATTAATATCATAAATGGACACTGGATGATATTCACCATAATATTGAGAGACAGAGTTTAAAAAATCAAAAGGTGTTTTTGATGGCCAGCTGAAAAAACGGACAAGAACTGGTCTTTCAAAAGCAACAAACAAACAAACAAATAACTCCTTGATTAATCAGATCTTATAAAAATTTCTTCCTATTTTGGCATAGCTGCAATATCCCCTATTGTTTTGAGACAATGTGTAATGGTACAATATTAATTTTGAGTCTCGCGGGATGTAAATTTCAATTAAAATTGGATTCACGAAACACAACAGATAAATCACAAGGTGGATTTGCACCCATCCAAAATATGTCCAAGAAACGTAGCTATGTCACATCCAGTGAAAATTGTCTGTTTCACATGCTTCGTTTGTTGAGCGGAAAAACTGAAAAATCAGCTACATGCTTTTTAATCAATATAAAAGGGATACACTGGCAACTCCTCAAAACCATAAAACATGGTTTAAGTATTACAGAACTCCTTGCTAAACTTCAAATGATCATTTCCTTAACTTTTGAGAGATATTTGCACCGCATCAGTCGTAGAGAATAAGTATACTCCTCACTGCTTAAACTGTCTAACATTTGAACGATACCCAGTATGAAGCTCGGCACATAATGTTCATGTCAAATCATAAGGGTGAATCTCAATCTAACAATGTTGACATTCCGGAAAAAAATCTCTCGGTAAATCCTTGTCTACTCTCACATATCCCAGCGCAGATTCGAAAGCTACATGCTTGGTCATTGAAATTCACCCTCATGCTACAGATTTACAAATTTCACTTCCAACATATAGCCAGCAATCTATCAACGCAAATAACACTTTTATTTCAAACTTTTTTTTAGCAAATTCTCACTTCAGTTCTTACACTTTTAACTTTTAACAGGTATTTAAATGAAAGTATTTTACTAGAACATCTCCATTTTTATTGTGATCCACGGGTACGCCTGTCAACATGGAAAAATAACAGAAGGCTGCAAAACTTAAACCATCAATTTTCATGGTCCCTGGAAGTTCATTTGATATAACGTACGCAGAATCTATATCAGCCTAAATAGCATTGTGGTCACGAACAGCATGGGTGGCTGAATGGTAAAGCGTCCGCCTTGAGAGCGAGAGGTCGAGGTTCGAAACCCGATTGGGTCATACATAAGGCATAGTAATTCGTCACGATAACCAGACATCATTCGTGATTTGTAACCATGGTCACTATGTTAACTCTGATACGGTTTTTTCTTATCATTTCAGTTTTTTGTTTATCATATTAAATTTTGGAAAAGATAATTTTAATTTTAAAAGATATGTGAACATAAACAGAAAAAAGTTAGACGTCCATTCAAGGTTTAAAATTTTAGCATTATACTGGAAGTGATAAGATTTTTGTAGCATTACAGGTACAGATTAATTGGAAAAAAAATTACTGTAAATGGATTGCTAAGTAAACAGGTTGTGTAGTAAAATAAATACTGAGCAAAGTACGCGGCACAAGAAACAAAGAAATATTGAAGCTTCTTTTGGCCACATTTCAAGATATTAAATCTTTAAATGTGGATTAGAACTTGGTTGAAGCAAAGGCATCTTTAAACTTTTTTTGCGCTACCTTTAAGCTAATGTTAATTAAATTAAAAGGTGTAGACGTGAAATATATACTGAACAAGGTATACGCTACAAGAAAAAAATCGCATATTTAAGGTCATTTTGTCCAAACTGAAAGATACTAAAATGCGTATAAAATACTCAAATATGAGTTAGAGGTTGATTGAAGTATCTGTCTGGTTTTTTGCTCTACTTTTAAGCTAATGGTTGATTAGAATTAAAGGAAGTGACGTATTATATATACTGAACAAAGAATATGCCACAAACATCGCATATTTAAGCATCCTTTGGCCAAACGTTAAGATACTTGATTGAAGCACTGTCATTTGGAAGCTTTTTTGTGCTATTTTAGCTATTTTTACAACAGCAATAAGCTCCTACATACTACAGCTTACAAGGTTGCTCAATAGCACTGGGAGTAGTCAAATTATAATTACCCCATAGGCCTTAATATGTCTTTCAGTTGGTATCAAATGATATATGGATTATTTGATGCTCTATGTGCTCTAAATGAAAATCGAAATCTTCAAGTAGTGGCAGTCTAAATATATAACATAATAAAATAAAATGGAATAAAAAATAAAATAATTAATTATTCATTAATTAATTAATAATTCAAAGTTTAAAGTCAATGTGAAGTCGGTGAATTCGTCGGTTAAGTTAGGTATTATAAAAGATGGTATATTTTTGGATGTATTTGCGAACTTTCTTGGTGTTAAGCAAGGGGAACCGTTATCCCCTATGCTATTTTTATTTTTTTATTAAAGATATTCTACAGGTAGATTCCGTTGACTAAGAAACTACAGACTTTTATAATATTAATGGATGAATGATATATATAAAACTTTTTGCGGATTATACAGTGCTAATTGGAAAAAACGCCATAGACTCCACAGCTACCATAATATAAACTTGTATATTATTGTGAGGAATGGAATATAGTTGTTAATACTGATAAGTCTAAGACAGTTGTACTCTCTCTCTCTCTCTCTCTCTCTCTCTCTCTCTCTCTCTCTCTCTCTCTCTCATATATATAATTTAAAAAGTAAATAGGTGTGTGTGGGCTCTCTGTTTCATCTACCATCCCTGAATTATTTTTGTATAAAAATTAAAAATATTAACACATGATGTGAGTGATAATTTACTGTTGCGTTAAATATCTGTATGGAAAGTTTGTTTATCCCAGAATAAACTGACATATTATTTTTGTTAAAAAATTAAAATAACAATTTGCTGTTGACGTCACAATACTGGGTGGGCACTCTGTTTCCTTCATCTTGCCAGAATAAATCGACATATTATTTTTGTTTGATAAATTTAAAATACTTTTACATGCCATAAATGATAATTTGCTGTTGACGTCAAAATACTTGGTGGGCAATCTGTTTCCTCCATCGTGCCAGAATTGATCGACATAATATTTTTGTTTAATAAAATTTAAATATTATCAATTATCACCTGCCATAAGTAATAATTTAATGTTGACGTCAAAATACTAGGAGGGCGCTCTGTTTCCTCCACCATCCCAGAATAAACCGACATAATATTTTTGTTTAATAAAATTAAAATATTATCAATTATCACCTGCCATAAATAATAATTTAATGTTGACGTCAAAATACTAGGAGGGCGCTCTGTTTCCTCCACCATCCCAGAATAAACCGACATAATATTTTTGTTTAATAAAATTAAAATATTATCAATTATCACCTGCCATAAGTAATAATTTAATGTTGACGTCAAAATACTAGGAGGGCGCTCTGTTTCCTCCACCATCCCAGAATAAACCGACATAATATTTTTTGTTTAATAAAATTAAAATATTATCAATTATCACCTGCCATAAGTAATAATTTAATGTTGACGTCAAAATACTTGGAGGGCGCTCTGTTTCCTCCATCGTGCCAGAATTAATCGACATTATATTTTTGTTTAATAAAATTTAAATATTATCAATTATCACCTGCCATAAGTAATAATTTAATGTTGACGTCAAAATACTAGGAGGGCGCTCTGTTTCCTCCACCATCCCAGAATAAACCGACATAATATTTTTTGTTTAATAAAATTAAAATATTATCAATTATCACCTGCCATAAATAATAATTTAATGTTGACGTCAAAATACTAGGAGGGCGCTCTGTTTCCTCCACCATCCCAGAAAAAACCGACATAATATTTTTTGTTTAATAAAATTTAAATATTATCAATTATCACCTGCCATAAGTAATAATTTAATGTTGACGTCAAAATACTAGGAGGGCGCTCTGTTTCCTCCACCATCCCAGAATAAATCGACATAATATTTTTTGTTTAATAAAATTAAAATATTATCAATTATCACCTGCCATAAGTAATAATTTAATGTTGACGTCAAAATACTAGGAGGGCGCTCTGTTTCCTCCACCATCCCAGAATAAACCGACATAATATTTTTTGTTTAATAAAATTAAAATATTATCAATTATCACCTGCCATAAATAATAATTTAATGTTGACGTCAAAATACTAGGAGGGCGCTCTGTTTCCTCCATCGTGCCAGAATTGATCGACATAATATTTTTGTTTAATAAAATTTAAATATTATCAATTATCACCTGCCATAAGTAATAATTTAATGTTGACGTCAAAATACTAGGAGGGCGCTCTGTTTCCTCCACCATCCCAGAATAAACCGACATAATATTTTTTGTTTAATAAAATTAAAATATTATCAATTATCACCTGCCATAAGTAATAATTTAATGTTGACGTCAAAATACTAGGAGGGCGCTCTGTTTCCTCCACCATCCCAGAATAAACCGACATAATATTTTTTGTTTAATAAAATTAAAATATTATCAATTATCACCTGCCATAAATAATAATTTAATGTTGACGTCAAAATACTAGGAGGGCGCTCTGTTTCCTCCATCGTGCCAGAATTGATCGACATAATATTTTTGTTTAATAAAATTTAAATATTATCAATTATCACCTGCCATAAGTAATAATTTAATGTTGACGTCAAAATACTAGGAGGGCGCTCTGTTTCCTCCACCATCCCAGAATAAACCGACATAATATTTTTTGTTTAATAAAATTAAAATATTATCAATTATCACCTGCCATAAGTAATAATTTAATGTTGACGTCAAAATACTAGGAGGGCGCTCTGTTTCCTCCACCATCCCAGAAAAAACCGACATAATATTTTTTGTTTAATAAAATGTAAATATTATCAATTATCACCTGCCATAAGTAATAATTTAATATTAACGTCAAAATACTAGGAGGGCGCTCTGTTTCCTCCACCATCCCAGAAAAAACCGACATAATATTTTTTGTTTAATAAAATTAAAATATTATCAATTATCACCTGCCATAAATAATAATTTAATGTTGACGTCAAAATACTTGATGGGCGCTCTGTTTCCTCCACCATCCCAGAATAAACCGACATAATATTTTTTGTTTAATAAAATTAAAATATTATCAATTATCACCTGCCATAAATAATAATTTAATGTTGACGTCAAAATACTTGATGGGCGCTCTGTTTCCTCCACCATCCTAGAATAAACCGACATTTTAGTTTAATGAAATTAAAATACTTTCACATGCCGTAAGTGATAATTTGCTGTTGACGTCAAAATACTTGGTGGGCGCTCTGTTTCCTCCACCATCCCAGAATAAACCGACATAATATTTTTTGTTTAATAAAATTAAAATAATATCACATGCCATAAGTGATAATTTGCTGTTGACGTCAAAATACTGGGTGAGCACACCGTTTCCCCCATCTTGCCAGAACAGAACTGATCAACTATTGTTGTAAAATCGCTTTTAACAAATACAGGAATTGGTAAAAAGGCGAAGCTCAATTAGCAGTGTGTTTAATCTATTGGAAGCTTTCTACTGATAGCAGCACCCCTGGAAACGTTCACTCTGCGTATGAGAGAGAGAGAGAGAGAGAGAGAGAGAGAGAGAGAGAAGGTGACAAAATAATGATGAAAATTTCATCCTTCCTTAATATCTTAAACTTAAATAATATTTCTTATGGTTCTAAATACAATCTTTTAGTCTCTTTCTGTACCTAGATTTAAATCCCTTTCGGTAAATATATCATATTGATAATTTATGACATTTCTGAAAGAAAAATTTAAATGTTTATATGATGACAAACAATTTTTAAATATGAAACGGATCATGGTTTGATTCGTTTGTCAATTTGCTTGCCGCATTTCGGTGGTTATTTCCATAATCCATTCCGGATACCCTCACCATTCCAGAACTGACTCTCTCTGTCTCTTATATGATTTATTAAAAATGTAATTACTCATTCTAATTTTTGTTTAACAACCTCTCTCTTTCTATTGTTTTGTGCAAAAGCTATTACTTTACCCCTTACCGTCTCTCAAAAAACAATCTTAAATCACTGCATCAAATTCTTCGTGTTATAAAGAATTTATCTCCGATTTTCAATTGCAGTTTTACCTTCTGTTCAAAATACAATAGTTCATTTATTCGGATAAGTATCCACGTATCCATGAATAAACACAAGTATTTTAATGAAAATGCTAAAAAATAGTTTTTGATCAAATTATTCCTTAAAATAGTTTCTAAAAGAACTTTTTATTTTTCTAAATTAAAAAGAAATTGGATAACTTCATTTCACAATACAAATACTAATAAAATGAATTTTTCATGTTTTGTTTCCAATTTATGTTGATAAAATTAAAAATTTCAATTTATTTTTTTGTCAAAATTTCTTTATATCATTTTAATAACTTCTATCTTATAATATTATGTATAAAAACAAGATTAATTTAGTTTTTTCTTTCTCCTTAGTTAGGTTAAAATGCGTTTTAAGTTTTCATTTTTCAATATTAAATGTTTTGCTTGTATAAACAAAACACCATGTTTAAAATTTAAGCAATTGAAGACGTGAAAGAAAACCTTAAGAAAATTTAGGATTTCACCGTGGCATTAAACTCTTTAACGCTAAGTTTTAAAGTAGCATAAACACCAACTTTAAGGTAGCTCAATTGGGGCTTATAAAAATATTTAAAACATCTTTAAACCGCCTTTAAGCTTGCTTAAAAATCGATTTTCTTCTTGTGCGCTTTGGACAAACACATTTTTTTCCGAATACAAACTTCACTTTAAAAAAAAACTTAATCTATTATTGGGAAACATCTTTGAGCTTAAATATATAGCATGTCTACATTTCCCATATAAATAGAATTTGACGGAGATCTTTAACCAGATTGGTTATATTTATGACAGATGGGACGTGTGCTATCAACGTAAAGTGTATAAAATATAATTATAACTTTTATTTTATATTCATATATATATATATATATATATATATATATATATATATATATATATATATATATATATATATATATATATATATATAAATCAGTTGTGTGTCTTTGGCTTTCAGACATTTTACGATTTTTCACTAACAAAGGTGATAAAATACATTTATTTTTTGTAAGTGCATTTCTTTACTGACTCTGCTTAAATTATATTATGTTGTTTAATGAGTTCTTATTACTAACAAAGGTGACAAAAGACATTTAGTTTTTGTGAGTGAATTTATAAAGAATCTTATCTTTACCGACTTTATGAAGCTGCAATTTTCAAGTTGCATCCCTAATTTGCTTTTCGCTAATAAAGGTGACAAAATACAGTAACAAACACAAATACATGTCAAACAATGTCATCAACGATTACAAACAAATCACTATGATAAATATTACCTTGACAACAACAGTTGTGTGTATATCGAAACCAAGACAATTGTTCCAATCTACATGAAACGATAATCAGTATAAGGCTGGGGACCATTCACTAAACATCCGAATTTTCTCTACTTCCCAAGTAAATATGAAAACCGCTTTAAGTGACTTCGTCCAGAATAACAACTTTAAATTGTTTTTCGTGTTCTAAATGCAAAATTATTCAAAAAAAAAAAAAAAAAAAAAAAAAAAAAAAAAAAAAAAAAAAAATACATGTATAACTATAGAAAAAACAATGATAAAATTACAACATTGCAAATATATTGGTTTAAATAAAGATACAAAGGATACAATGTCACTGGCACAATAAATAAAACAATACAAATGCAATGAAAGAAATTCATGGATACAAAACCAATGATACAAGATAAGATAACAAATAACTTGATACAAATGCATCGGTACAAATACAAGTGTTACATATTTAATGAAACAAATAACATAATTTAGTAACAACGATACAAAAATGTCGATACATTAAACTATACAAATACCTAAATACAAAAAGAATGATACAAATAAAACGATACCAATACAAGTATAAAAAATAAAGGACATCAATACAACGATACAAATATAATGATACATATACAATGATACAAATATAACAATACAAAATCAACGATAATATAATGATACACATACAACGGTACATAATTTAAAAAAAAACCTATATAACGATACAAATATATTGATACTAATACAACGATACAAATATAATGATACATATACAACGGTACAAATAAAAAAATACCTATACAACGGTACATATGTAATGATACATATAAAACAATACAAATATAGTGATACCAATATGAAGATACATATATACCGATGCAAATACCTCGATACAAGTATCACGTGTAAATTCTATCTGAAAGGCCTAATAGTCTTTTTTGCATTTTATAACTAAAAGTACCATTATAAAGTCTATGTTACCAGTTTCAGTCTGATCATTTGGAACTTGTTATATAAATATTGATGATTAAAAATATATTCAGCTTCCGCTGTACTATAAAAACATAAATGTTGTATTTCTAGATATTAAAGGAATCTTGGCGGCCAAGAGGTCTAATGCGCGCGCCTTTTACCACCTAGATTCGAATGCAACTGGGTCTGATCTATGGGAGAAAGTTTGTTAATTCGCTTGCCGAAAGTAGGTGTTTTTCCTAAATACTCCAGTTTCCTCAACCATCCCAGATCTGACCGGATCGATATATATGAAAGAATCTTGACTGGACGTAAACACCATTTATCCAATTCAATCTTTAGAATTTCAACGGCTTATTCTGTAGCTCCTAGTTAGTTAGCTTTAAACCTTAGATGGCACTGGTTCTCTTTTATAATTAAAAACATAATAAATCCTTCTCTTAACAATTGATAACTAAGAAATCTGGAATATTTGAGTTCTGCATAAAAATATTACTTTACATAAAAATACGTTATCATTCAAGCAAATATAACACACGTTCAATGTTTATACCTTATTATCATACAAAGCTTTAAGATAGTAACTATTTATTTATTCAAACAGGGTATATTTTGAAAACCGAATCTAGATTGAGAAGTATCAGATTGAACTTGATAAAAGATAGATACTTGAAATCCATTGTCTTTGATGGGGGATAATAATCGTTATAAGTTGAAATACACACACATATATATATATATATATATATATATATATATATATATATATATATATATATATATATAAGGAATTTCCACAATAATACTTTTCTTTCTGATTTGATGATGATGATGAAATTGATGATCCATTTCCTTCCAGAATGTTTTGAGTATTGGGAATTAATGACTGATCAAAACAATTGTGTTGTAATTATTTTACGGAACATTAAGGATAGATGAATATCTTTATATAATGTAAAACAGGAAGGGACTTTATCGATCGCTTATTGATATGTTTCATTAATAGTCATGTTTTACATTCGTTTGTAAGTCATCTTTTCAAGGACATCTTAATGCTACTTGTCGTGATTTCCTAAGATAACATTTTTCTTAGTCTTCATTAAAGTATGTTGTCAAGATCATCAACAAAACTTAGACACATTGTCACTTTATAAGATACCACTTTGTCATTACAGTTGTCAAGGTCATCAACAGAACTTAGACACTTTGTCACTTTATAAGATATCACTTTTTCATTACAGTTGTCAAGGTCATCAACAGAACTTAGACACTTTGTCACTTTATAAGATACCACTTTTTCATTACAGCTGTAAAGGTCATAAACAGAACTTAGACACATTGTCCTTTTATAAGATGCCGATCTGTCATTACAGTTGTCAAGGTCATCAACAGAACTTGGACACATTGTCACTTTATAAGTTACCACTATGTCAGTTCAGTTGTCAAGATCATCAACAGAACTTAGACACATTGTCACTTTACAAGATACCAATTTGTCATTTCAGTTGTCAAGGTCATCAACAGAACTTAGACAGATTGCCACTTTATAAGATACCAATCTGTCATTACAGTTGTCAAGGTCATCAACAGAACTTGGACACATTGTCACTTTATAAGTTACCACTATGTCAGTTCAGTTGTCAAGATCATCAACAGAACTTAGACACATTGTCACTTTACAAGATACCAATTTGTCATTTCAGTTGTCAAGGTCATCAACAGAACTTAGACATATTGTCACTTTATAAGATACCAATCTGTCATTACAGTTGTCAAGGTCATCAACAGCACTTAGACACATTGTCACTTTATAAGTTACCACTATGTCAGTTCAGTTGTCAAGATCATCAACAGAACTTAGACACATTGTCACTTTATAAGATACCAATTTGTCATTTCAGTTGTCAAGGTCATCAACAGAACTTAGACACATTGTCACTTTATAAGATACCACTTTGTTATTACAGTTGTCAAGGTCATCAACAGGACTTAGACACATTGTCACTTTATAAGATACCACTTTGTCATTACAGTTGTCAAGGTCATCAACAGGACTTAGACACATTGTCACTTTATAAGATACCAATTTGTCATTACAGTTGTCAAGGTCATGAACAGAACTTAGACACATTGTCACTTTATAAGATACCACTTTGTCATTACAGTTGTCAAGGTCATCAACAGAACTTAGACACATTGTCACTTTATAAGATACCAATCTGTCATTACAGTTGTCAAGGTCATCAACAGAACTTAGACACATTGTGACTTTATAAGAGCTACTTTGTCATAACAATGTTTATGCCTTATGCGCTTTTTCACATTTTAAAAATATCCATTGTCTCAGTTAGGATTTGTTTCGTGATATCTTGTTATTTACATATGTTTTCGTCCTTTTGTACTGGTCGTAGTCAGGAACTTGTTTGTTTTTACCGTACGATTTATCTCAATTTCAGTACGGGTTTTTAAATGAATTAGGTGAAGATTTAAAAAAAAAAACAGCGTTATTTGCCCCCACTTCCGGAAAATCCAAAAAAAAAAAAAAAAAAAAAAAAAAAAAAAAAAAAAAAAAAAAAAAAAAACGTGTACACATGCCTATAACTGTACATTTAAATATTTGTAAATCTTGGTGTCTGCAAATGTTACAAAAATGACGATGACGAGGAACTGATAAATATCAAAATCAATATTTCCTTGAGTGAGGACCATGGCCGTTGATTATGCAATGCCATTCATGAAAACGTGATATCAGTTTAACATAGTGCAGTTATTTTCTTTTACAAAAACCATTCCCTTTATAATATCTAATGACCGTCTAAAACCGTAGCAAGTGAAGGTCTTTATAATGTTGCATTTAGTTATAGGCATGGTTTGTAGATAATTTCATTATGAGCTTGGAGCATACGCACCGATGTACGGGAATTCCAATGAATCGAAGTTGAAACCGGAAAAATTGTATTAATTGTCCGTCATTAATATCCAAATATATTTACATTTGCTTTGCAACTTTACTAAATAAACATGTTTGAGACCTGTGGCAAATACGGTACAATAACTGACATTGATCACATGATCATTACACTATGTGTATGAATATTTCAATGAATATTTCACTGTCTGGACTATTTTTTAAGAAGTTTCATAACAAAACAACAACACAGCCTGAGAAAAAAAAAAAAATTTTAAAATATACATTGAATTAAATACACAACGGAAAATTTCCAATCATCTAAAAAGAACCCTAATTTCTCCCATAATACTGAAAAAGTGTGCATGGCACCATCTGTTCAATAAATTTTATTTCCCGAGCTATGAAATTTCACCACCAGTTAAAACCACAGACAAGTCTGGGGAATATGTAACTTAAATGCATGAAATACAACCAAAAAATTTTCAGAGGGGAGATATCTCATACAGACGAAAATAGCAAATGTCAAAAAAGAATATATATGCAAATGTTAAACCTCTGTTTCCAGTGCTTCGATAAAACTGACAAAAATCCCAAAGTTTTTCCAGTGCTTCGATAAAACTGACAAAAATCCAAAAGTTGGTTTAATCAATATAAGAAAAAGTCATGGCCGGTCCTGAAGAGTCGTATATGGTTCATGTTCAAACCACTTTTAAAACGCACATTTGCCCGTTTTTATCCGACATATGCCATGCTGCAAAAGTTGAAACTAAATACACTACTCGCTGTTTGCGGGTGACGGCCATTCAGCATCTCAATGACCTGGGGTACGAAGCTCGGCACAAATTTGTTTATGTCGAACCATAAATGAGAAGCTTCTCCCAATCTTACAACAGAACTGTCTCAACACAACAGAAAAAACGTCATAGTAACTCATTGTCAGAATTAACTCACCCTGCAAAAAAATTTAAACACCGAATCAGCTGTTGTACCGCGCCTAAATGGGTCACAATCTGGGTCGCATCATGTGCTCAGTTCCACAACTTCTACGAATAATAATGACAGAAACTATGACTTTCCAAAGCAGATTACATTTCCGTCATCCAATTAATTCACTCCTGGTTTCTTCGTAGATTCCAATTTCTCTCACTGCACTTTTAAATTTCCAAAAAAATGACAGCGAGAGTGAAACATCATTTTCGTGTCAATCTTCGAGACTGTTCACTTGTTCGTCATCCGCCTTAGGAAATTCGTTTTTTTTTAAAAATAATTTCGTAAAATTGCTATGAAAGTGACTAAATTGATGTTTTATATAAAATGTGCAAAACAATGTGATGGTTAATAAAATATTTCATAATTTTTGCGAGTTCCGTGTTTTTTCATGTTGAACTATATTTTGTTTACATTGTTACGCTGTTCCAATAATTGACCCCGCTTCTCGTTGAAGGCGGGAAAATTCAAATTGACGTGAGAAAAATTCAAAATAATAAATTAATAATTAATATAATGTAAATATAACTATTGAACAGCATAGCTATGGCAGTTATTGGATTATAAATGGCATAGCTTTGCCAGGCAAACCAATCATAACGCGCTAACGCGCGTTATTCAGTTTGCCTGGCAAAGCTATGTCATTTATAATCCAATAACTGCCATAGCTACACTGTTCAATGGTTTAGTATTCGCAATGGTGTTATTTATCCCTTACTGTGTCTCAATTGACAAATTCAATGAAGTTCTGCGTTTAATTTATTGTATTTTACCGTTTTGTAAGTTGCGTTTGAATGACCCAGTTTTTCTATGACGTAACCATGTTTTAAAATTAGATCCCACTCACTGGGAAATAACTGTTATTTCTGTTTTTATTCGAGCTTTTGTCGTTAAACCAAATGTAACATTTTTAATAAGGAACATCATTAAGTAAATCAGCGCCGTTTTAATTATTTTCCTAGGAAAACCTAACACAGCTTTAATTGACTAACGTTCTTTATATTAAGTTTTTTTTCCTATCATGTTTCATTATTACAGTTTTTTACGTTTTTTTGTAGTCTGTCTTTGCTGTTGCCTTAGTCCTTTTTTAACGAAAACAAATTAAACGAATGACTAAGAATTTAAACCATCAGTATAAAGATTTATCGAGGTCATGTGCTCAAGCGTAAAAACATTTGAACTAAACTTTAAACCCGAGACTTCCTGTACAGCGCCATCAAAACCAAATTCTATAGTGATTAAATAAGCTTGTCTTATCACCACAGTTTACAACTTCCTAAGCATCATACATGTAAACAAATTGAAATTACATAAAGATAAACTTAAGACCAAAAGCAATTTGTTTTAATATGTTTATCAGTGGTGAAAAGAAATAAATGTAAAACCTTATTCCTAGGTCTTATTACAATAAAAGGTGAAATTCAATACATTTCAATTGATTTTAGAAGTTTTAATACGCTAACTTATTTTATCTTCCTCTTAAATGTTTACAAGAAGCTATAGAATCTTCTTTATTAGGGCAGTAAAGTGTCATTCGGAATCATTTAGTTAAAGTTTTCATTATTAAAATGTAATTATTGTACATGTTACATTCAGCGCTTCTTAGCTAGTTTATTTTTAGCATTCTTTATCATTTTAAACTGTCTCAATGTTAGACCAGCAGTGTACAGACTACGTTATCTTTTTTGTTTGAAAGATGTGCAAGGAATTATTTCGTTACCGTTCTCTGAAGGTAGTTTATAACCTGTTGATATTTGGATGGTATACCTCATTTCTATCAACGAATCGTTTTTTCATTCCCTTAACACACAAGCACACACACACACAAGTTCAAAACTAACGACTCATTGTTCCAATAAATGAGTAAAATTCTTTGATAAAAGCACAATTCATCAATTTATAAATAGAATTTTGTTTAATTCTAGCTTCACAACAGCAGTGATGTAAATGTTTTTTTTTTTTTTTTTTTTTTTTTTTTTTTTTTTTTTTTTTTTTTTTATATATATATATATTTTTATATAAAAAACATAATGAGGGATATGATGACCTTTGATTAAGTTTAAACAGTTTATGTTAATTACCATCTTTCTGTCTTTGAACGTGTTAAATATCTTATTGCATTTACATCGGACTGTTTAACATCTTGTCTGTTATTTAAACAGCTTCAGATTCGCCATTTATTTATGCAAATGATTTTAACATCAAAGCTTAAATATCACCTTTTCAAACAGTTTTCTTTAGCAAAAATAATATAATTTAAGAAATTAATTTTCATTTTTATAAATAAGCATTTTTAATGTTTTAACTGAAACATTCGTCTTTTCAAATATTTTATTACAACAAAATTTCAAGATTACAATTTTCAATTTTCCAGTTTAGTTTTAACAACAGCTCTGACTAAAAAAGCTTGATCTAAACATTAAACACTTTCTTAGAAATACAATTTAAAAAATATTATTGGGACAAAATAAAAAAAAAACAAAACAAAAGAAAAAAACAACAACAAAAAAAAAAAAAAAAAAAAAAAAAAAAAAAAAAAAAAATGTCAACAGTTAAACAGAAAACAAATCTGATCAAAGATTCTACGATAAAAGGAAACGTAGATATATAAAAATGAACCACGATGTTTACATTTCCGCTGGTATTTAACGGATACTGTTCGCTTTAACATATAGTTCTTGAGGTTCCCGCCCTTTTTGTGTTAACATATCTCCATATTTTGCTTATTTTTTTTAATCTATGACCTTTGAAGTAATATAGGCTTCTTAAATGCCAAACAATAATCAACAACTCTTAAAGTATGAGATATCAATCAGAATATCTTTAAAGCATCTTAAACTTTTGAATTCCGAGACGAATTTCGTGATATACATGTACCTGAAACAAAGATATACTTCAAAACATTTTTGTTCCTTCTAAGGTTTGGATATCAAATAGTTCTTTTCTGTTTATTCTATCTCTACAATCAACTGCTTTTAGAAAATTGATCCATACTGTCCAGAAAATAGGTAATCAATTCAAATAAGGATGTTTTTGAGACTCTATAATTTAAGGCCGTAAGCATACACTAAGAAATTATATGTATCATTTGAAATAGATCTAGAACAGTGTGTGTGTGTGTGTGTGTGTGTGTGTGTGTGTGTGCAAGATTAATTGTGTATTGGAGATACCACATCGTAACACATCTTTATTTGATCATATTTGAGTTTTAAGATATTAAATTTATAAAAAAGTTTTAGCTACAACAAAAAGATCCAAAATATGACACAAGCTAAGTACACATGCTAGTGTCATTTATAACATTTCAGTTTAGATAAAAAATGTTGGTTGAATATCGTTTTATTTAGCATCAGAAATTGTTTAACAAAGTAAATGCAACGAGACTGTTTTAGTTATTTTTAAAGTGAGTTCATTTAAACAATACATATCTGATACGTAAGCTTTGGTTTGTGTGAGTATGTTTTGTTTGCTTTCACTTAAATGTACTTATGGCGATCTTTTGGGTGTTAGAACACTTTCCCACAGCGATGCATCTAATAATATTAAAAACAACTTAGTCAAATATAATGGCACGGAACCATTTAGTTGAAAAATCAGAAACAGAGTTCTTGTTTTCTTATGTGGTAGATTTATACGATGACGAGACTTGAAGTTATAACCTTATTACGTCTAAATATCTCGGCTACCTAATAATGCATCAATTGTATATATATGTGTGTGTGTGTGTGTGTGTGTGTGTGTGTGTGTGTGTGTGTGAGAGAGAGAGAGAGAGAGAGAGAGAGAGAGAGAGAGAGAGAGAGAGAGAGAGAGTGTGTGTGTGTGTGTGTATACAGTTGTGCATTTTCATACTGAATTGCAATTATGGATTGTTTGGAAAAGTAACTTTACTCCTAGCTCTAATCTCAAGTCTTGCTCACAGTGAACTACAAAGTTTATTGGTTGATAACTGCTTTACATGCAATCTAACCATATGTGTAGAGATTTTTTTATTTATGGTTTTGTAAGATTCCTATTTAAATTGATGTACAAACATATGTAACGTTGTCATGTACGAGACTATCTGGTATAATTTTTTATCTAAGGCTTTATTCATTTTATTTTTTTAAAAAAAAGGTTGAAACTAAAAGAAATTCTACAATTTTTTAAATATATAGTCTAAATGAAAAAAATTTGAAAACATTTATATGTCCTGAAATTATACTTTGACGATTTCAATTTTTGGAAACAAAAGAAAAAAAAACACATTCACTAATATTAATTTGGTTTAAATATTTAGAAGATGATAGAAATTAAAAACAAAAGTTTTCAAGTGGTCGACTCAGAAAATACGATTTACTGTGAATATATAATAAATACCAGTTAAATTTTGATGTGCCAGATGTGCACATTTCGGAAATTCATTCCTCATCAGTGACACTAAGATCGAAAAGTTTGATAGATAAAAAACATAAGCAAAACTGTTGAAAATAATTAATCTAAAGTTCCAAAATTTTAAAAACCCAATTCCAGATAAGCAGTATTTAATCTTGACATGATGTTCTGGTAAGCTAACATAAATCTTCAGTTCTTGTTTAAAATTTATATAATCAAAAAACCGCGAAAAGCATTTTACATTGTCACTAAAATTGTTTCGTGGCATATCTTTAACGAATGTGACATAATAAAATTAACTTCTTCTAATATGCTACATGAAACCTTAAAAGTATATTTACAAATAAAATACAGCAACTATTAAAATATGTTGTAATCAAGCTACAATTAAAATACTTTAAGAGTTTTAATTTAACAAACATCATAATTTAATTTATATTTTGAATAAAAAGATGCAAAATTTCAAATGTATATATGTTTTAAAAAACGACATTTTTTAAAAACTTTTATAAATAATTGATACTTTCGAGTGCATGGTAGATTTCATCATCACAAAGCCGAGAAAATGCGTCTAATATTTGTTAACGTTTGTAAAAAAAAACATTATCTCAATTGTGCGTCAAACAAGATTTTTTTTACTTAAATTTATTTATTTTCCAAGTTTGTGACTACAACGTGGACCAAAAATCACCCCAATATTGTTGATAAGTATGAGGTTGCTCTAGCTTAACTTATAATGCATATATTTAACATTCCCAAATTTTCATGTTCCTTTCATCCTCCAATTTATTTTGCACATGACGAAAGTAGCTAGCTTGGTAAGGGATGCTTACCCTTCCAGAGTACCCGTACTTACTTCCATGTAAAGGTTTACGTGTGAAACTATATTGGCCGGTTTTACAAGTCTTAACTTTGTTCTTTGGAATTGTGATTTTGACAAGTATGTTTGTGCTTTAATTTATTCACAAAGGAATTTTATAAGATGTACAAAAAATGCAACCTTTTTTAAGTTCGTAAGTTATCAATCTATGACAAAGACGCCTTAATTATGTGCTGAACTTTGACGATAACATGGTGAACCTTTATAAAGAACTGTACTTTTTAGCTTTAACAATCTGATTTGTTTTACTTGATGAAGGATCCCTATTTGTTAATACAACATGTATTAAGGTCTCTGAATGAAAATACATCGAAAATTGTTTCATTGGCCTATATTTGGCTAAGTTTACCAAAAGTAAAAAAATTTTTAGTTTTCATTCTATGTGCTTCCAATCGTTTACAATTGAATCTTAAATGCCAATAAAAATAATCAGCTAGTTCTACAACATTTCGGATTTTGTAACGATTTGGATACAATTACTTTTATTTGAAAATGTTTAATCAAACCGATTTTATCGGTAATAAACATATGATGACATTCTATATTAAAGAACTGTATGCCTCCTGGCTGTTCAAATCGAGATTTTATATTTAACCTTTAAATCTAGAAATCAGTTAAATAAAAAAGCACAAACATACTACTCCCTATCCTAATCATGGTACCAAAAACAATGTAAAAACTTTAAAAGCTGGCAAATTTGGTAATACACGTAGACTTCCATCAAGGAAGTGAGGTTGGGTCCTTCGGAGGGGTAAGCAGCTCCTGTCTAGCTAGCTACACCCGTCAAGTGCAAGTCTATTTTGAGAACAAAAAACAAAAAACTACGGTTATCAAATATATCCAGTATAAGTTTGGATACAGTGACGACATTCTTATCAACAATATTGTGATGACGGCCATAAAACTTTTTAAGGACCTTCATAAGCCTAGGCTTGCAATATTCTTGCGTCATCAATTTAACTTGTAAGCGGTTTGCTTCGTTGCAGTAATTCCCCATAGTGGGAACACGCTCTACCATAACGTATTAACTGTGAAACATATCGCCATAGGCAGGAGAAGCAGGGATATTACTGCAAAGAAACGGAAAATTGACAATAGAAAAATTAAAGGCCATCACATATGTCGTATAGCTTCAGATATAACCTTTCGTGGGTTAAACAAAGAACACTATTTGAAAAATCGATGTTTAGGCTATTTTTCAATTTAAAATATAAACGGTGTTAAGACTTTTCGGCTTTTATTAAGTAAGAACAATAACAATCTATACCTATGTTAAATGAAAGATCACTGTTTAAAAGTAAAAGATCACTGTTTAAAAGTGAAAGATCACTGTTTAAAAGTGAAAAGATAAAAGGATATCGAGAAACAAAGAGTCTTGACCATTTAAAAAAATTATTGAATGTAAGTTAACAATATAAGTTGAGTAGGCTAAAAATATTCTACAGAGAATTTATTTATTTCTAATGCAAGTGTTCCGATAAATGTCCCACAAATGTAAGATAGCACATCCTTCATGATAAAAAGGTTGCACATGGCGTGTCAACTTTCTTAGACAGGAAGAGTTTTCCCTATCGGAGCATCCGACTTCACTTTTTGATGAAAGTCCACGTGTGTAATTGAATATGTAAATATTCAGTTTTTTACTTTGTTTTGTGGATTGTGATTTGAACAGGGACTTGTATGTTTGTGTTTATATTAAGGAATAAAAAGGGTATGAATTAGATCAGAGTATTATTTGAACCAATTGACCATTGATGTGACTATGTTTTTCAAACATAAACATATCGGTCCATAAAGCTTTTTATACACAAAACAAAATGTTAATATTACACGGGTCATACTTCCTAATACAAACGAAATGTTTTTTTCGCCTTGTAATTCTTATTAATTTAAGGTTTTTTATTATCTTAATGATCAATTTTATATAAATCCAGTATTTTTTAATAAAATATTTAACTAATGTATATAAAAGTAAAATAAATATAAAACATATACATGCTAACAGCAAATGCAGTCAAAAGAAGAATAAAACAAAAAAGACAGAAACAAACAAACAAGACAAGTAAAGACAAAAAGGTAAACATATATCAGGGCCACTGATATAAGTGACGCAATGATGTAAACAAAACAGGTGCCCTGTCTTAAGCAAGATATATTATCAGTTGTGTCACTAAATGTGTTATGCCTTAAGGTAAATTCCTTCTTTGTTTCTGCCTTGCTATTCCCAAATACATATTTCAAGTGTTGTTTTCTACATTAAAGGGTATTCAGGATGGTTAGATCAACGTAGAACGTTAATTGGTCCACTTGCGGTTGTTGCCAAATAATATATTTCAACAATCTTTTTATATTGATATGTGTATTCAGAACAATTGACAAATTTTCTGTGAGCAATGCATACTGTGTTAATTGTTTCGCTTTTTGTTTTGCCGAATAAACATTTTTTAAAAATTTTATATATTTATGTGTATTTAGAACAGTGGGAAATGTTCAATACGTACAACGCTAAATGATTCGCTTCTTTTTTGTCGCCAAGTGTACGTTTTCAACTTTTTAATTAACTCTTTATATACCTTAAATATAAAGGACATATAATCAGAGACAAATAGTTTGACAATACGCCACAGATTTACTAATATATAACTAGAATTACCTTATAATTGGAGCACACTGATCCAAAACATTTTCCATGGAGTGTTATCACAATCATGACAAAAAGTATAGTCCTTGTGTCCATTTTAAATCAAACTTGCTTTACTTTTAAGACCAGTTATAAAAGAAAGTATGACTATTGGTGACTTCTTCATGGAAATATCGTCCTCAGATTGTTACAGTGTTTATATAAGGCTGCATATACATATTGATCCATAATTTACTTGCTTATTAAATCCTAATATTAGCTTTTCGGGTTCATAAAAGAGTCGAAAAATTCAGACATTTTAATAATTCTGTTCCATGTAGCTGAAAAACAAATAAACTAAGATTTTGTTCATATATAAATCGTATCTACTTCATATATCATATTCGTTATGAAAAAAAATACAGTAAAGCATAAAGCAGAACATTTAAGTCATATTATATGATGAGGAAACGGGCAAACTTGATAAGCTTCTAATATAAATCACTGCATTTGGTCGTTTCCTTTAAATCTACCATTCTTGATTTTATAAAAAAAAATTGTTGATTATTGTATGAAGTGAATGGTTGATTGATTGATGACTTGATAATCAAACAATTTACAATTGGTTTACAATCTTATCTTTTTAACGTTGTTCGACCTTCTTAACATAAATGTACACTAGATTTGGGTTTGGCAGCGATTTATATGAGACAGTAGAGTGGAGTGGAGTAATGGTGTTTTACGCCCCAGTTAAGATTCTTTCACTTATTTCGAGGCGGCCAGTTCTGTGATGGTGGAGGGAACTTGAGTGCCCGGAGAAACCCACCGACCTTCGGCAAGCGAACTAACAAACTTTCTCACACTAGGGATCTGTCCCGAGTGGGATTCGAACCCAGGCGGTGAGAGGCAATGTGATCCGTAAGCGCGCGTTATAGACCACTCGGCCACCAAGGCGATTTATAAGAATGATAGATACAATGTTACTTTTATAACTATAATTAGTACATGACATTGTTAAAGTCTATTCCCGCATACCCATATATAATGTATTTAAATGTTCTGTCATTCTGGTTCAATTTGGTTTACATAAAGACAAAATTAACCATGAAGAAA
The DNA here is from genome assembly GCA_029721355.1 of Tegillarca granosa. Lineage (NCBI taxonomy): Eukaryota > Metazoa > Mollusca > Bivalvia > Arcoida > Arcidae > Tegillarca > Tegillarca granosa. The sequence goes on from CM056608.1 coordinate 8,937,568, forward strand.
TAGTAGATGTAGCAAACAAACACAAGGGACTATAGTTGTCAGTGTACATACCTACATACCTACGACGTAACTGATTCTTTAACCTAAACGCACTGTATCCAAACATATACTGGATATATTTGACTTATCAAAGTTTCTTGTTCCTTTCATTCTCAAAATTGACTTTGCACGTGAAATGTGTAGCTAGCTAGACATGAGATGCTTACCCTTCCAGAGCACACGGCCTCACACCCGTGATAGAAGTTCACGTTTTAACTAAATTTGCCAGTTTTCAAAGTTTTTACTTTGTTCTTTGGGGGATTGTGACATGACTGGTATGTTTGTGTTTTATTTATTTCATTTATTTATTTTAATAACATAAATAGGGTGGTAAAACGGAGCATCAAGTGTCCTTAACTTGATCATATTTCATATTGTAAACGGAAATATGTTTTAAATTGTAAATAAAAAAATTCAAGACGTCTTACGTAACGTGATTGAGAGTTTAACCACCATTGAAATTCACCTTAACTACAATATGTGCGAAGAAATTATTCTAAAATTTCTAGAGGTTTACATGTGTTCATACCCTCACCAAGTAAACTGCAATCACACACACACACACACACACACACACACACACACACACACACAGATTAAATACCTAATAAAAAAATTCAAGACGTCTTACGTAACGTGATTGAGAGTTTAACCACCATTGAAATTCACCTTAACTACAATATGTGCGAAGAAATTATTCTAAAATTTCGAGAGGTTTACATGTGTTCATACCCTCACCAATTAAACTGCAATCACACACACACACACACACACACACACACACAGATTAAATACCTACTGTATTTTGATCAAATGCAATGTTTTCCTTATTAAAACGTCACACAACATCAGTATAAACATCTTAAGGGAAAACGTTTTTATTGGGAAAACCGTGAATTTAGCTAGGATGAATACATATGATAGTATCTACTTGAAACTTAACCTCAGGTCCCAGATACACCATAACATTTAAAAAAGACTTAAATATCATAACACTGTATATACGAGTTCCTAAATTTAAAAAAAAACGAACAGTTGCTTTAAGATCTTTATATAAATACTGTCGTTTTTATGAAGTACATGGCATTTGAGCTACACAGAGTAAGTATCTATTTCTTGAAAATTTCACACACATACACACACACACACACACACTCACACACACACACACACACACACACACGTCTTTTTGAATTACCACTTTTTCCAATGTATTTAGAACAAAATGCCATTGAGCGAATTAATTGTGATCTAATAGATACGGAAATGATTTGATGATATATAAATATATATATATATATATATATATATATATATATATATATGTATATATATATATATATGGCTCTTAACTTGCTTTCCAAACTGTTGCAATATTTGTTTTGTTCCTCAAGAAATTGTTTTTAACTGTTTTCGTTTTATTTTTAAAAACTTTGCGAATGCCGCAAAATCATTAAGAGAGTTTGTTTATAATTTAGATATTTGGTTGTCAGTCTGCTAGACGATAGGTTTGTTTCGCTGTTAGCAAAACATTCTGTTTTTACAGAACAAAGTAAATGTATCAAACCTGTACAAGAAAAACTTAATCATTTTTAATTTTTTTTTCTTTTAGTTTGTTTGCTGTTGGAAATCAGAAAAAATGGTCATTTAATTGGATATAATATATATACTATAGGGGATTGTCCATACAAATGTTCTTTCTAAACATGATTTAAAAAATGAAAGTGTCACTGAAAATCACGTTTTAAACATTATCTGTGTCGCTAGGTAGCACCTTTTAACACTAGAATATCTCGCTGAATAACATGTTAAGCAATTACAGCTGAAACTGAAAAGAATGTTTTTGCACCAACCAGTTTTGAAAATTGTATGTCCTTAAATTTGCTCGTGGTCACTGATAGTCATGATAATTACTTGTCATGAAAAATGTTGTGACGCAGAGTTCTGTTGTTAGATTGAATTTTAAGCAAATACAAGTATTGCTAATGAACAAATAAGTTGTACTGATAAAACTGGAATATACTCGTTATTAAATCACTGCTCTGATATAACTTTAATGCCTTACCTTATAACAAGAAAGTGGTCAATCACCTGCTGTTTGTTATCCGTTTTCTACTTCACTAGAGGAGCAACGGTGAAAAAATGATAAAGGCGTCAGCCTCCAAACTCTGTGTATAAAAGCATTTGTTCAGATTATGACAAAACTCCATATTTCGTAAATTTGTTATTAGCCATGTACGATATAGAGCATTTAAGATTGTACGCATATAAAGGACATCTACAAGGAAATAAAGCAAATGGAGACAACAGTGTTTTTGTAACTGTAATTTTATCTGTGCATGACATATTATACATATTCTGCAAGTCTAGTGTTTATATAAAAGAATATATTTATTTTTATCATTATAATAAGGAAAATAAAAATATAGATTTTAAAATGTTCTTTGTACAGAATTATCGTTCATAAAAACTTCCTTTTACGAGCCTACAACATCCCACTTATCCCTACAGATATCTCATACGTTGTGAAGGTTTTTAATTACACTTGCCATGATTTGTCAAAGTAAAAAAAGTGCAGAGAGCAAGGTACAGATCAAGGGCCATAGTACAGATCAAAGGTCAAAGTTCAGATCAAGGGTCAATGTTTGAGTTTTCATATCCGCTTCATAAAACTAAAACTGTATGAAGGTTTTTTATTAAATTTTGACAGAAGATTAAATATTTACATATGCAGACTTGGTAAACGGTAAAAAGGATATTTAATGAGGAATAAATTTCAAAAATGTGCACACATGGCACATCAAATTTAAAATGCAATTTTAGTTAAATATTTACAACCGTTTGCTGGTACCGCTCCTGGTGAAGTAAAACTCTCGAAAGTATCCATAACTCGCTAGGCCGTACTTTGTACTGTCAGAAAATATACCTTGTGGCTAAATCTCCTACGGCTTTATTTTTGAAATTTACTTAAAACTAACGTTTGATTTCTCACAAAAAACATTTAGTTTTATGTTTTTTGGAACTTTATCATAAAATCTTACAAAGATTTACACAATAGCTTGAGTATATGTATATTTTACTACGTTGTATTTAATTTAAGGATTCCTATATTTCTTGGCTAAATTTGTTTTATTAGTTTATTTTTAAAATTATTTCCTGTATTTATGGGTGTATCACTTAATTCTGTTTCCGAAGGCGTGCTTGTTTCTCCGATTTGACGTAAATCAAGTAATGTCGTATAAATGATAAAGTATTTTTAATTTCCGTTTAATTAAACATTTACAGTAACCGACTTCATAGGAACTCGCCGGAATAACACGCGATCAATACCTTAACGTTTCTGCAGATAAAATAAATAACGTTTACGTAAAAAATTTCCGAGAAAAGCGTCGTTATATTGATATAAACGTCACCTTATTACTGTCCAGCACATGCGCTATGAGATACAACGTGGTGCAAAATTCCATTAATGATTAATCAAAATAAAAGTTTAAATAGTTAAAAGTGTCTAGAAAGAAGAATAAGTAATATTTATATATAATTACAAACTTCACGTTGTTATACGATTTAGAGCAATTTCATTGGTCGCTTCCTGTCAAATGACGTTGTTATTTTCCAATAACAACGTTTTCTACAGGAACTTCTTTCGACAAGTTTTGGGGATTACCCAACTTTGAGTTCTATTAATAGTCTAAGTTATTTTTAAATTGTAAACAAATCGGAATGTCTTCGAGGTCGGCAAATATTCACCTAGACACATTAAAATACTTCAATTTTTGAGATTAAAATTTTGCAATAAATTATTCAACTTGATGTGTTCTAATATTTTTTCACCAAAATATTCAAAACTATTAAATATTTATTTATGAAATATTTTTATCTCTTTGTAATCCAGTCGCGGAGAACCCCTTTTGTACAACCCTTAAAATCCAGTCAGAATTTTGTTACACACCTAAACCAATTTCTAAACGCGTGTTTTCTGAATTCATGCAAAAAATATCAAAATATTATAATTGTAGTCAGGTATACACTGCACATCGCCCGAGAGCCACAGCCACATCTATGCTAAGTGATGCTGAATTTCAGTTACGCCACATCACGCTTATGTCAGACCACAGAAACGAGGCCTCAGTTTACAACTATAGTAGGGACTGTTCTGTTCACAGAAGAAACATATCAGTGATACCCTGTCGGGTAACGTTCAGTCCAATGCACCCACTACCGCTTGTTTAACTTCCACATCTCTGATCAGCCATTACAGCTACCACCGGTGTCATCATTAGGCTAAACGAAATCACGTCGTCTCGCTCCCAGTCCATAGTTTGCCAAAAAAATCGGTTTCAACCAAGAAAACATTAATTCCATTTCATTGGTTCCACGGTTTTTTAAACACTGTTCATGTAATTTTCTTTGTTATGGGAAACGTCAACCTGCTAGTTGACACGCGTGTCCTACAAACGTATGATAGTCGTACGTTGTTGTTGGTAAATGTGTTGTCACGAGACATAATATAGTACCTTTTTTCTCAAAATATTTAATTGTAATATCATTTATATATTGACTGAAATTAACAAGAAAATGAATAAAAATACATTGATTTAAAATCTTTTTCAGTTTTTACAAGACATTTAATCGTCTTTTAAAGGTGATATTTAATGTATTATAACGCCCCGACGTTGTAACATCGATTTTCGGAAAATCAGCTCGGCAGTTTAGAAATATAGTCAGCTTAAAAAACTGTTAAATTTCGGGTTTGTAATTATAAGAATTGAATTTCACTTTTTACATTGTTATCGGGGTGTAACAACATGAAAATTATTACAAAATTATGCGTAAAACTGCTTCGATACGCTACGCAGTTTCACACAATTTGTAATCATTTTCACGTTGTTACACCCCGATAACAACGTAAAAAGTGAAGTCAATTCTTAACTAAAACGTGTATCTTGTTGGCACTTAAACGACCACTTTTTATGAAAGACACATCGGATTGAAAAGAAACGAAAAAATAGTCTTCAGACATGTGACTTTAAAACTAGTGATAAATCATTTTTGACGGTACTAAAGTTTATATAATAATAATAATAATGATAATAATAATAATAATAATAATAATAAGTATACCATAACATATACTGTAAAATATAAATATGTGTTTTAGTCTCATATCAAATAATGTAAAATGTTATATTAATGATATTGTAATTGATATAAATTGTAAAATCCGGTTATTTGCTGACGACACTACTCTCTATTGCATTGTTGATGACCCAACCCAATCATTCCTTATGCTTAATGCAGATTTAGAAAAAATTAACCTGTGTTCAAAAAATGGTTAGTCTCATTTAATCCTCAAAAAACAGAATCAATGATCTTTTCCAGAAAAAATAGAAAACCATTTCATCCCTGCCTTTATATGGATAACATATTAGTCCAAGAAGTCGAAGAACATAAGCACCTTGGTTTATTTTTCACTTCCGAATTTTCGTGGCATTATCATGTTGAAAATATTGTTAAAAAAGCAAACTCACGTCTTTCAATCTTAAGAAAATACAAATTTATTTTATCAAGGGATGTTTTAGAAAAAATATATATCAGTTTTATCCGACCATTACTAGAATATAGCGATGTTGTGTGGGGGAACATACCAGAAAATTTAAAATTAAGAATTGAAAAAGTTAATTTAGAAGCTGCCAGAATTGTCTCTGGTGCAACGCGCTTTGATAGTATACAAATGCTTTATTCTGAAATGGGATGGGAAACATTAGAGAAAAGACGAAATAATCACAAATTAGTCCAATTCTATAAAATGTATCATAATCTAGCCCCTCCATATTTGTGTATGTTTATCCCACCTTCACAAAACGATATCCATCCCCATAATACTCGTGGTTCCCATAATATTTGAAGTATATCATGTAAAACTTCTTTTTATCAAAATTCCTTCTTGCCATTCACTATTACAGAATGGAATAATTTACCTAGTAATGTAAGAGATAACTCCTTACCAATTTTCAAGACATTTATTAACTCTTATACCAAAGTTCCAAATTTTTATAATTGTGGGACAAGATTGGGTCAAATACTCCATACAAGACTACGATTGCAATGTAGTTCTCTTAAGTATCATTTATATGGTAAACATTTAGATCCAGAACCCTTTTGTAGATGTGGTCAAGTAGAAGACACCAATCATTTTCTTTTATATTGTCAGAATTTCAGTCATATTCGAACAACAACAATATTTACACTCCCTTTTGTTCTAACAGTTGATAAATTATTGTTTGGTACCCCCTACTTTGTCCTTCGAAGACAACAAAATTATATTTCTCACAGTACAAGAATTCATTTTAAGAAGTAAACGCTTTACTTAACATTATTTACTGTCTTCAATTTAATATTCAACAAGCGAGGTCATGGCTTTATCATTATTCCATTGTCAATTATGTTATTATTATTATTATTATTATTATTACTACTACTTAATATACATCCATTTTATTTTATTTTATTTAACCAACAACATAATTATAATTATTATCAAGTTTACGATATATTTATTTTTTTTCAGTGAAATATGAAAACACTCATATATCTATTTTTTACACATGCACTCACTTTGAATGCATATTTATTATTATTATTATTATTATTATTATTATTATTATTATTATTATTCCATCACTAATCATTATTATCAGAAGTCCATGAATTAAGTATTTATGGACTTTTATTATTATTATTTTAGTATCATTTATTATTATTATTATTATTATTGTTATTCCACCACAATATATTATTTATGTTATTATTACTATTATTATTATGTAATTGATTATACACCTTCATTAGATGTTTAATTTTTTGAGATAAAGGAGACTGGTTAATATTAGAGATATTCTCTAGTTCCAGAATCCTAAGAATTTATTCATTTGTAATCATGTTAAATGCATTATATATTTAATTAAATAAAATATTGTTTAAACTAACTAAAATGTTAAGGGTTATAAACAGTCATTATGCCGCTCATAATGAATTTGCGATAGGCCAGTATTATTCAACAGCGACGGCATACGATAAAACTTATTTTATTACTAGTATCTATAATCATTTACTTTGTCATTTGAAACAAAAATAAATAAATAAATAAATAAATAAATAAATAAATAAATAAATAAATAAATAAATAAATAAATAACTTTTTCAGTTTCTAGTAATGTTCCGTTATATTCACTAGTTGAATCCAATATTGATTGAACAGCCAAAACTCGGCCAATCATTATCGTTTTGCATATGAGTGGCCGATTAAGTAAAATGTCAACAACGACAAAATATAGTCTATATTTTTTTTTTATTAATTAACAGTTCAAAATTAATTGATATTATATTCAAAATTTAAAGTTAAATTTAAACTAGTGAAAGAAGCGTTAGTAAACAAGCCAGAATGAAGGGAGGACAAAGTATCAATTGTCTGGGACGGGTTGCTATTTTAAGCTAACTCGACAGACCGGAACATGGAAAAGTTGCCATTGGAGTGGTATTTGAACTTGCTGTTATACAGAAAACTTCCGACTAGCATTAACTGCAGCGGACCAAGTAGCACTCATTGACTGTTTTGAACTGTAGAGGAATTGCTTTAAGATCTTAAAGAAGCTTTATTTGGATGGCCAAACATGAACATGATTTTTCTTGTTTCAAAATCGGCATTGCTCATAGATTGCGCGTAAAGAAAGTGAATCTATTGTAGTTCCAATCATTATTACGTCATGCGTATTGATTCTCATCATTCAGGACTACTTGCACGAGTCTTATTTATCGAAAATGAATAATACTCGTTGAAATGTATTCATCGAAGACGAAATACTCGCGATTGTAAATATTGTATGAAAACAAAAATAAACACTGTGGGAGCGAGTTGGAGTGGGATGGAGTAATGGTAATAATGCACAATAAAGATTAACTTACATAGAGGTGGTTAGTTCTGGAAAGGTGGAGAAAACCAAAGTACCCGAAACCAGAGTCTGCCCAAGCGAGATTCAAACCCAGGCGGTGAGAACGACTTTATTTTCCTACTTTACACTCAGTCACCATGGCCGCCATATTTTTTCGGTGCCTTAAACAGTAAATTAAGCATACTTCTTGATATTAACTCCGGTGTCTGTTCACTGTCAAATATTTTCCAAATTTCTATGAAGCCTATTAAAGCCTTTTAAATCTATTCTTATGCAAACATGACAATTATCACTAATATGTACGTCTGACATCAATTATAAAATCAGTTGAAGCTAGTCTCAAAGAGTCCTTAAATAGGAGATAGTTAATATTTTACAAAGTCATTTGTGATTAAATGGTTATTATATATATATATATATAACAACACACTACAAAGACTTTTCCCCAAAGCATAATTCTAACATTTTACTTACGTTACTAGGTAGCAACACTGATTGTGTTTTATTAAATCTGCTGTGTTGATGAACAAACAGACATGAATCACAGTCTCTTTTAATTATTTTTACCATAACGATCACATAGAATTTTGCTCGGGGGTGGGAAGAATCGTAAAAAGGTTTAGTTTGAATTCTAATAACTGTTATCCCTATAGGCTATTTTAATTTTATTTTTCGTTGAATATCTTTTGTCTGACTTTGTTGACCCGTGTTAAAAAAAGAATGAACACACACACACACACACACACACACACACACACACACACACACACATTCAACATAAGTGACACAGGGGACAAAAATGTTGATAGGTAAAAAAAAAAAGCCAAACATTTTAAACTTTTGAAATCCAAAGTTCAGAAATTATATGTATATGACAACATAATCTGAACGATTATTCCATTGAAAATTTATTCTTTTACTCATTCTGGCCTAAATAAAAACTGCTTGATGCATCAACTGAATGGTCAGATGGATGTAAACGTTATGTAAGAGTTAAGGGGATTAAAATTCCAGAGAACTGTAAGGCTTAGTGTAAAAATACAAATACAGGGGAGATACATTTGTTATTTACCATCCGTTTCCTCTTTGAATATTATATAGGCGGTAAGTGCTGTATAGGTACGAAGTCTATAAAAAAAATCCCATAGGCCGCAATGTTAAATAGTACAACTTTGGGTGCTATTTTTTTAACTTCATAATATTCGTTGAGCACCGTGCATTTAGTATGATAAACTACAACCTTATAGAAGTAAAATCCATACCGGTACACCCCAGCATGACCATGGAATTTTTGAGCTATCACAGGATGTAAACATATGGGGTCAGTTCTGCACTGACTATTATGGCAATTTCATTATAAACAGTTATGATCTAATAAAATCCAATAAAATTTTTAAAATAATTTTTGCCAAGTAATTTTATCATTTTTATTTACCAAAATATTCTTATTTTTGGTTAAAGAATTTCAATCACATGGGAGATGACATATATTAACCAATCACAGCCTGTCAAAGTCAGTTTACCTTATTACTGAGCAGGGTAGACACAAGGCCGCTTACAACACATGGATGTTTTATAGTCTTCATACCTATATATAAAATTATCAAATAAATGTTACCCAAAATTATATCTGAAACACACTACTTATGATTTTTGAGCAAAAAAATAATAAAAACATAGACATTTTACCAAAACATATTGAAATGTGAGCATTCATAGAAGCTTTGTTAAATCTAACAGAAGGAGGCTATCATATATTCTACCACACAATGTCACAATAATGTTAATGCAATAAATTTATGTTACTTAGGTGACTACAGACTGTATTCAGTTCATTCTTATGTTTGCAGAAATGTTGTCTGCAACTGGCAGTAAAAGTGCATATCTTAGTTCTGATTTCAAAATAGACAGGACTCCAAAGAATGCAACTAAGCGAAGAAAATGGATAGAGTTTCGACTTGTCGGAAAGCCCTAGAAACAACCAAATTTGGTAAAAACACTCAAAAAGTTGAGGCTAATAATAGGTAACTGAGAAGAAGCTTACCTAGAAATGTAACTATTTCAAAAACATGCACAGGTCAAGGTCACAGTGTTGTACAGTGTCAATATTGGGCCTGGTCAGACTTTATATGTCCAATTGTACAAGGCAGTAAGGTACATGTCAACCTGTCAAAGGAACAAAAAATTGACAAAATCAAAAAAAAGTCTATAAAAACTGATAACTTTAAGCAGGCACAACAAGCATAGCATGAAAAAATTATGAAATGTATGAAAAACATGTAGTGGATGTGACAAATAAGGAAAAATGACATGCCGCAACTCGAGATCTCGAAACCAAATTATACCTCACTGTGGACAAAAATCAAGAACAAATGTGACCATTCTTATCAAAGACTGATAAATTAATCTTTTTTAAATTTTTTAAAATATACATAATGAAAAATGAGTGCAAACACATAGTCTTTGAGGTTTAAAATGCTTCCTTTCTTTCATTTATGTGTTTGGTCTTCAAAACAAGATGGGGGGGGGGGGGGGTGCCAAGTATGTTATGACACTGGTGTGGTATATCCAACACCTGGTCAAATGCATCATGGTGAGTTCAACATGATTATAAAGGCACATCCAGTTTAGCCTATCGACTTTCTCATGCTTCCTTAGTGATAAAACTGCCTACAGGCCAGACAACTCTTATCTGACCATAGCCAGATGCATACCGAGCACCCCAAATATCCTAAAATCCATGTAATTTGGCAAAATAAAAGAATTTGACTCTAATTTAGCTTGATATTTGGTTACAAATGCCTCCATTATTTTAAAAATGTAAACATTTCAAACCTGGACCATGTGCCACCTTAGCATCTTAAAATTTTCAATTTTACTATAGGTACGAAGTCTATAAAAAAAATCCCATAGGCCGCAATGTTAAATAGTACAACTTTGGGTGCTATTTTTTTAACTTCATAATATTCGTTGAGCACCGTGCATTTAGTATGATAAACTACAACCTTATAGAAGTAAAATCCATACCGGTACACCCCAGCATGACCATGGAATTTTTGAGCTATCACAGGATGTAAACATATGGGGTCAGTTCTGCACTGACTATTATGGCAATTTCATTATAAACAGTTATGATCTAATAAAATCCAATAAAAATTTTAAAATAATTTTTGCCAAGTAATTTTATCATTTTTATTTACCAAAATATTCTTATTTTTGGTTAAAGAATTTCAATCACATGGGAGATGACATATATTAACCAATCACAGCCTGTCAAAGTCAGTTTACCTTATTACTGAGCAGGGTAGACACAAGGCCGCTTACAACACATGGATGTTTTATAGTCTTCATACCAATACCAATCTTCAGAAGTTGCATAAGTGTTGGTAACCGAAATTGTATTTTAACAATAAGTTGTAATATAAAAAAGAAACAAATGACAGTATCAACACATCGAAAAAATATTCATAGAACTTTTATAAAATATAATTTTCTCAAAAATTCTCATAATGAATCCGATTTTCAAAATGCATTTTTGAATTTAGAAACAAATGCGATGAAAAGGGAAATGAGATATACAACTATTGGTCTTAATATGAGCCTAAACAATTCGTAGTACTTGAAATATCTTTCTTATCAAGTCTTTTGTATCTTATGTATAAAAATGATAGAGTACGAGTTTGAGTCGGGATGTGGAAATTCCGATCGAGTGGTCAGATTTTTTTTGTATCTCAAACGAGGCTTTGTCGAGTTCAGGATGAAAAAAGTCTGACCACGAGGTCGGAATTTTCCCATCCCGACCTCAGTCGAGTAATCGATTAGATTTCTCGCATATAATTTACGAAAAATACCGGAATCTCTACTTTTACGATGCAAGAATTTGCTAGGGGATGAATACAAGACATGAAACAATAACAACTAACATTTCACTCACAGCAGAATGTGAACCTACGCGACAACACAAAATAACGATATTTCTCTTTATATATATATACTGTATATTTTTTTTTAGTAGAAATAATATTATTTTTCATAAAAATATTTTTTGTCGTTTTCAAATACTGTATAGTTGCTTTTATTCACTGTTCACAGTTTTGCTTTATACCGCGAAATTGAATACCAAGTGAATATTTTCATGTAGATTTCATTAAATTTCAACTATAAAACAATAAATGAGTAATAATTGAAAAAGAAAACATCAAATCTATTGATGAGCGGCGATTAGGTCATGTAAACATCAATCCTGTTGTCGTGACATAACAGTATATGATAATTAGTATGTATTGTACAAAAAAGTCACCTGTTGTTAACAACAATTAAATACCGGCCAGTGTTAACGCCTTCTGTATCATTGATCTATAGGTAGATAATTTGTCAATGGTTTTATATTGGATAATCTAAGGTCAATGATTACATCGGAAATACCGTGACCTGTCTCCAATTGACGTTGTATTTCACCCGTGTAATGTTTGAAACTCGGATTTCAAATGACTTTTAAATACGTTAGGTATTATATCAAAAGGTTTTAACTAGCCAGTACATGCTGTCGGGATGTATGCCAAGCGAATACCGTTACGACCTAAAAGAGACATTAGTACCTCCCCTCTATGCGCTTTGTATACATCATATACACAGAAAGCTTTGCTCTTAAGCGGAAGGCCAAGTTCCTTACGCACACTATCTACATTCGGGACTATGACTTCATTTACATAATATTCAATCATTGACTCGAATGTACTCAAGTGACTTTCAGTATGGGTGATGTTCCATGTTTTGCAACTCACTATAAAACATTTATTTATTAGCGTTCATGAACACAGTTTACCCGGTCAGTAAACACATATCTATGCAGTTAATGGGAGATAATCCATACAGAAAATGTATTAACACTGACCGGTAAACCGCGAAGTTTTATACCCGTGAATTAGTTCAAGTGTCGGAACCGCGAAATTTTATCCCCCAGTTAAACAACTATACAGTAGTTTTTTTCCACTAAATTATTACCCTTGCAAATAGAAAAATCGGTCTTCGTTTAATTCAGATAGGCTACACGTGCGCACGCAGTCAGTGATACGGATAAAATATAGTTCAACCAATTCAATGAGTTAAATCTATCACATCTGCGAGAAATATATATACTAACGAAAAAAAGTAACTGTGCATCAATAAAATTTATAATTTCGCTATTAATACTGAATGTATAAATTCTTAAATTTGCACAAATGGTAAGTGTATATACCTCTATCATATCGCTCGGTCATTGCATCAATTGCCGGTGATTTTTACGCTTCATGCGCACGGGTCGGTTTTCACGCAATTGTCGCCCAGCATTTCAGAGTGACAATATTTTAGGAATAATTTACTGTTGTTTGTTGTTTGGACACCAGAAAACCAGAAAAGCAAGTTTATTCGGTTGAAAGCTTACATAGTGTAATGCCTAGGCTAAATGAAAATGATCACCTCCGCGCAATTGGTATGCTTGATGCTGGTATGACCCAAAGCTTTGTCACTAGACATTTTGGTGTCCACAAAAACACTGTTTATGCTTTATGGAGACGATACAAACAGTTTGGCACCACTAGAGACCATCTTCGTTCAGAACGTCCACGCGTAACGACACGTCAGCAAGACAACCATATCCGGCTTGTGCACCTCCGGAACCGTTTCCAAACAGCCAGTACTACTGCCCGGATCATTCCTGGACTACGCCCAATCAGCCCCAGAACAGTACGGAATCGTTAACGGGAAAGACATATTCGCCCACGACGTCCGGCAATCCGTCCAATTCCGACGTCATCGCACAGCTCGTATTGCATGGTGCAGAACACATTTACGCTTCAATCGACGAGACTGGGCACAAATTTTGTTCACCAATGAGTCCAGATTTCACTTGGACAGCAGTGACGGACGCTCCAGAGTGTATCGGTGCATTGGAGAACGTTTCCATGACGCGTGTGTGGTGGAACGACGTTCGTTCGGTGGGGGCAGTGTAATGGTTTGGGGTGGCATCACAGCGAATGACAGAACTCCTCTGGTAGTCATCGACGGGAATTTGACCGGTGTACGGTACCGTGATGAAATCCTACAGACCCAAGTCATCCCATTCATTCAAGGACAGCAATGTAACGTCACTTTTCTGCATGATAATGCAAGACCAAAAGTCGCACGGGTTGCAATGGATTTTCTGGCACAGCATAACGTCAATGTGTTACCGTGGCCAGCCGTTTCACCCGACCTTTCTCCAATTGAACACGTATGGGATGAAATGGAACGCCGATTACATCATCTGCTCAATCAGCCTGTTACATTGCAAGGGTTGGCCCAAGCGTTATACCAGATATGGAACAACATCCCTCAAGCATTCTTTAGGCATTTAATCAACTCTATGAGGCGTCGCTGTCAGTCCTTTGTAATGCTAATGGTGGTCACACATGATACTGATCTTGTGAACTAGCTTTTACTATCTGCCGTTTCTAGTCCCCTGCGTATGAAATAACAGTATCTGTAACCTTTTCAATGACATGAATTTGTAAAAAAATTAATAAACAAATACAAAATTATTCATTGCTTACTATTTTCAAATAATTTATAATCTCACATTTCAGTCATGCACAGTTACTTTTTTCCGCTAGTATATAATAGGTATTTTTGTTAAACGTTTAAAGAAATTAAAAAAAAATAAACATAACGCAAAAAGAGATTTTCTAATCTGTGCAAAAATATGTAACTATATAAATGAATCTGAACCAGAAAAAAGAGTGTCCAAAAAGTAAGAAAAACCAACGGAGTTTTGCAAATGTGCGGAAATTATTCAATTTAATTTAATTTTAATCTGTTTAAAAACAAAACAAAATAATTAAGAAATCGCGTATAATTGTTTTTTGATATTTCCATCAGTTTGGACGTGATTGTAATGTTTCATAAACAACAGGTGTGCTGCCAATCGATTATACTAGGGACACACACTCCTTGAGATGTTTACAATGTACAATGTACAATCAAATACAAACCTACCCGCAAAATCACGTCTCAAATGCCAAGTAAAAAAAAAAATTAAAACTGGCTTATTCGGTTAAACACGTGAACTTTAATCAGTAAGTACGGGTGCTCTTTCGATAAAGCTCGCTACACCCGTCATGTTGAAAATAAAATTAAAGAAAGAAAAATTAAAACATGATTAAGTCTTTTATAGGCTCTTTTCAAAAAATGTTTTTATACGCAGTTACCAATTAAAAATTTCATGTAATTTTATATAAGCCTGGGAATCTTCTAGATATATTTTTATAACTATAATATGCTGATTCTTTTATAGATAATATATAACACAATACCTAATGAATTTTGATGTGCCATATGTGCATATTTTGGAAAATCAGTCTCATCGGTAACACTAGGGGCCGAAAAGTTTGATAGATAAAAACATAAGCCAAACAGTTGAAAATAATGAATCTAAAGTTCCAATAATGAATCTAAAGTTCCAAGATTATATGAATCCAAATCCAGCTAAGTAATGCTTTGCATGAGAGGATAAACCTTAGTTTTAAAAAAAATCAAAAATTAAGACGGCAGAAAATTTTGCTAAATAGTTTTTTTTTTCTGACAGTGAAAAGTACTGCCCAGGGGTAGTAAATATATATCACAATACTTGTAAAATTTTGATGAGCCATATGTACACATAAATTAAGCTGAGACGATGTAAAAGACAGAATGTGTTGTTGTCTGTACAAAACTGTTTAACGCACAAACGGTCAATATGGTGTCATCAAGTAAAAGTGAAAACATTTATTTTGAAGACTCGCATCTAACTTTTAAAAAAAATAACTTCATAAAATTGTGTGTCCAATCAACAAGATACGGTAGGACAAATGAAAGCCTAATGACAATTTGTCATAAGGCTAGCAAATAACACATTTGACATTAGAAAAGCCATTTCTAGACATTTAAATGATGTAAAACGAGCAACCATGCGATTGATTTTAATTTTTACAATGGAGTGACGAAAAATTGTTTTTAAAAAACGGAATTTAGCAAAAGTAAGTTTTCTATTCAATGTGATTTTGTTTAAAAACAAGAAAATAATGTAGATTTATATAAAATTAATTAAGACATTCTTAGGTGGGCAGTGCAGTCAATTTAATAAAACAACAATAAGAGTGGCGATAGATAAAAATATTTGCGTCATTCTCACATTTTGTTTTTCCTATTTTGGTATCACGTCGTGAGTTGATGAACAAAACAACAGCAGTTTATCAAAACACGACAGGTGTGCATGTCAAATTGGTACCAACTGTTTTCACAAATGCTTACTCCTTGATATGTTTGTTGGTCACTCGCAATTTGATGGAGATGGTAATGATAAAATATTTTGAAAATTGAATTTTGTATACTGTTTATGATAAATACACAAAACATGTACAGTCAAACACAAACAGATTGATCAGTGTCCAAATTACAATACCAAAATTAAATAAAAACTTTAAAAACTGAATAATTTTGTTATTACAGTCTCTTTGAAAGTAAACAAACGTAACCAAATTAAGTTCGGATTTAGTCAAGGCTGTTAGTTTCAATTCCTTTTTTCAAGTTAATCTCACAAATCGTGATTATCAGTTAAAATCTAGACGTTTGATGTTGGGAGGTAAAACTAAATAATGAAGTTTTTTATGTCACGTACTGGAATAACCGTTGCTTGTCTGCTACATATAGTAATGTACTACATCAACAGTGTCTGTAAACATGTAAATGATTGTATTGTTTTCAATACAGTATTTTCAACTGTTTGGCTTATATTTTTCATGTATCAAACTGTTCGGTCTTAGTGTCACTGATGAGGAATGAATTTCCGAAATGTGCACATCTGGCTCATCTAAATTTAACTGGTATTTGAATTATATATTTCATACAACAACAAGAGGTGTAATCAAAACAAGGTAGGTGTGGATGTCAATCGATCAACCTGTGAACCAACCCCCTTCCTTGCAACTATGCACTCCTTGAGATATTTGCGTCATACCAACAGTTTCTAATTCCTGATTAGTTATATCTTCTTAATGTGATGGATATTTTTATGATAACATATTTCAAAATGAGAAATAAAATACTGATTTCAAAGAAGTGCATCAAAAGTTTACAATCAATCACAAATATACCCGTCCATATTCAAATCACAATCCCAAAAACTAAGAAAAACTTTTTTATCTCGCTTATTTAATTAAACGCCTGAATTTCCACCAGTAGGTAAAGTCGGATGCTCGGGAAGGATAAGCACCATTGGTTAAGCTTGCTTCACCCGTTAGGCTCGAAAACAAATTAACGTAAAGAAGGAAAAACGGATGTTTATTATGGGGTATTTATCTTAGTCTTTTACAGGCTCTTTTGAAAATATTGCTTTCATTAGCTGTTACCTATCAGAAATTTCATATTTTTTATATAAGCCAGTGAATTTTCTAGATATATATTTATATAATATACTGATTTTTAGTAGATAAATTAACCTGACGTGATATAATGGTAGAATGGGGTGTTGTCTCTACTTTTGTTTTAAGAAAAATTTTTTTGAAAAAAAAAACAGCCAACATAGTGTAAAAAATAAAGATGATACCTCTTTTATGGAAAACTTGCATCTAAAATTAAAAAAGAATCATAAAATGATAAAATTCGGGTGTCACATCAACAAGATACGGTAAGCTTTTATTTAGGCCTAATTTCTCTTAGGCTAACAAAATAATGCATTTTACAATAGAACGCTATTTGTAGACAATCCAGAAGATTAAAACAAGCACAAAAAGTATGCAAAAAATTCTAAAAAGGGGATTTTTACAATAAAGTTTTATTTTTAAAATATTTTTATATTATAACCACTGGAACAATAAAAAATACTAACTATTATGATTCTGACAATGATACCTTATATCTGTTGTAGCAAAATCAACGAAAAAGAGCAAACCTGTTAATAATTGTGATTCTGGCAATGGAGTGTCGATAAATAATTTGTAGGGAAAAAACCAAAGGAATATAGCAAATACAAGAAAATCTTTAGTTTTGTATTTACTCTAGTTTTGTTTAAAAGCAACAACATAATATCAAATTGCATATAACTTAGATTAAGACATCAGTTTAATCAAACAACAACAGGTGTGTCGTTTTCAAAACACGGCAGGTGTGTTTTAATTTTTTGTTCTGGCGACCAAACATTTATCTCCAAAACACACTGTGCTAGAGATGGTTACGTCGTCCTCACAGTTTGCTTTCCTGTGTTGGTATTTCCCTGTAAGTTGATGAACAAAACAACAACAGATTATCAAAACACAACAGGTGCGCATGTCAAATCTGTACAAACTGTTATAACACATGCGCAATCCTTAAAATATTTGTTTGCCTCGTCACGATATGATGGAGATGGTTATGATGAAATATATAAGATAATTATATTCTGTTTCTGATAAGTGCACTTAACACGTTAAGCCTAAGATAAACAAACTGGTCAGTGTCCAAATCACAATACAAAAAGCAAAGTTAAACTTTCAAAACTTAACAATTCTATTAAGCACGTGACTTTCCTCCAGGAAAGTGAGGCCGGGTGTTCCGGAGGATAAAGCACCTCCTGTCTAGCTAGCCAAATTTAGGAAAAACAAATAAAGCTTTAAAATTTATTTGTCCATTCTTTTATTGGTTCTTTCCACAATATTATTTTTTACGCAAGGCATCTGAAAATGTAGCATGTTTTGATACCAACCACTGTCAAAAATTACATCTTTAAAATAGCTCATGTCATTGTGTCAATGAATAAAATGCTGTGTTATCGACCAGTGTCACGAAAAAAAAATGTAATTTCAATTACCTAATTTATTGAGCAGAATGTTTTCGATTACTTATGTCATTAAATCATTAAATGGTAATTTTTAGCCACGAACAAAATCACAAAATTCCATGAGTCTAATACTGATAAAAATGACATTAAAAGACACAACGCCTTAGTAAGTATAGTGTCCTACCTTATTTAAAAAAAGAAAAGGTAAACCCTGCATTTTTGTATTTTGTTCTCCGTACTGATTCACTAAAAGAACGTTGTTGACCGTTTCCTTAAATCCTATGCTTTAAAACGCAAGATTTCATATTTTATAGATGTAACACAATAAAAGCAATTCAGGTGTTTTAAAAAACACAAAATTATGAATTTTTTCAAATAATTGTGATTTGATTGATAATATACTAGTAATTAAAAATTAAATAAAGAATACCAAACTAGAAAAATGCTAAAATATGATAACGATTGTTATTTTGACAATTAATTTTCGTTTAAAAAATTTGTAGGAAAAATACAAGAAAATAATGCAAATTTTTCACTTACGTAAGTTGGAAATTAAGCATAATAATAATAATATTAATAATTATTATTATTATTTTAATGAAAATAATAATTCTAATGAAATGCAAAAAAAAAATGATTTAGATGTTTCATTTTTGTGTAGAAAAAGTCAAAATAATGTAAAATATTTCCAAAAAATAAATAAAAAAAAAAAAAAGTTAAAGATTATTGAGAATTTAACAATTACATGTTAAAATAACTTTTCACAAAATCCAAAGTACTTAATGATTACAATATTTTTTTTTTCTCTTCCAAATAACAATTCGAAAAGCAAAGTAAAAATTCCAATAAGTGTCTAATTCAGATCAGCAGTTTAATTTCAACCATTGATGTTAGACCGTTAACTTCGGAAGGGAAAGCAACTCTCGTTTAGCTAGCTACACCCGGCACGTAAGAAACCCAATTTTAGAATGAAATAAATAAGCGTTTTGAACGTCAAATAAGTTTTGATAGACCAAAAACACACTCATCAATAATATTGCTATGACGACAATATGCCTTAGATTGCAATACCTAAAACTTATACATTAACAACAAAATATTTGAATTGAATTGTTAATAATTTTATTAAACAAAGACAGAAAAATAAATAAACTGTAATTAATAGAAATAAAACAATCATTTGCATCAATAATTGTTGAGAAAAATATAGTTTAATCCAAATATAGTGAAAAGTCTTGATTCTACGGCGAAATTTCTAAGAAGTTATTTTTTAAATTAAACTGTATTGAGTAGTTCTGACGATGAAAATGTCATATTAAACCAGTTTCAGAAGAAAAAAAATTGTACTAAAAACACACATTACAATAATGTTTCTACAACGAACGTAACCCCATTAAGTTCGGATTGAGTCAGGGCTGTTTAGTTTTGATTCCTTTTTCTAAATTTATTTTCACAAATCTAAATAATAAGTTAAGACAGACGTTAGATTTTGGGCGGTTAAACTAAAAAATGAAGTTTTTTCTTCGAATTGACGAAACGTATTTGAATAACCGTTGTTTGTCTGACTTATATCGTTAAACTTTATCACAGTGTAATCGAAGTGATCTTTCATGATTAGAAAAGCTAATTTGTTGACCCAAAGATATTGCAAGATTATGCATATTTAGGCCCTAAACGTTTTATTCCTGTCAAAAAGTTAAAAAGTAAGATAGCGCTGTAACCAAACTAATCCTGAATAAATTCGAAACTGTATAGCTGTATGTTTCATTCATAGCAATTTTGATTTCACTTCGTGAAGGGTGAAACTTGCAGGGTGAAATGTTGTTTTTTTTCCGGAGCACAAGACCTCACTTTCTATTAGATAATCCACGTATTTAAATCACTTTGCCAGTTTTCATAGGTTTTGTTTTGTTTTTGGATAATAATTTGTGCATGGACTGTTAAATGTGTGCATGAATGAGTCGGCTTTTGTCCAGTATATGTAATAAATAACATGGCTTCTCACTAACTCTTTTCTTAAACATTTTATAGAAATCTGTTGCAATCAAAACTGAAAAATAATGTTTGTGTCATATGTAGTTTTCATATAAATATTAATCCGTCTCAACAATAATGAATAGATATTGTGTAACAAATGAAAATCTATTTGTGGACATTTTGAGGTATAACTTTTGCGATCAAATAAAAATGTTAGTTAAATATCAGTCTCTATTTCGTTGCAGATTGTATTTTAATTTACAATCAACTGAAACTTTAGTGTCCTTTTCAAACGATATAAATTACTTTTTGATCATTTTTTTTTTATTTATGGCAAAGTGTTTGTCCGTTTATCCGTGTGTGCGTGTGTACTTATGCGTATTTGCGCGAGCGTGCATGTGTATGTAAATGTGTTAATCACATCTTCGAAACTACCAGGCCAATTTTGATCAAACTTCACATGAGTTGGTAATTAGAAAAGCGCTTTTTTAAATTTGTACTTTTTGCCTTAGATGTAGAAAGAAGGTCAATGTGACCTACAATTGAAATAAACTTTTAAAAAACTTTGAGTTTGAGTTTTAGCTGCAGTAGAGTCTTAAATTTATGGTTTGTACATATCGTTAAATTCGGAAGCTTGATATTATTAATATTTTGTATAGGCATGTATATTAGAATAATGTAGGTATAACTATATCAATCATTTTCATATATATAAAACAAACATACCAGTCCTTGCACATTTGATATATCAAATCGTACAGGCTCATGTGTTTCTAATAAGGATTAACTTGCGAATTTCTTCTTCTTTCCATATAAAAAATCATTCGACAACTAACAAAATCCATTTCCATATATGTAAATATTTTGATATGTTTAAAGATGCATTTTAACATTTTTGACTTCATTAAAGAACCCCCCAACACACACACACACACACACACACACACACACACACACACACACACATTAAAAACAAATAAAAAACAAACAAAAAAAAACCAAATAAACAAACAAAACATGAACACAGACTTCATTTCATATTATAAAAGGAATGTCCGCTGTAGAAGATAGTGATTTAGTCAGTCGCATATCAGGTTCAACATGCAAAATAAAAAGGCAGTACTTTCTGTTGTCAGTAAATATAATATTTAGCAAAATCTCAGCCGTCTTAATTTTTGAAATTTATTTAAAACAAAGGTTTGTTTAACGTAGAATCTCTAACAAACTACAATAATGTTTGTGGAGGCTTTATCACATGTAAAACAACATTATTCTCGTTTGCATGTGTGTGAAAATTGCAGCCCTCTCATGAAGTCTAAGAACACTAAAGACAATTGAGTAGTAATAGACCATTTAAAATTTCCAATACTTGTTTTATAAATCAACTTTTTGTCCTTATCTAGTTAGATAAGGTATAAAATTGTCTCAATAAAACGTCTCGTTCCTCTTATCTAGTTGCATAAAATATCAAATTCCTATATAAAATAAGTAATATTATTTTTAGCTGTTAAATTATATGCTTGTCTTTATTTATTTTATTCATTCACTTATTTACAAAATGCCTTGTTTAGTTTTGGTACACCAGTTAATTTTTATGTACCATATGTGCAGATTTTGGAAAGTCATAAATAAAAACAATAAGGTATTATGATGGAAAAAAATAAGGTATTATGATGGAGTTATGTGTTCATGTTTTTAAAGTAACAATGATTTTTTCAAGCCAAAATATCGAATTCTAGATAATAATGTAATGATTTCAACAGATCAGACAATCATTACATATATTATTATATATATTATATATCATTACATTGTGTTTATACCTATTCTTGATATTTGTTCCTTTTTGATGTCGCAACATAGCTTTTTCTTGTCTTGTACTGTTTTTTCTGTTATGATGTTTTGGTCCTGGTTTGCTGTTTTGATATAAATTTGCGGGTTCTGTCGCCATATGTCTAATTCTGCGCAGTGTGCTTTTTCGCTCGTCTCCTCTCTCTCTCTCTCTCTCTCTCTCTCTCTCTCTCTCTCTCTCTCTCTTTCTCTCTCTCTCTCTCTCTCTCTCTCTCTCTCTCTCTCTCTCAATCCCCCCATTGTTTTTTGCTGTTTGCTGTCGTTGTATGGCTCTTCTTATTTACCAATTTTTTCTTGTTTTGCTAAACTATTACATCCTGTAAACTATCTTATTAAATATTTTGTTTTTCATGAATCATTTTTATTATATATTGTTTTATATATAACTCAAATACCAGTTGAATTTTGATGTGCCAGATGTGCACATTTCGGAAATTCATTCCTCATCAGTGACACTAAGACCGAAAAGTTTGATAATAAAAAACATAAGCCAAACAGTTGGAAATTAATGAATCTAAAGTTCCAAAATTATATTAATTCAAATCCAGCTCAGGAATACTTTGCATGAGGGAACAAACCTTAGTTTTAAACAAATTTTACAATTTAAGGCATTTGAAAATTTTGTTAAATGGTACATTTTCTGAGAGCACAAAGTACTGCCCACTGAGTTATGGATACCCTCGGGGAGTTTTACTCCACCAGCAGTGGCACCCGCTTAGGAGTAGTAAATATATAACACAAATACCAGTTGAATTTTGATGTGCCAGATGTGCACATTCCGGAAATTCATTTCTCATCAGTTACACTAAGACCGAAAAAATTGATAATAAAAAACATAAGCCAAACAGTTGAAAGTTAATGAATCTAAAGTTCCAAAATTATATTCATCCAAATCCAGCTATGGAATGCTTTGCATGAGGGAACAAACCTTAGTTTTAAACAAATTTTACAATTTAAAGCAGCTAAAAAGTTTTTTAAATGGTGCATTTTTTGACAGCACAAAGTACTGCCTACTGAGTTATGGATACCCTCGGGGAGTTTTACTCCACCAGCAGTTGTACCCGCTCAGGAGTAGTAAATATATAACACAAATATCAGATGAATTTGGATGTGCCAGATGTGCACATTTCGGAGGCGATTTTATCTTCAAAAGACATTTTAAATTAAAGTGTTGTTATTTTATATATATATATATATATATATATATATATATATATATATATAGCGAAATCAGAAGTTAATTTAAAGGAATTAATGTGCAATCATTAGGGAAAGAATCATACTTTAATTCAATTCAAAGTAACCACATACTCCAATTCCTAATTCGTCTCTCTCCTTATTTCTTATCTAACATCTTGTTTATTATACTTTTTATTATTTGCATTACCCAACTCACGATTCTTTAATAACAAAATTATTTAAATTTCGTTTCCAAGGGAACAAAAATCTAATAAACGTCATATGTTATGCAAAAGGCACGATTCTGTAATTCAAACTGCAGCTGCCTGTTCTAGGATGGTAAAAGGGACGATTCAAAGAAAAAAAAACACATCTAGCTAATGCACTGACAAATTCTCTACCATTCGTTGAATTTTTCTGGTGACTTAAATTACTGATCAAAAATAAAATAAATAAATAAATAGATAAATAAATCAATAAATCATTAAATAAATAAATGAATAAATAAATAAATTAATTAATTAATTAATTAAATAATTGATTAAAATAAATAAACCAAAAAGCCGAGAGTTATTGTACTGTTTTATTCAATTTTTGTTACTGTTAACAGTTACTGTTATTATTTAAGTTTTCACTTGATATTTTCTTTTTTTTTCAATTAAGTGGAACCAAACTGTTATAGAGTTGTTATGATTTTGGTATCAAAGACAGATAGTAAACATAAACTATGTAATTATATATTTCTTATCTGTTTAAACAGTATATGGTCTCTTAAAATCCAGAATTCCAATTTTAAACAATACTTTGTTTTTAAAGACATTTATTCTAAATCCGTCATTTTTTATAGAATAAAAAATAAATACTTAACATTTATGTTTTTTTTTTTTTTTTTTTTTTTTTTTTTTTTTTTTTTTTTTGTTGAAGATAAGTACCCGGTTATTTTTACAAAACATTCAAAAAAATTACTCGTATTTTACTTTGGTCATATCACGTTTTTATTAATATACATGTTTATCACAGCCTACAAGTTTTGCACTGTTGCTGATTTTGTTTTTAAATATAATTTTTTGCAATGGATTAAATACGCTTTGTGTAAGTACTATTATTCTCATACAACTATTTGAAAATGAAACCAAGTAAAATGTATACTTGGATGTCAGTTTATTTAAAAAGCGTTTATTGTAATTGACCACTGAACACAAATTAAACGAAAATGACAAACGTGAATTTATACCAATTAATTATTTTATACCAGTTTATTTTATTTTGTTTCCAAGTTGATACCTCGCAATATAAGGTAATACGATGCAATTATGCGTTGAAACTTTATGTTTTTTAAGTAACAATGACTTGTCAAGCCAAAGTATCGAATTTTAGATAATAATGAAATATTTTCAACAGATCAAACAGTTATTACATATTGACTTCAGTGTGAAGTTTTTTTTTTTTTGCCAAAGTTGCCAAAAATAAAGGATCAAGTTTTTCTGTTGTAAATTAATATCAAAAGACTAAAAACTCCGCTACGATTAGAAATATTTTCATCTTTAGTAAAGTTATTTCTGGTACCAAAAGATATAATAACCAAACCAAGCTCTTAAAATCGACTTTTTAGAATCTTTAACAAACTACAATAATATTTTTGGAAGCTTTATCACATGTAAAACAACATTATTCTCGTTTGTATGGCTGTGAGAATTGCAGACCTCTCAGGAATTCGAGGCACTAAAGAAAATTTAGTAGTAATAGACAATTTAAAATTTCCAATACTTGCCTTTATAAATCAACTTTTTGTCCTAATCCAGTTAGATAAGGTATAAAATTGTCTTAATAAAACGTCTCGTTGTCCTCATCTAGTTGCATAAAATATCAAATTCCTATACAAAATTAGAAATATTATTTTTAGCTGTTAGATTATATGCCTGTCTTTATTTATTTTATTCATTCACTTATTTATAAAATGCCTTGTTTAGTTTTGGTGTTTTTATTTGTGTTTTCTTGTCCTGTTCCATTAATTTTGTTTGTGACGTCTTTTTTTCTGTTGTTCAGTTTGGTCTCTTCTTCTTTTGTTGTCTTGTTTTACTTATCCTTGTTTACTGTTTGTTTTGTTATTATGTTTATACCTATTTTTGATAGTTTCTTTTTGATGTCGCAACAAAGCTTTTCTAGTCTTGAAATGTTTTTCTGTTGTGATGTTGTGGTCCTGGTTTGCTGTTTTTATATTCATTTGCTGTTTCTGTCGACATATGTCTTCTTCTGCGTAGTGTGCTTTTTCGCCCAATTTCTCTCTCTCTCCCTCTCTCTCTCTCTCTCTCTCTCTCTCTCTCTCTCTGAATCCCTCCATCTTGTTTTTTTTTTGCTTTTTTGTCGCTGTCATGTGTATGGATTTACTTATTTTTCAAACTTTTTCTTGTTTTGCTTAACTATTACCAGATGTAAATTATCTTTTCGAATATTGTGTTTTTCATGAATAATTTTCATTACTTATTGTTTTATCGGAGAAGATATGTTGATAGCGATCTAAGAAGTTTATTCAATGCATTCAATGTGTGCAATTATTAGGATAAAAAATTATACTTTAATTCAAAGTAACCACAAAACCCAAACTCCTAAATCCGTTTCCCTCATTCTTTCTTATCTAACAACTTGTTTATTATACTTTATTATTATAAAAAACACCCACGTCACGATTCTTTAATAACAAGATTAATTAAATTTTGTTTCCAAGGGAACACATATCTTATAAACGTCATACGTTATGTTAAAGACACGATTCTGTAATTCAAACTGCAGCTGCCTGTTCTGGGATGGTTAAAGGGGCGATTCAAAGGGATAAAAACCACATCTTGCTAATGCACTGACAAATTCTTTAAAATTCGTTGAATTTTCATCTGGTGAATTAAATTAAAATAAATAAATAAAAAATTAAAAATAAATTAACAAAAAATCTTAGAGTTGTTGTTGTACTGTTTATTCAAGTTTTTACCGTTTTTTCAAAGGGATAAAAACCACATCTAGCTAATGCACTGACAAATTCTTTAAAATTCCTTGAATTTTCATCTGGTGACTTAAATTAAAATAATAAATAAATAAAAATAAATAAACAAAAAATCTTAGAGTTGTTGTTGTACTGTTTTATTCAAGTTTTTACCGTTTTTTTCAATTAAGTGGAACCAAACTGTTATAGAGTTGTTATGATTTTGGTATCAAAGGCAGATAGTTAACATAAACTATGCAATTATAATTTTGTTATCTGTTTTAAACAGTGAATAGTCTCTTAAAATCCAAAATTCCAATTTTAAACAATACCTTGTTTTTAAAGAAATAAATTCTAAATCCGACATTTTTATTAAATAAAAAATATATACTTTACATCTTTTAGTTGTCTTTTTATTTTGTTGTTGAAGACAAGTACCTGGTTGTTTTTATTAAACATTCACATTTTGCATTCGAAAAATTACTCGTTTTTTTACTTTTGTCATTCAAAAGCACCAAAATGAGCCATCTGAAATCTACGTATTTAAATTTGAACATTATTTTAAATCAAAGGAAGATCATATCACGTTTTTTTTTCAAATGTATATGTTTATCACCGGCTTCAAGTTTTGCACTAATGCTGATTTTGTTTTTAAATATAATTGTTTTGCAATGGACTAAATAAGCTTTGTATAAGAACTGTAATTGTTATGCAACTATTTGTAAAATGAAACCAAGTTAAATGTACACTTGGATGTCAGTTTATCAAGAAAGTGTTTATAATAATTGATCACTGAACACAAATTAAACAAAAATGATAAAAGTGAATTTTGTACCAATTAGTTTACTTTAAACAAATTTATGTTTATTTTGTTTCAAAGTTGATATCTTACAAAAATACCAGTTAATTTTGATGTACCATATGTGCACATTTTGGAAAGTCATAGATAAAACAATATAAGGTAATATGATGCAGTTATGTGTTCATGTTTTAAAAGTAACAATGATTT
The DNA here is from genome assembly GCA_029721355.1 of Tegillarca granosa. Classification (NCBI taxonomy): domain Eukaryota; kingdom Metazoa; phylum Mollusca; class Bivalvia; order Arcoida; family Arcidae; genus Tegillarca; species Tegillarca granosa. Next base: position 8,965,359 of record CM056608.1, read on the forward strand.
TTTCAAGCCAAAATATAGAATTTTTTATAATAATGTAATGATTTCAACAGATGAGACAATCATTACATATAGACAACATTGTGTTTATACCTATTCTTGATATATGTTCCTTTTGATGTCGCAACATAGCTTATTATTGTCTTGTAATGTTTTTTTCTGTTATGATGTTTTGGTCCTGGTTTGCTGTTTTGATATTGATTTGCGGTTTCTGTCGTCATATGTCTTCTTCTGCGTAATGTGTTTTTTCGCTCGTCTCGTCTCGTCTCGTCTCTCTCTCTTTCTCCCGCTCTCTCTCTCTCTCTCTCTCTCTCTCTCTCTCTCTCTCTCTCTCTCTCTCTCTCTCTCTCTCTCTCTCGCTCTTTCTCTCTCTCTCTCTCTCTATCTCTCTCTCTCTCTCTTTTCTCTCTCTTTCAACCCCTCTTGTTTTTTTTTGCTTTTTTCGTCGCTGTGATGTGTATGGCTTTTCTTATTTTTCCAACTTTTTCTTGTTTTCCTTAACCATTACATCTTGTAAACTATCTTATCAAATATTTTGTTTTTCATGAATCATTTGTACTATCTAGTGTTTTATCGGAGACAATTTTGCTTCATTTTTGTTATTTTTGATATATTGATAGCGATATCAGAAGTTAATTTAATGCACTGAATGTGCAATTATTAGGGAAAGAATCATACTTTAATTCAAAGAAACGACATACTCTAACTTCTGATTCGTATCCCTCCTTATTTTTTATCTAACAACTTGTTTATTATACTTTATTATTATTTACAACACCCAAGTCACGATTCTTTAATAACAAAATTAATTATATTTCGTTTCCAAGGGAACAAATATCTTATAAACGTCATACGTTATGCGAAAGGTACGATTCTGTAATTCAAACTGCAGCTGCCTGTTCTTGGATGGTTAAAGGGACGATTCAAAGGGATAAAAACCACATCTAGCTAATGCACTGACAAATTCCATAATTCGTTGAATTTTCATGACTTAGATTACTGGCCAAGAATAAAATAAATCAATAAATAAATAAATAAGTAATGTTTTTCTGTTATGATGTTCTGGATGTGGTGTGCTGTTTGGATATTGATTTGCTGTTTCTGTCGTCATATGGCTTCATCTGGGTAGTGTGATTTTTCGGTCGTCTTGGTTGGCCTCTCTCTCTCTCTCTCTCTCTCTCTCTCTCTCTCTCTCTCTCTCTCTCTCTCTCTCTCTCTCTCTCTCTCTCTCTCTCTTACCAATCTCTCCCTCTTGTTTTTTTCCTTTTCGTCCTTGTCATGTATATCACTTTTCTTATTTTTCCATTTTTTTTCTTGTATTTGTCCTACTTAATTTGCCAGCTTTGAAAGTTTTTACGTTGTTTTTGGAATTGTGATTTTGACAAAGACTGGTATTTTTGTGTTTTGTTTGCTGAACTATTACATTCTGTAAACTATGTTACCAAATATTCTGTCTTTCATGAATTATACTTCATTATCTATTGTTTTATCGGAGACGATTTCATCGTCAGAAGTCGTTTTAAATTGATTATTGGATATCTTCGATATATTACTGGCGATCTCAGCAGCAAAGTTAATGGTTTAATTCGCAATTTTTAGGGAAAAAATTATAAATTAATGGAAAGAAACGATACTTATGAAAAAATATCTAAAACGTTCGCCTTTAACTCCTTTTCGTCTCACTCTTAATGTCAAACCTTAACTCTTGTTTATCATTTACAACACCAAGGCGGTATAGTTTCAATTACTTTTTTTTTTTTTTTTCATTCTTACATGTCTATATAATCAGTTAAAATAGACATTAAATCTTAGGTGGTAAAACTAAAAATGAAGTTTTTTTCTTCGAATTTATGTAAAGTATTGGAATAATTTTTATGTCCGTCTGAAACAAATTGTTTAACTATATCAACAGTGTCTTTTTTCTGAATGATTGAAGTGATAATTGATGACTAAGAAAGTTCATTTGTTTACCCAGAGATATTGCATGACTAAACGTTTATGGCGCTGTTACAAAACTAATCCTGGATATACTCGAACTCATATAGCTGTATGTTCCTTTCATTAGCAATTTTAATTTCACTCATGCAGGCTGAAACTTGCTAGGTAGAAGGTGTTTTTTTATCGGAACACCAGATCTTACTTACTTGCAGATATCCACGTGTTCAAATGAATTTACCAGTTTTCATAGCTTTTATTTTGTTTTTGCGATAATTTGTGCATGGACTTGCAAATGTCTGCTTGACTGTGTCACGGTGCATGTAATTAATAACAGGTGTTTTCAATAATCTTTTTCTTGAACTTTTATTACAATTTGTTTAAAAAAAATATAAAAATTATTTTTCCGTGTCTACTTTTTACATAAATATTAATCCGTCTCAACAATGATGTATTGATATTGTTTTACAAATTAAAATCTATATGTGACTTCAAAGCACATGAAATATGTAATTGGAATACAATTTATTACAAGTAAACAAATATATATATAAAACAATTTTCAAAATGTGAAGTTCAATGTCAATTAAGTTTAAACAACCACAAAATTACAAAAAATAAAATAAATAAATAAGTAGATAAATAAAATAAAAAAGTTTCTGATTTTCGTCAACTTAACTATATATGAAGCTGTATGACAACTAAGCAAAAGCTAGTTACACCCACCACGTGCAAAAACTCATTTGAGAATAACAGAAATATTATTCTTATTGGAAGACAAATATATCTTAGATAACTTTGGAAACAGCATTTCATATTTATCAAATATGTGCAATATATGAAAGGTACATTTAAAGCTACATAAAAATAAAATGAGTTTAATTTTACTATTGTCATCTCTCCTTTTCCATTTAACAATTTCCCTGCTTTTTCCTGCGTATGATTAATTCGTTTTGATTTCATAAGGTATAGTAGAATTTTTTATCAAATATGGTAACTTTATGCAACAATGCAAGCTGCTTACGAGTGATTTGTTTAGTTAAGGATTATGCAAGCTACAGCATATCAAGGTCCTCAAAACAATATTGTAGATAGAGGACAGGTTTGTTTTTATTAGCTTTTCATCTTAAAGTATTTTTAAAACTCTTCGTCTATATTACAAGTATTCGGGATTTTATAGCAATACAGATCATTCCTTTTCAAGATGAAAACATATAGATGTATAGTCTTTTAGGAAAATTTGTTTACATCGATAACTTGCTAGATGAAAGTAACATAAAAAACCACAAGAAATATATACAAATAATACAAACTGTTTAATTATCCAATAAGCGTCTAATTTATTGGCACAATTTCAATGTTTTTGTCTTTTGCAAAAGGGGAATATTGCCATTCATTGCATTTTTGTCTGAATGGTTGTTTAACATCATTTTCGCTTGGACCAGATCTGTTAGGAAACGATACCTTGTATATGAAGTACTAATATATTTATCATACTGACGACTTTTGCGTAGTAAAATCACGATTGCCGACATTTGTTGATATGCAAGTCAATAGAAACAAATTTAAAGTTTGAGAAAGACGTCAACATAGCTTTTCAGAGGCTATAGACTGAAAAAAATTCGACTGTATTTTACAAAACAATAAGAACATTGTTTTGCATTCTATATAAATTGTATAAAAACATTTATTTTGTTCTACAATGTGATTTTCCAAAAAACAATCGGTATACCAATGGACACAAATTATAAAACTTTGCTTGCCTATTAATTTTTAATTTATACGTATCATACTTGTTACAGAACCCTGTCGAAATTGGAGAAAAAAAACTGTTGCTAAATCATTTAACTTCACATGCACATATATAGATAACGTTTATTTTGTCTTTTAATAATCACTAATTTGGAGAATAAATAAATGTTATCTATCCTAGCGAGCTTGAAAAGATACGACTGAATCTCCACGTTCGGCTTCATAATTGGACTGAGTTATGACACCCACGAAATATTTAATCTGAAGCTATATTACAAACACGATGACTTCAGTTTTTCTATTGTTGTTTTCTTTTTCCTTAGAGAAATGTACATGTATTTCTGTTTCTCTTGCGTATGGTGTATAAGTTTCACAATGAATACGATATGGTAGAGCTTATTTTCACTTCTTGTTTTTTCTACAACGGAACAAGCTGCTTACTGTTAAATTGTTGACTCAAGGATGTTGCAAGGCTAATCAAAAAGTTTTATGACCCTCATAACAATAAAGTTGATAAGAATGAAATCACTGTGTCCAAACATAAACCGGATAAATTTGACGTCCTATAGTTTCATGTTCCTTTCATTATCATATTTGAATTTGAATGCGACGGGTGTAGATAGCATGAAAGGAGGTACTTGCCCTTCCGGAGCACCCGGCTTCACTTCCTTGATGGAGGGTATCGTGTAAATATCTGTTTAGCCAGTGTTCAACGTGCTATCTTTGTTTTTAACATCGACTGGTATTTTTGTGTTTTATTAGATATACATGTAATATACAGTCTTATTAAGAAAGTAATCGTTAAATAAATTTACATTAAACCCCAACTTAATAAACAAAAAATCAATTTTATATATCTTTGTTTTAGTAACCATAACAAGGGTTGAAATTTAATCATTTTGAATTTAAAATACAAAGGAAAATGTTATAATACAATTGCATGTATTAAAAACCTGAGGAATGTTACTATTTTCTTTCAATTTACACAATTCGCAATTGTTTAATTTAACGTTCCAGACAATGTATACGTAAATTATCCGTTTAACACCTTTTCCTTCTTTAACACATTTTAAAATTAAATGCGTACTAATTTTATCACCAATAAAATCCCAAGTATTCGATGAAAACGTTATTTGTTTCGTCTAGGAAGTTTCTTTTGTCAGATGTGAATGAAAAAACTGAAAGATGTAGTTAAAAAATCATTTTCCATGGTTAATTTTCAGAAATTTGTATGTTAATTTGCTAAATTTATATACCGTTTAAAGGATTTTTCATCATTGAAAACTATTAATGAGTATAGAAAAATTGGTTTTAAGAATTTAACTGGTATTGTGTAATATATTTTAAACAATCTTACTCTATTCAAACAAGCTATTATATCCTACTGCATTGGAATTGAAAAAAATCAAAATATCAATACTTTGGAATGACATTCAATTAAAGACGTTTACTGGGCAATTATTCGCACAAACTTTAGGATGACAACAGAAAATACATATTTTACATCCTTCGAAAATGATATATCTATGGACTTGTTAAGAAGTTGTGAAAACAATGAGTACTTATTGAAAACATTCATTGTTATTTTGTTTTTACTATTAACTAGTATAGTCTTATGGATTGAAATAGACTTTCTTTTAATCTTATGGAGAGAAAAGGATGCAGACTTTATTATGTACCTTATTTTTATATTACATCTAGTCGTAACACTAGACACAACTTTAGGTTGAATACATTCTGTTATACATTTACTATTATTTGAATATATTAAATAGCACTTGTGATTAAACCGTTTTTTAACATATGTAATTTTATTTTATAAAAGACAATCACTGCAATATTAGCAATGGAGAAAATATGCGCAGTTTTTTCCAGCCGTTTAAATTTTGTACAAAGTGGATCTACTGAAGGGACTATTGTACCAAGCCAACATGTAAAGCCGTCATTGCAGAAAGACCTTTTCCTTATTAAAGTTTGGCTAAAGTCGAACCATCTTCGGCAAAACAACTTGGTTTGAGGGTTAAAGTTGTTATCGATCCACCATCCAAATTATGTGTTCAGATGTGTACACATGGGGTGGAATTAAATAAGAAGGCAAAAACTTTATGTTATCGTATATTTTTGAATTTGACTTTCTATTGCATTTCATTGTTCTTGTTTTAGTTAAAGATAATAATATAAAGCCCTGCTATCGGTTATATGTGAATAAGAAATTACAAAAATTTTTAACCCCCTTAAAATTCATTTTCACCGGAATTCGCTCCGAATACAGGAACCTATTTATAAATCAATTTTAAACACCTTGAAATGATGAGACAAAAACAAAAATTTGGTTATTTATTTATCTGGCTAATAACAAATACAAGGAAATTTCTGCATTTTTATCGTGTATCAAACCAGGAACATTTTGCCCTATTAAAAATGTTTATTTAAATATATGCATATTTTATATCATCCACCAATAGAATTCTTAGTATATTAAACGAATGTTCTGGGTTTGGACTGGGAGGGTCTTTTGTTGAATATTCAGAATAAAAACTGGAATGCGATGTCACAGTGGTAGACTGGAAATCATTAGTTGATTGAAGGAATCAAATTTCTATGTTTATAAACATTCTGATAACAGGACATTTTTCATTAGTTAAACCATTGAAGATTTAAACATGTCCATGTATATATGACAGAAATAACTTTTAACAAAACTTATTTTATTGCAAACATCCTATTTTGTGGACGTTGTAAGAAGATCAAAATATCATACTTTTGGATTCATATTCCATAAAAGACATTTACTGGTAAACCATTGGCACAAACTAAAGATGGCAACAGAAAATACAAATTTTACATTCTTCGAGTCTGGACTATTTACCTCTTTTTTCAGGGTTCTGAAAAAATGGAATATTTATTAATAACATTTTTTTTATTTTATTGCCAATTTTAGTTGTTTTAGGCTTATGGCTTAATATAACAATTTTTTCGATCTTATGGAGAAAAAGGAATGATAATTGTACAATGTACCTTCTTTTTGGATTAAATCTAGCCGACACATTAGGAACAGCTGTAGGGTGGTTAAATCCTGTAGTAAGATTGCTATTATTTAAAAATATCCCATTAACAGTTGCAATCATACCATTTTTGACAATTCATTTCTTTATATCAAAGACAATAACAGCAATATTAGCAATCGAGAGAATATATGCCGTTTTTCAGCCGCTGAAATTTCGTACAAAGTGGACTACTAAAAGAGCGAAAATTTGTATTATAACTTCGTTTGTGAGTTTTTTCATCATGGCTATAGTGCTAATGGTAATAAGAAATCAAAAGCTAAATATAATAGTTTTTAACGCAATATCTTTTATAACAATGGCTGTAGTGTGTGTTTCTGGATGCATTGTTCTTAATATTTTACGGCTCAACAGAAACAAGATTTTTACAAATACAAATGCCGTTCAAACGGCAAGGCAATTGAGAGAAAAGAAAACATCCCGGACAATATTAATAGTATGTTCTGCTTTTGTAATTTTGCAAGGTCTGTCATTAATTGTAATGGCGCCATCAAAACTAATTGGGTCTGATGAACAGGTTCAGAATATAATGTTTATTGTTTTGATTCTCAAAATTCTGTTCGAAATGCTGTATTCATGTCTGAACGGATTGATTCTAGTAGTAAATCACTCGGATTTGAAAGTAAAATTTTTACATGCAATCAGATGCAGATTCAGCATCCATAACAGCAATCAAGAAAACAATGAATAGTCTAGCCGCAAAAGTCATTACATTTCACATTGTTACAAAAACAGATTTACTACAGACAATTGGACAGTCTAAAACTCTAAAATCAAGAAGATTCACATCTTCAAAAATATTAGATCACGTTGAATATTCTATCCAAAACAGTCCGGTTTTAAGAACATCAAAATCCGAAATTGATTGATTGCATTGAGTTTTGTTTGATTTTAATTTTTTTTTCAACTTTTTGTGAAAAGATGGTTTAATTAATTAGAAGAAATAATTTACTCAAGTGAGTGGGGTAAGTTTCTATAGATAGTCCTGAATTGCTTTGTACTAATGATAATAATGACCACTGTAGGAGTGCTAATACATTCGCCAAATATTGATAAAAAAGTCCAGTTAATCCATTATACTGGTAATAAACAAACAAGAAAAGGCTACAGAAACGTAAAACCAATCTCAACTTTTAGTTCCGCTCCTGGTGAATCCAAAGTGGTAAACCATGGGTTTGTTGCCTAATGCTGCCACCAAATTTGCATCCAAATAAGATAACCAGAGACATACAAGGCAGAAAATAGCAAACGGAAACACTTTTTGTCATTGTATATATCAGGGTTTGACTCTTGTTTATTGTCATTTTGTTATATTTATTTTCAAAAGAAAGTAATATGAAGCCCTCTTAAATACAAAACGTGTATTACAGTAAAAAGAGAATAATAAGCAAACCTTTCATTGATTTTTTATGTAACTAGAATTCGCTCAAAAAACAGAAATATTTTCAGAGTATACTTAAAGAACGTTTATAAAGTTACGGTTTCAGATTCATTTTAGCTCAACTGGCCTATAGGCCATGTGAGCTTATGGCATGGCGCAGCGTATGTCCGTGTGTGTGTGTGTGTGCGTGTGTGCGTGAGTGCGTGTGTACGTCTGTAACTCACATTTTCGACAACTCCTCAGAAACTACCAGGCCAATATAAATCAAATTTCACAGGAAGGATTATTGGGAGGGCACTTTTAAAATTTGTACTTTTGGTTGCCATAGCTATAAAAAGTAGGTCACTGTGACCTACATTTGAAAAAAACTTTTAAAATCTTCTTCTCTGAAACCAAAAGTGGTAGACAAAAACTGATTTTATTTTCAGCTACTCTAGAGTCTTAAGTATATAGTTTTTACAAATCGAGAAATTCGGCTGAAAAATAGTTACGCGTTTTTGCGTTTAATTTTAAAAATTTCGTAAAATGGCTTCAAATTTTTCTTGAAATAACCTTCAAAATGGGGTCAAGGTCAAAGTTCAAGGTCATGACCTAGTTTGTAAATTGTGCAGATATGGGCTATTTTCTTCCAAATTATAAGTGATATATAATATTAAAACATTGTTAAAATGTTCAGCAGGACAAAATGTAAAAAGGTTCAAAGTTTCGTAACTGTATGATAATACATGTAGGAGTTGATGCCCCTGAAATGTTATTTTTTGCCAAAAAAAATTAAATTGTGCGGTAGCTTGAAAACTATAAACTTTTTGTATAAGCATGTATTTTAGAATATTGTAGGTATTGACATGACGAACATTTTGATATATGGCTCAAGGTCATACATTCAAAGGTCAAGGTCATGGGTGCATAAAAAACTGAAATTGTTTATTATCTTGGAAACTATTAACTTTTTGTATGGCATGTATATTCGAATATTGAAGATCAAGGTCTTACGTTTAAAGGTCAAGGTCATAGATGCATAAAAAGACTTAAATTATTAATTATCTTGAAAACTTTTTGTAGGCATGTATATAGTAATATTTTATGTATTTTTGCAAATGATTTTGGATATATCCTCAGGTTAGCCATATCCTCAGGTGAGCGTTAAGGCCGATGGGCCTCTTGTTTAATATTTGATGCCTTAATCATCATTAGGATTTTATCTTTTTCACTTTTTTCTTATCGCCTTTTGTATAAAAGAGGCATCTTTTTCTATTGTAGCTATACCTGTATAGATATCCGTAGATTCTTAACCTTCATGAATGGGGGTCATCTTTAATGTTCTACCTGTCGCCTTTTAAGTTTTGCCACCAACATTTTTTTGAGGCATATGAAGAGACATCTTTCCCTAAAGTAGCTATATCAGTATAGATATTTATCAATGCTAAATATTTAGAAATGGGGACTATCCTTAGTGCTATACATGATGCATTTAAATTTTGACATTAACCTTTTCAATGTAGCACATGTAGGGGCATCCTTACCTAGTGTTGCTACCATATCAGTATGGATATCCTTAAGTGCTGAATCGTTCTTTTACCAATCTTGATTTTTCACCCATTTTGTCACCTTTGAAAACAGTACTATTACGATAGTTTGTAACATTTTCGTCATGTCCTGACATCTTTGGAAACAAGACTCACAACATGTCAATTAACCATTCTAATTCAAAACGCCATACTTATCTAAAACAAAACAATTGATAAAGTATTTTCAGTTTTGCAATTCCATTCTCAAAGGATGTACCATTGGAGTATAAACGAATCGAGTTTATATGTATTTTATGGAATAAAGATCACCCGTTTTATAGTGAAATACTATGTGTGATAATACTTTGTTTTGGAAACAATACTGTAAATAATTCCAATTGGATGTTGAATATATTTTCGCAAATGCATTTGTCGTTTTATTGGCAATTCTTAGCTCAAGAGAAATAACTCTTGATTATTGTATGTATCTTTAACTATAGCAGATAGTCTATGTGTTTCTTGTTTAGCTTGTAAAATGCATGTGTAGAAAACAAAACACTTTTTAATGTGTTCCTTGATCAAAACATTTTAGGTTACAAAGAAAAATAATAGGTATTGCCAAAAACACTGTTTTTGTTTCACGATCCCTGGATTAAAACAACCTCTAGATACTTTGACATTTCGATATTGCACGGGTGTTTCTTTTGTATTGTCATCAATTCCGAATGTTCACGTAATTATAAATATTTGTGTAGCTTATAGCTAATTTAGAATTATTTTCATCTTTAAATTTAAAGAAAAATATTTTAAAAATGCGGCTCAAACAAAAATACTCTTTCTGGGTAGCCGACAACGTTACCATAAGACAACCAAACTTTCGATTAAGGCTCTACTATTTTATCGACATATTCCTAATTTAGCATTGTTGGAAAACAAAATCCCAAACTGTAAATACAAAATGATTTTTTTGGTAGAAAAATTTAAAATTTAGAAATGAATTGAATAGAAAAATATTTATGTTTGAAAACAAAAAAACTAAAGCAGTAAGCATAAAATTGAAAATTACCCACTACTCAGTAGGTTGGTAGTGATTTTAGGTCAGTTTCAGTTGGTTTCTAAAGGCACAATCAGTGTTATCAAATTTATTATTGTATTTTCTCAGATTTGTATTTGTTGGTGTTACCAATTTGATTACTCGCTTAATGGTGAACAAACAATACAATATCCCTTACAAAAAATTGCTGTTTGATTTCAATATCGATGATATGATTTTTGTCACATTCATTTTTACGTGCTTCCGGTAATTTCGTAAAGGAGTTAACTCTTGTTTTTTTGAATATTTTAAATCTGTATTTAAGGCGTATTTGAATTTATATTTTACATTGGACTTCTGTGCTAGTTAGATTTAGATACTTGTGTGTAATAATGCTTTGTTTTAGAAATAATACTGTAAATAATTTCAATTGGATGTTGCATATATTTTGTCAAAAGTATATTGTTGTCCCGAAGGCAATTCATATCTCAAGAGAGATAACTCTTGATAATTGCATGAATAATCTTTAACTGTATTTATAGCAGCGAGTCTATCCGTTTCTTGCTTACCTTGTAAGATTCATGTGTAGAGAACAAAACACTTTTAAGGTGTTTCTTAATCAAAACATTTTTAGGTTACAAAGAAAAATAATAGATATGGCAAAAACACAGTTTTTGTTACACGATCCCTCGATTAGCACCACGTCTAGACTCATTATATTTCTGAAGACGCACTGTTTTTTTCTCATCAATCCCTTAAGGTCAAGTTATTCTAAATTTTGTGTCACTTACAGCTCCAAACCTAAATAATCTTTCCTGGTAACTGACAACTTACCATTACACAACCAGGCTTTCCATAAAGGTATTACTATTTTATCAAAAAATTCCCAATTTAGCATTTTTAGAACTCCTTTTTTAAAAAAAAGTCAAAAAAGGGAAATACAAAATAAATCTTTTTTGTAGCAAAATTTAAAGTTAAAATGTTTTTAGTACAAAAGAAGGAAAAACAAAAAATAAGTGAGCAAAAAATTGGAAAATACTCACTACTCAGTTTTAGGTGTTATCTAAATGCACAGTGAATGTTAACGTTCGAATTAGATATTGATGTTGCATATTTTTGTCGTATTCATTTTTACGTGCTCATGATAATTCTTATCTGAAGGGAGATAATTCTTGTTTATTGTCTATTTTAAATCTATTTTAGGCTTATTTGTATTTATATTTGTACTTTGTAGTTCTGTGCTGGTACAATTAAGATAACTGTTATTTTTTATTAAAAAGATAGATCTATTTATTTAAAAAAATTTTCTTTAAACTCTATATTTAGAATACACTGATTTTTAAACTTCTTTTAGCTCACATTAGCACAATGTTCTGAACTGAGCTATTTTGACCGGTCTTTGTCCGTCGTGTTTTATTTGCCATTCGACAACGTTTGCTTGTTAAATGTATACATGCCGCTACATCAAAATTGATCTTCTTGACAAACAGACATTTCGTTTCCATATTGATCATATTTATTAAATAAGTAGTCCACTAGGTAAAATCATTTTAACACACATAAGCACCTAAGAGTCTGAAAACTTTATTAAATTTGAATTATCCTCCTCACAAACGCCTTGTCATGTTCGCCCACGTTAGGATGATTAGTAGGTCAGTAGGTCAGATTATAGAATATCATTGTAAACACACAAGTGGCTTCAATTTTACTCCAATCCTGATTAAAGTGGATAAGTACAATCACCTTGAAAAAACTACCAATTTGAGTCAATAAGATTGTTAGTACCACCCGGCCTCACTTCCTTGATGGAAGTTCACGTTTATAACAAATTTTGCCAGCTTTCAAAGTTTTAACTTTTTTTTTTTTTTTTTTTTTTTTTTTTTTTTTTTTTTTTTTTTTTTTTTTTTTTTGATTATGGTTAGGACAAGGATGGTATGTTTGTTTTATTATTATCAATAGGTCAGACCATAAAACAATAAGGTAAAATTAAAAAGGTACCATTTTAAGTGTATTGTCAACGATCAGACAAGGGAAAGCTCAAGTTTGTGTATACATTTTGGATCCATAAGATGATCAAAAGAACAAATCATTGAAAAACCCGTTAACACTCTTGAGACCTAATTCTATCAAAATTTATGACAATGATTAAGGACTAGGTTGTGTATGGCTTATGATTGTTCAATATGTAGATCAAAAGGTCAGGTCATATAAAATCTTTTCTTTTGGCCACAGTTTTATTTTCAGTTTCATTCATTTTCTTCGCAATAATTATCTTTACAAAACTTTCTCAGAATAAATTTTCTTGACAAAAGCAAAGTCAAGTCCGGATATAGATTAGATTTATTGGATAAGAATGCCGTTAGGTCAAAAGATTGAACACAATAAACACCTTGACAAAAATTAAGATAAAGTTTTCTGATCAAAATTTGACTGTCCCCAATCGTCGTTGGCAGCGTCGTCGTTGTCGTCGTCGTCCGCGGCGTAAACTTTACAATTTTGACATTTTTTCTGAAACTACAAGGTAGATTTCAATGAAACTTGGTCAGATGCATATATGGGCGAGTGCAATTCAGATTTGTTCGTGACGTTGTCATGGCTCCCAAAACTAGGTCAAGGTGACCTATGGTTCCAAAAAAGAAAAACCCTTGTCAACTGTTAACTTGTTGCTGGTAGAGAAAAACTCCACCACATTATACTTAAAACAACACCCATTACTTTGTGCTGACAGAAAATGTTCCGTGTAGCAAAATTGTCAGTCGTCTTAAATTTAGAAACATGTTCAAAGCTAAGGTTTGTACCCTCATGCAAAGCATGTTTTACCTGAATTTAATTTTTGATTCATATAATTTTGAAACTTTGAATTTATTATTTTTTTAATGTTTTGTTTCTTTTTTTTGTCCGTCAACTATTTCGGCCCTTTTTGTCACTGACAAGAATATTTCATAAATGTGCAAATAACTATTGTGTTACAAGAGGCCCAAAGTTTGGTCTATGTTTTTTTTTAAACTTGCTTGGAATGATATGTTTAATAACGCCTAAATCCAGTTGCTGCATATACATTTTCAGGTGAGTGTAAGAGCCATCCTGTATAAACTATGAATTCAATATTGTCGGTTTATTATTTTTGTAAAATGTTTTTCATCAAAATTGTAGAACAATTTCTTTCTAGAAAAAACATTTATTATTATTATTATTATTATTATTATTATTATTATTATTATTATTATTATTATTATTATTATTGTTATTACTGCTATTATAATTATCATAATTATTATTATTACTGTTATTATTTTTTTTCAAGTATGTAGAACTATTTGGTTGTAGAAAAAAATCCCTTACAAAAAATGTTCTTTGTAATAATAATAAAACTGGTATTATTGTTATTATTATTATTATTATCATCAATCTTCACTCTGTATTATAATATTTTTAGTGCAAGTGTTGTTTGTGATTTTGCGAAATTTGTATCATCTGTCTTGTAATAAAATTGATTTAAAAATATTTGAATTCGTTTGTGTTTCTATTTTGAAATTTATATTTCCCCTGTAAAAATTAATACGATCTTTTGTTTGCTGTTTATGTGTTTTTAAGAGACCGTATCAATTATCAGTATCAGTTACTTTAGATATCAGGATGAGGTGTTATAAGTCGCTCCATAAAACGGATTCACATACGCAAAAAGTTTCCAGTAGTTAGTTAAATTTATAGTAAATATTGGTTAATCTGTCACATTACCAGTTAAAATTCGTGGTTAAATAGTATGTAGTCGGTTCAAAAACCGGATATAATACATGGTTTAAATTGGTTAGTGTGTCACATTACCAGTTAAAATTCGCGGTTAAATATTATATAGTCGCTTAAATTACCGGATAAAATTCATGGTTAAAATTGGTTAGTGTGTTACATTACCAGTTAAAAGTCGCGGTAAAATAGTATATAATCGCTTAAATAACCGGATATAATACATGGTTAAAATTGGTTAGTGTGTCACATTACCAGTTAAAATTCGCGGTTAAATATTATATAGTCGCTTAAATAACCGGATATAATACATGGTTAAAATTGGTTAGTGTGTTACATTACCAGTTAAAAGTCGCGGTAAAATAGTATATAATCGCTTAAATAACCGGATATAATACATGGTTTAAATTGGTTAGTGTGTCACATTACCAGTTAAAATTCGCGGTTAAATATTATATAGTCGCTTAAATTACCGGATAAAATTCATGGTTAAAATTGGTTAGTGTGTTACATTACCAGTTAAAAGTCGAGGTTACGTAGTATATAGTCGCTTAAATAACCATATATAATATATGGTTAAAATTGGTTAGTCTGACACATTACCAGTAAAAAGTCGCGGTTAAATAGTATATAGTCGCTTAAATAACCATATATAATATATGGTTAAAATTGGTTAGTCTGACACATTACCAGTAAAAAGTCGCGGTAAAATAGTATATAGTCGCTTAAATAATCAGATAAAATACATAGTTAAAATTGGTTAGTGTGTCACATTACAAGTTAAAAGTCGAGGTTGCGTAGTATATAGTCGCTTAAATAACCTGATAAAATTCATGGTTAAAATTGGTTAGTGTGTCACATTACCAGTTAAAAGTCGAGGTTACGTAGTATATAGTCGCTTAAATAACCGGATAAAATACATAGTTAAACCAAGGCTGATCGCACTAATGTCAAATCTAAGTAATCTCAATGATCCCATTTTGGCTTTTATGACTGAACACGTGGTATAACACAATAAAACTGAGATTCAATTGCCGATTTCAGGAATTTTAGTACAACTTTACCAAAGTACAGTGACCTATTATATTACGCGTAGGTTCCGTCTCGCCCGTCTCGATATATGTCACAGAACTTTATCGTGTACGTTGAGCATCATTATTCCACTCCGTTTAACGCTTTATTGTGCCTTTTTCAACAATATAACCAATGTCATCCGAAACAAACCTCCACGGTCTCAGTTGAAAAGTTGTCGAATGTTTTGTCTGATAATATTGTCAATGGAATTTGTTTCAAAATGTGCTTACTTTTCCAGACGTCCTGATCTCAGGTTTTCATGGACGCTTATGTGTATAACTGAATGAGATAGTTTCCAAAGTTTTTACTTTGTTTTATTGGATTGTGATTCAGACATGGACTGATATGTTTGTGTTTAATTTTGTTTTGGCATTTTGATTTATTTTGTTTTGGGATTGTGATTTGGACATGGACCGATATAATTGTTTTTTGTTTTGTTTTGGGATTGTGATTTGGACATGCACCGATATAATTGTTTTTTGTTTTGTTTTGGGATTGTGATTTGGACATGCACTGATATATTTGATTTTTGTTTTGTTTTAGGATTGTGATTTGGACATGTACTGATATGTTCGTGTTTTATTTTGTTTTTGGGATTGTGATTTGGACATGCACTGATATGTTTGATTTTTGTTTTGTTTTAGGATTGTGATTTGGACATGGACTGGTATGTTCGTGTTTTATTTTGTTTTAAGATTGTGATTTGGACATGGACTGGTATGTTTGTGTTCCATTTTGTTTTGGGATTGTGATTTGGACATGCACTGATATGTTCGTGTTTTATTTTGTTTTTTTCATTAGTTTTTGTTGTGTTCTTGAAGCTACACTTGAGATTAGGGTGTTAATGATCTCAAATAAATCTGTGTTCTTTTCATCCGCTAATTTAATTTTGCAAATGGCGGATGAAGCATTTCTGGTAAGGGTTTACGTGTTTAACTCAATTATTCAGTTTTCAAAGTTTTCACTTTTTTTGTTGTGATTTGGGACATTGATCGGCATTTTTGCGGTTGATTTTCTTTTGGACTATTGAATTTGGACATTGGCCGGCATGTTTGTGGTTGATTTGTCTTTGTACCTGTTATGTGAACAATGACCGGTTTTTGTGTGGTCAATTTGCTTTTGGACTTTTTTTATTTGGACATTGACTGGTATTTGTGTGTTTTATTTACTTTTGAACTTGTAATTTAGACAGTGACCCGTACCTGTGCGGTTGATTTACTTTTAGACTTGTTATGTGGACATTGAACGGTATTGGTGCGGTTGATTCACTCTTGGACTTTTGATTTGGGACTGGACAGCGACCGGTATTCATGTGGTTGATTTACTTTTAGACTTGTTATGTGGACATTGAACGGTATTTGTGCGGTTGATTCACTCTTGGACTTGTTATGTGGAAATTGATCGCTATATGTGTGTTTGATTTACTTTTAGACTTGTTATTTGGACATTGACCGGTATTTGTGCGGTTGATTCACTTTTGGACTTGTTATGTTGACATTGAACGGTATTTGTGCGGTTGATTCACTCTTTGACTTGTTATGTGGACTTTACCGCTTTTTGTGTGTTTGATTTACTTTTGAACTTGGTATTTGACAGTGACCCGTACTTGTGCGGTTAATTTACTTTTGGACTTGTTATGTGGACATTGAACGGTATTGGTGCGGTTGATTCACTCTTAAACTTGTTATGTGGACTTTACCGCTATTTGTGTGTTTAATTTACTTTTGGACTTGGTATTTAGACAGTGACCCGTACTTGTGCGGTTGATTTACTTTTGGACTTGTTATGTTGACATTGAACGGTATTGGTTCGGTTGATTCACTCTTGGACTTGTTATGTGGACTTTACCGCTTTTTGTGTGTTTGCTTAACTTTTGGACTTGGTATTTAGACAGTGACCCGTACTTGTGCGGTTAATTTACTTGTGGACATTGACCGGTATTTTTTGCGGTTGATTCACTTTTCACTTGTTATGTGAAAATTGACCGCTATATGTGTGTTTGATTTACTTTTAGACTTGTTATGTGAACATTGACCGGTATTGGTGCAGTTGATACACTTTTGGACTTGTAATGTGGACTTTACCGCTATTTGTGAGTTTGATTTACTTTTGGACTTGGTATTTAGACAGTGACCCGTACTTGTGCGGTTGATTTACTTTTGGACTTATTATTTGGACATTATCCGGTATTTGTGTGTTTAATCTTTATTGGACTTTTTATTTTGATATTGACCCGTATTTTTGTGGTTGATTTGCTTTTGGACAGTGACCCGTATTTGTGTGGTTGATATTCAATTGGACTTTTTATTTGGATAGTGACCGGTATATGTGTGGTTGTTTTGCTTTTGGACTTTTGATTTGGGACGGGACAGTGACCGGTATTTATGTGGTTGATTTGCTTTTGGACTTGTTATGTGGACAGTGACCGGTATATGTGTGGTTGTTTTGCTTTTGGACTTTTGATTTGGGATGGGACAGTGACCGGGATTTTTTTTTTTTTAAATTTTCTTTTGAACTTGTTATTTGAATATTGACCCCCGTATTTTTGTGGTCGCTTTGCTTTTGGACAGTGACCGGTGTTTATGTGTTTGATTTACTTTTGGACTTTGATTTGGACATTGACCGGTATTTGTGTGTTTGATTTCCTTCTGGACTTTTATTTGGACATTAACCGGTATTTGTGTGTTTGATTTGCTTTAGGACTTGCTATTTAGACAGTGACTTGTATATGTGTTTGATTTACTTTTGGACTTGGTATTTGGACATTATCCGGTATTTGAATGTTTTATTTGTATTTTTGTGTTTAATTTTCTTTTGAACTTGTTATTTGAATATTGACCCCGTGTTTTCGTGGTTGCCCCGCTTTTGGACAGTGACCGGTATTTGTGTGTTTGATTTACTTTTGGACATGTTATTTGGACATTGACCACTGTTTGTTTGTTCGATTGACATACACGATTACTTACCGTAAATAGAAGGTCCTTGGAATTAAAAATAAATCAAAAGATTTATAGTAATGCCTTAAAAGATGTTTGCTTAAAGATTAAATGTGCTTTTTCCTAGGGACAAACAATTATCTCTTTTTCGATATCAATACTAAACTAATAACATCGATCATTAATAATTTTTGTCAATATAGAACTATATTTGTAATTTCGATTATTTCTAGGAATAGTCTAGAAGGTTATTTATTATAAGACAAATCATTTGATGTATAACAATAAAAATATTGTATTTCTGAATAACAGCTAAGTAATGACAATCTATGTCATATTTACTTGTCTGTCAAATATCTCTTAATAAGTATTTCTGTAAAAATAACATAAGTTGCTGGAAGTACAGTTATTATTAATTTAAACAACTGATTGTTTAAATCTGAGGTTCTTTTATTATTTCAAATGTACTTTGGAATTCAAGATAAAATATCAAAATTGGAAAGAGTTCCATAAAACACACAAATTTTCAAATCAAGTAGGATTGAAAACGCTCTGTTAAATTTTCGAATCAAGAAAGATTGAACGAGTCGGTTTAAATTTTCTAAATCAAGTAAGATTGAACGAGCCGGTTTAAATGTTTCAAATCAAGTAAGATTGAACGAGTTGGTTTAAATTTTCCAAATCAGTTAAGATTGAACGAGCTGGTTGAAATTTTCTAAATGAAGTATGATTGAACGAGCAGGGTTAAATTTTCTAAATCGAGTAAGATTGAACGTGCCGGGTTAAATTTTCAAAACAAGCAAAATTGAACTAGCCGGGTTAAATTTCCAAATCAAGAAGATTGAAAGAGCCGGGTTGAATTTCCAAATCAAGGATGATTGAACACGCCGGTTTAAATTTTCCAAATCAAGGATGATTAAACACGCGGTTTAAATTTTCCAAATCAAGGATGATTGAACACGCGGTTTAAATTTTCCAAATCAAGGATGATTGAACACGGCTTAATGAATATAGTGACTTTTTGATATTACTGAGGTTTGTTCATTCATGCTAAGCATTTATAAACTGGATTTTGATTCATATAAATTTTTAACTTTGGGTTCATTAATTTTTAAATGTTTGGCTTATCTTTTTTATCTATCAATTGTTTGGTCCCTAGTAACACTTGATGATATATATATATATATATATATATATATATATATATATATATATATATATATATATATATATATATATATATATATATATATATAGTTATCATTATGGTTGTGTTGATTGGTGCGCAAGAATATCGTTTCAGTTACGAGTTGTACGAAACACGCAGATCCAGGTAGCAAAATGGTATCATCTAGCTTTTATTTCAGTAGCATCTGTAAAATGGACAAAGTTATTAAAGCGAAATGACTTTAATAGTGTGATAAATCAACGATTCCTTTAAAGATGGGTTTAACATCGTTTCCATTATAAAGTCCGCTCTTCTAGATTTTTTTCCCCATTTTTGATTATTTTTCCCTGTTCAATAGTTTCCTGAGATGAAGAACAAACTGGTCTTAAAATGATTTATTGTATGTTTGAGATATTTCCAAAATGACATTCAAATACAATGCTTCTGTTTTCAATTCTATTATAGTTATTTCCATTAATTCTTATTTCTAAATTTGTTTGCAACGTTCTACATAATGATGTGATAGGATAATTGAAATTTAAATTTCAAATAGAGTAAGGCACTCTGGTATTCAACTATATAGTATAACGGAAATACATTTATCAAGTTTTCGTTAAATAACAAATTTATCTTGTAAAAAGTAAAACTCGATATAATGAAAATAACGTAAAAAGGAATATTTAATGTTACCTCTTCCTGAAAATGAGATAAAGTTTTCTACAAAGTATTTCTGGTATTTGCATTTTGAAGAAATTAATCTCAAAGTTAAAATGAAAGATGCATTTAATTTATTGTTTGCCTAAATAAAACAGTGATATTTAATAATCCTGATTTGAAATATAAGATATTACTTCCAAGTTTTACTAAGTTACATTAGAAATTACATTTTCGAATTACGCAATTCGTACACGGAATACTTTATAAACTTGTATCAAACCTATAACGAGTGCTCTAAGAAAACACAAACGTTTTTAATTTAAAAAATGATAAAGTTGAAATTAATAACAAAAATGGAATCAAAATGAAAAAAAGTAACCGAAAACAATGTTTGGCGTTATCAATGCAAATAAGATATCTAACCAATAGACCATTTGCCAATCAAATGTTCCGAGTCATCGTGAATCATTTCCTATTTAGATATTACAATGACAAGGGACAAAACCTCTGAATTTTCGGGTTTTTTCGTACAAAAGCACTGGTTTTACCAAGTGTAATTTCTATGTTGTCATTTTTTTAAAAAAGTTTACCAGACAAGCCTAAATACATTTGAGACATTATATGCAAAATAAAATGGTTTAAAAGATGAAAATCTTATTTTTAGCTTTCTGTTTGCCAAGAGAAGTCATGTTTTATGTAACGAAAAAACCCCGAGAACTGTCCGGTCAAGTTGTAAAATCTTAATAGAAAACCGAATCATATTTCGGTCGGAATTTTAATTGGCAAATCCTGTATTGCAACTGGTACAGAGACATCCGGTTCATTTTATATCATTCTGACATTACACGTTGCGATCAGACATCTATTGTGTTAGCCGTTAGGGTCAGAAGACATACGGAGTAGAATATTTTATGTGTTTACATTTGTACATTTGCTTATCCATTTGTTTTCTTGTTTTCTAATTGTAGTGTCTCGCATATTTCTAAGTAAAATGAATTAAAAAACAAACAAATAAAATCAGACATTATGGGGAAAAAACACATTTGTAGCTAAAATAATAAACAAAATATATTTAAAAGAGCAAATGCAACTTGGAATACGACAAAATAAAAGTTAATGGCAGATACGACCAAAACAAACGGTACCCAAAAAAAAAAAAAAAATAAAAATAAAAAAAAATAAATAAATAAATAAAAAAAACCTTACAATCTAATCCTGGGCTTTGGGCGGAAACCGGATGGAAACTGGAGTAAATGTCGAATGACGTTCTTTCTATAAGCGTTTGCATTTTAGATTTTGATGTAAGTAACTGAATTTGAAGTGGTTTCCTTTTAACGTTAACAAGCACATTTAACAGAAACTTATTTTCTTTGACATTCCGCAATATTTCATCTTTAATCATATAATTCCTTTCTATCAAAGTTAAAATACGCCACAGTGTAAAATAATGGAACAAACAAAGGGGAAAAATTGAGACTTCCAGCAATAAACCATCTTAATCTGGGAGAATCAGTTGTGTACTTATAGTGCGTTTGGTCGGGGCTTACAACCATTTCACTTTTTAACAACACGGGTTCCGTAGATATTAATATTTTGAAAGTTAAAAATAAAGTTGAGTCAGTTATATTAAAAAAAATATGCGAACTGTGCGTGTATCAACTTAAAATGGTTGTAGTTTTTTATTTGACTTTGTTATCAAGTTTGAAACTATGACAAATATCCGAACAAATGATGTTTTTTATCTATTCCGAAAAAAATACCGTATGAGAAATCGGGTTGATACCAGATTTGTTTTAAGATGAGTAAACATCCCTTAAAATTCATACAACAGTACACTAATATCACAATAAAGTTTTAAACTATCATGATACAATTAATAAAAACAATCACTTGTACCGAAAAAAGTGTAAGAAAATTGTTTTGTAAAATGTGACAAGATTTTGTCATGAATCAAAAGGATAATTATGCATGTATTTTGTTGTTAAAACACACGCTCCTAACATTAACTTCTGATCCCGACCTTGACCAGGAATACGTTTAAGATACATGTATTTATACGTTTAAAATAACTTTAACTAAAATTCACTGTAAAAATTTAAAATAAAAATTGTTATCTGAAATTTGAATTTCAATCTAATTTTGGATTCATATAGTTTTGAAACTTTTGTTTAAACAGTTTTTGTTTAACTCATGTTTTTCTACTATCAATTTTTTGGCCCCTAGAATCTGTCTTCCAAATTGTGCACATACGGCGCATCAAAAATACACAAATATTTTTATTAGATATTTACATATTTTGTATAAAATAACGACTTAGTTTTCTTTTTACTTGTGTGACATTTTATAGAAACTAGATAAATGCTCACATTTAATAACATATAAAAATACTTTTAATGAAATATTAAACATTGCTAACAAATATAAGTTTCTGACATTGATAGACCTTACAAATACAAACTAGATATTTCGCCTTTCATGTACATATAAATAAACAAGAGACCCATGGGCCTTAACGCTCACCTGAAATTTCTCCAACCTGAGGATATATCCAAAATCATTTGCAAAAATACATACAATATTCTAATATATATGCCTATACAAAAAGTTGAAAGTTTTCAAAATAATTAACAATTTTAGTCTTCTTATGCATTTATGACCTTGACCTTTGAATGTATGACCTCTAACTATATATCAAAATGAATTTCATATCAATACTTACAATATTCTAATATACATACCTATACAAAAAGTAAATATTTTTCAAGATAATTAACAATTTCAATCTCTAATGCATCTATGATCTTTACATTTGAAAATTTGACCTCGAACTATAGATCAAAATGATCGTCATATATATGAATACTTACAATATTCTAATATATATGCCTATACATAAAGTTTTCAAGATAATTAACAATTTTAGTCTTCTTATGCATCTATGACCTTGACCTTTGACGTAAGACCTTGAGTCATATATCACAATGATCGTCATGTCGATACCTACAATATTCTTATACATATGCCTCTGCAAAAAGTTAATAGTTTTCAAGTTACTGCACAATTTTAGTTTTTATAAGCAAAAAATAACATTTCAGGGGCAACAACTTCTACATGCATAACTATATAGTTACAAAACTTTGTAACTTTTTAAATTTTGTCATGCTAAACATTTTAACAATGTTTTGATATTTTATATCTCTTAAAAGTTTTAAAAAAAGCCTAAAACTGCAGAATTACAAACAAGGTCATGACTTTGAACTTTGACCTTGAAAACTGAAACTTTTCAAAAATGAAAACCCCATGTCATTATATATTCATATAGTCAAGTTATAATAATTTGAAGCCATTTTACGAAATTTTTCAAATTAAACGTAAAAACGCGTAACCTGAAAATTTATAAACTTAAGATCCCAGAGAAGCCAAATATCACATCAGATTTTTTCTCCCATCATCGGTTTCGGACGGACGATTTCGGATCGCAATAGCTCACATGAGCGAAATGCTCAGATGAGCTAAAATCTGTTAATTACATAGCACAAATGTAAAACAAACAATATATCACAGGGGATATTTATTTATCTAAACACCATGTTTTTTCTTACAATTGTCAGTTATAAATATTCATAAAATGCTTAAAATTTGTTTTCCAGTTTATTGGTTTAGTTTTTTGCACCATTGTTTATTTGATAACAGTTAGATATCATAGCTTAATGTAAGGTTAATACCAAATGTTAATGTAAATATTTTGCAATCCCCCATGAACGTTTAATACACAATAAACTTCAGTTTACAGAAAAAAGTGGTAGAAAGTATAAAGGAATTTAAATTTTTAATCAAGACTTTTATTTTGATCGATGCAGTCACTTAAGAAAATTGCAGTGAAAAAAAATACAGACCGGCGACTACTAAACTGCAAGTTTAGAGTATTCATAACTCAGTAGGCAGTGTTTTGTGCTGCCAGAAAATAGACCATGTAGCAAAATTTTCAGCCGTCTTAATTTTTGAAATTTATTTAAAGCTAAGGTTTGTTCCATCATACAAAGCGTTCCTTAGCTGGATTTGAATTCAAATAACTTTGGAACTTTAGATTCATTATTTTCAACTGTTTGGCCTATGTTTTTTATCTATCAAACTTTTCGGCCTCAGTGTCACTAATGAGGAATGATTTTCCGAAATGTGCACCTGTTGCACATAACAATTTAAAAGGTATTGGTGTTATATACAGTGAACTGTCTACAACGACACTCTTTATAACGGCATATTCAGTTAATGGCAAAACATTGTTGGGAATTAATCTGTTGTTATGTTTTTATTACACTTTATAACGAGATATTCGGTTACAGGCTCCGGCAATGAAATGTTAGGTACGAATGTACAAAATTAACGCTTTTTCTGTTCAATATAACGGCACCGGCTGACTTAGATTGTGACCCTCCTCAAGATCACAAAAATGTTGTCAGGCATTACTGCACAAATCTTTCATCCATGACCGACTGTTTATACAGATGACCCTGACCGTCGATAATCTTCATCCTTAGTTCACCTGTACATGCGTAGCTATTTATTAACAGGTGCTAATTAACCTTAAACTGATGGTAATTAGTGTCATACCGGTAATTAAAGATTTTTTCACATATCTAACATGAGGCCACACTATCGGACCTTTGCACTTATTTTTAATTTTTAGGAGACAACTTGTTTTCTTCCCGAAATACGTAACAAATATTTTCAAGACTACCGCTGGAAATATATATCGAAAATAACTTATTTTGTACAAATATTCCTTCATTATTATATTGAAATCGCTTTTGTATAAGAAAAAAGATGTCCTGTTTTTTTACACGACATATTGGTGAACCGGAAGTACAATTTAAAATTTGTAAATAGTAAAAAAAGTATTTGATTGTTCTTAATTTTGCATAAATGGTTATCTTTAGTATACAGAAGTTAAGTTTTAATAAAAATTGGATGTACAAACGATATTTTACGAAGAATCTTTTTCGTGTAATATGAATACGAGAGTACAATGTTTCTTGAAAATGGTGGGTTTTTGTAAAGTCGGCACAAGGTCAAATTTCAGAGATTTTGTTTGTACTGATAAGACAAAATTCAAAAGGGTAAAAACCCGGGACTTATAACATGTATTTACAAAATGCAAAAAAAAAAAAAAAAAAAAAAAAGAAAAAAAAAATTCGATATCCGATATTTAACTGAACATTTCAACAAAAGAAAATGTGTTGTTGATAGTTTATAATTTATTTTTAAAACTCTGATTCAGATATTTAAAATATTAAGAAATATATAAAAAAAAATTAGATCTAGATGAATGCTATCGCATACATTATGTATTGTATTATACCCTAAATGCAACAAACTACCGGCTCGACTTTTGAACCAGGGACATAACTCCGACACATTCGAAATTCACTACAACGGCATATTCGTTACAATAGCAAATTTGATGATCGCGAATATGGCCATTGTAACGAGAGTTGACTCTTTTTAGATTTAAATACAAGCAATGCTTCTTTGACAGCCTAAGTTTAAGACAATTAATCGCAAATATGTCTCTTTACACTGCTACACCGGCCAAGTGCAAAACATATTTGAGAATTATAGGAACATTTAACTATGTTAATTCAAATATATTCAGGATACGTTCTGATACAGCGACTTTATGCTTACTAAGAATATCATGATGACGTTTGAAGGACCTTGCAATATTCATGAACCAACTTTATTGTAACGTAAATATCATATCCCCTTTTTATTTCTTTAGTATCATATGGAGATGATGTATTCGTTATGTTATCGAAAAACGTCTTGAAAAGCATGACTGCGAACCATTACCATATTTCTTACCACGGTGTCATATAATTTCTTTAAAAATGATAAATTATTCCACCGATCAAATTATAAAGGCGTCGACTTTATTGAAACTTTCACTTTGATTTATGTCATATATAAAAATAATAGAAAAATATGGAAAGACTTTAATCTCTAACACCTATATATGATGGACGGACATGGATAATAAGAAACTACTTGTTTTGTTCAAACAAATTTGCAGGGATTTGCTAACGAGCTGCTTTTTCCGTCAATATTTGAACATTCATCAACTCAGAAAACTATTTATGAAAGGCAAATTAAAAATTTTAATTGCATCATAAATTTTTTTAACATTAAAAAACTATCAATTAATTTCATGCCAAAAAACAACCAATTTTATCTTGATGTAGTGCCAGATACTTAACTAATACTTTACAGGTATATTATTGGCATAAAAACAAACGTTTTATCTCTGAAATTATAAGACTATACTTTAAAAGATTTACTTTTTATTTTATTTATTTATTTATTTATTTACTATTACATGTACTTTACATGTATATCATTGGCATAAAAACAAAAGTATTATCTCTGAAATTATAACACTATATTTTAAAAGATTTCCTTTTCATTTATTTTATTTATTTATTTATTTATTTATTATTTTTATTTTTTGATAATAGAACATTATTTCTTAATTTATTATTGTTCTTTAGTGACAGTGAGTTTACTTGTACATACATGTATATGTATATTACAGATCATAAAATTCTTACACAAATAACTGTAAGCTAAAATATTCTTGATTATCAATGAATCTGAATTTAAAGAAACACTAAATAGTACTTAAACCAAATCACAAATCATTTACACCATTGCCCGAATATTATTTGTATAATAATAGTACTCATACATGTTACCTTTTTTTTTTGTCTTGTCTCTCTGTTTCACGGTTAACATACAATGTGTAGTGAGTATAATTGCATTTGTGGTGTTTCCAAGTACATTTTAATACAGATTTGTCAATAGACTTAATGAAGAACCCCTTCTATTGCAAGTTTAAGTCTCGTTATATTCTCAAAGATATTATTTCTTTGTTATTCTTAAATTCGACAACGTGTCTTATAATTCCAATTCTCATTTCTTTCCTTTCCAAATTTTTTTTCGACAGTGAAAATAAAAAAGGTTTCTAGAATTCAAAATAAACACGTAAAAAGGTTTCATTATCTGATAAACCTAATAATAACCGACATATTTTGATTAGAAAATATTTTTATTTTATCAGAACAAAAATTAGAAATAATGAAGTTTTGATTTTCTGTGACTTTGCATGTAACGGATTCTAATTTAATCTTATTAAAAAATCTGTGATTGTGCTGTCTAAAGAAATCAACTTTTTATAGTTTTTTTTAAATTTGTTTTTTATTTGTTTTTTATGTATTAAATTATTTTGCACGAAGGATGAAAAGAAATTGATGAAGATGATTTCCAATTAAAACATGTACTAGGCGACAGCTGAAGTCAAACAACAATAAAAGTAAAAAAAAAAAAAAAGAAAAAAAAAGAATTACAATACAATGCTATTTGACACGCTAGGAATAACAATTATTAATAACTGGATATGTTTCATACTGCTATATTTATTGTAATAAAATTACATGATATTTGCATAGAAGTAATAAACCTGTATGTTCTGCACTGAAGTAAGTAAACTAATCATTATTTTTGGCTACCTTTTTTCTCTCACATTTCCGCTTGACTTTAATTTTACTTTTGGTGAAATACCAATGATAAAACACAAATATACCAGTCAATTCAAAGAACACAATACAATAACAGGGACACAAAAAATCAGAAAAATATCAATCAAATGTATCCGTTTTATTTTCTTTATTTTTTATCAGGTTTATAATTTTCTAAACTCTTTATGCTATATATAAATATTCTTTAGAAATACCGGTGTAATTTTAAAATGTCATATGTGCACATAACGGAAAGTCATTTCAAATAAATGATACTTGAATCCGGAAAAGTTGACAAATTCAAAGTAAATGAACTCAACAGTTAAAAATTGATAAATCCAAAGTTCCAATATAGACGAATCCAAACACTGCTAAGGAATAAATTGAATGAGGGAAGAAACACTTATAACGCATGTACAATCGCACAGCTCACAGGTAAAAATACTTAACATTTTCTGTTTGGCTTATGTTTTTAATCTTTCAAACGTTATTGGCCCCTAGTGTCATTGATGTTGAATGATTTTCCGAAATATAAACATATGGCACATCACAATTTAACAGGTATTGGTGTTATATGAAATATTTGCATTTACATTTAACAGGTTTAACAGGTACTGGTGTTATATGAAATATTTACATTTACTTTTAATGTTAAAATGTTAACTAGTTGATTTCATGTATTAGAATTAACTAGACTGTAAAAGAAAGCTTTTATTTGAAAGAAATATTTGAAATATTTTGAAGTTTGTCAAAAGATTAAAAAATCAATCCACAATCGGGAAACCCGCTTTCAAAATGGATGACATTATACCAGATGAAGTATGCACATTTGCACAAAACAAATGTTTTAATATATTGTTTGATAAAAACGTTTACATATCTAGCCTGAAGACCTAATTCCTGATTTGAAAAACGCAAATCTTAAGACAAAAACTTAAACGTTACAATGAGCTACGGTGACATATATTTTAAAATGTTTAATTGCTGCAAGATATTTAATTAAAAGTGACAATAACCATGCATGTTATAATTTAATAATTTAACACAAAGGATGTAAATGATTTCATTTCATCCATGTCATTTTTTATTTATTAAGTTTTTCTTAATTTTTTTGAAAGATTTTTTAAATCTGTATAGATTATGAAGCTATTTTAAACAACACGAAAGGCTTTAACCAAGCCACGAAGCTACATGAAATATCTTGATAGGCATTTTAAAACAAACAAATAATTTATAGTATGCTTAGTATGCTAAGGAGATTGACATTTTATAGTAAACGATCTTTAAGAAATAAAATGAGAGCAGTCAGGTCAAAATTTTAAAAATAGCATTTAAAAATTGAAATTTTATAAATTAAACCACATTGCGGGAAACTTGTAATAGTGTTACTAAGTTTTTTTAATTTTTATTTTAAATTTTTTTTTTTAAATTTTTTTTTTTTAATTTTTTTTTTATTATTTTCTCCGAAGATACATCCTCCAGGTCAATCATAATTTAGAATAAAATGGAGCATGGAACTACGGGACATTAAATATACATTGGATCATTGTAGATTTATTTCCACCATACTAAATATAATTATAAACGTTTATAATTATAAACGATGACGAATACGACCCTAAACCTTTTCAGGCCCTAATAACTATAGACATCTTTGTTTATTATTTTTTGTAAAAAGCTAGCATCGCTCTAAAGTTTCAGTATTTGGACCAAGCTCTACCCCTTTTTTATTTGTTTTTTAAAATTTTTTTTTAATATTGCCTTTGTCATTTCAAAAGCAGTACATATGTTGATAAAGTAAAAAAGTATAAACTCAAATCTTATTACATTCATTAATCATTTTTAATGTTTTCAATTATCATTTATAGTAACTTGGTCAAATATGCTTATTTTTTTATTCTGATATAAATAGACGATTTTGTTACTATAAATAGATCATAAAATACCTTTATCTGTTTAGACGTTCGGTAATTTTCTAAATCATCTGACGAATACCCGGTTTATCAGCACTTTTTGTTAAACTCCAAAATCATATTTTTTTCAAATAAATATATATATAGTTTCTTATTTTTAACTCAAACGTCCTACAGGATTCTTTTATTTAAAATCATTATTATCAAATTACTTTAAATTTTAACAGCGGTTTAGAGTAGAATAGTTATCAAAAACGTTAATGCTTGAAATTTTTTAAATCTTTTAAAATACTTATGTAACTACGATGCTACAGAGATAGATAACATAACGGTCCATTTCCAAATTAAATCACCAAACAAAAAACTTTTCTAATTTTACTAGAGACAAAATTTGATCTATATTTGAAGCTTAAGGAACATTTTTAACCCTATATTTCTCATTTGTTTGAAAGAATGTATACAACTGAAATTCTTAACACTATAATTGAGACCATGAAGCCTAGTAAACAATATTGTGTAGAGCCAACATACTATTGTTTTATTTGTTTTATCCCCACATAAAAATAACGTTAATGACATGTTCGGGTTTTAGATTTATTTTAATATCAAATATCTGTGAAAATATGAGTTTTTTCTGCCATTTTTTTAAGGTTATCTTATTTATTTATATATTTATCTATAAAAAACTTTATTTATTTACTTTTGTTATGTGTTGTTTCTTAATGTGTTTTTTATTTTTATAAATGATTTGTTCAATAAAATTATTATTATATATGATGTTATAAACATGAGAAATGTATCGTATGTTGCATATATGAATACAGAAAAATATATAAAGGAGACAAAAAGATTCCATTTGTAATGTCTCTATTTGCAAATTGAACGGATTTGTTCAAAAGCAATTTGTTGATTGATATCTTTGATAGGGTGATATTTTTCATTAATCTACATAATTTTCATATAAAAAGTCTATAATAAATGGCATACATCATTTTAAATATGACTACAAAATGGGTGTGTAAGGAGAACAACGTAAAATAGTTCAGGCATATATAAATGCATTAGAAGAACTGTTATAGGTATAAATATTCGCTTTATATACATTTTTTAGACATTTGCTTCAGATATCCAAATAAATAAAGACACTAGCGATTATAAAATTTTGCAATTTTTATTTTAATTTTCTAGATTTACATAGCTTCAAGTTGGTTAGTTGTTAACTTATGAGATGTTCTCGTTACACTAATTTATTTACTAGGTTACAGCCGAAAGGCCAGCCTTCAAAATGGCGGAAATGTCAAAATAAAGTCACGTGATTTTAAGTTTGAATTTGTGCTGAAACATAAACTTGAAGTACCGTCAATTGTTTTCGAAATTGTGAGTTTCTTTAAATTCGGTCAAACTGCTTAACAGCATAATTTTGTAACCAAATGAATAATATTCCTTTTAATACCAAAAAGGCTACTTCATTTCTTTCGGAAGGCGAGTTTTAGTAGTTTAATGTTGGTACATAAACAGAAGTGCCGTTTTTAGTCCACTTCTTCGGCGAAAAATTAAATAAATCGCTCAAGGTGATGGGTTATATATGAAAAAAAATAAAAATTCATTTTATTTTCTTGCCGACTTTAAGTTTTATTAAGCCTCAATCGATGTGGGATCTGATTCTGTCAGCTTTTAAAACTACTATCGACTGTTTGTTCCCGATTTTTATTAGAGTTACCGCCCTTGTTCAGTCCGCTATTTGCTTGCCACTGTTATTAATTTGTATTATTTGTTATAATTCTGCAAATGAACGTGAAACTCAATTTTCGTTCAAGCAATAATAAAAATAATAAGTAATATTGCAGATCACGACACACTGTGGACAAACTATATTTTATTGTAAAAAAAATATCAAAACAACTTTTTGATTTCAGTCTTACTATTTTCAGTATCAACGAAGTTGTATTTAAGGAGGATTTGTCAGCATACAGCGTCATAAAAAAAATCTGTAATATCCTGAAATGACTTTTCAACTCATATATATTGCATATGAAATAAATCTCTTTCTTCATACTAACTGGCCACAGATGCATATTTTTTGGAAAACTCCAATATACATGTTTAGGCTATCTTCCATATTATTAACCAGTGATTTTACTTTCTTGGATTTAAATTTTAAAAAGTCAAATCATCACCTATCTTTGCCATTTTTCACTTTTTTCATTTTATTTGAAATTTAATCATTAAATATTTTTTTTAAAAAAAATATGAAACCAACTTTGCACCAGTCTTGTGCTGTTTTTTTTTAAAGAAATAATAATGTTTTTAGTGGTAAGTGTATCTGCTCAGAAAGTCCATCTCAAGTTGAGTCAAACCATTGCAGTAACTCAGTTGGTAGAGTGCTCGCTCCGTAAGTGGGAGGTTGTGGGTTTGAACCCCGTCCGGGTCTGACTCAAGACTTGAAAGTGGGTAGTGACTTTTCTTGCCAAGCACTCTGCATTAGGAAGTAAAAGTCACAGTCCTTTCAGATGTGAACTTAGCATTAGAGGTTCTGTCACTTCCGTGTCATGGTAAGCATGGCGCGATAAAGAACCCAGCTGTATGATGTTATAAGTGCAACACACTTTTACCTATATATAGTTGGCAGCATCTAGCTATAAGTAAAATATTCTTAACTGGGATGTTAAACACCATTTCTCGACTCCAGTCGAGTCTAAAGGAATCATTTGTTCCTTTTACATGCTAAGCCACTAAAGATTAAGGTCTAGTCACACAGAACATTAATAGCCAGGAGAGTTAGAAGTCATGGGTTTGATACTTGACTGACTATATGTCAATTAACAAACAATAATGTACACCTCATTACAATAACAACATCTTAATTTATATTTTTGCATCATGGTACAGTATTTGTTAGTGATGTAATAGTTGGTTAAACCACACTCCAAAGTGTTAACAATATTAAATCCCCTGTTTGAAAGATTTGTCAGTACCAATCTCTATAAACAACCTAACAAACCTTGTGACATGACTGTTTATACCAAAACTAATTATAAGTGGTTAAACTCAGAATTATTTCCTTTATGCAAATACTAATTTTATCTGAAACCAAGAACTATGGTCCATCCAAAACTAGTGCACAGGTTTTTAAAAATGTGTCAACAAAGGGCTGCTGCTCAGTAAAAATAAATAATTAAAAAAAAATATAGATAGGGTGTGGGTATCAAATAATTTCTGTACTTTAATTAACCTAATAGTATGTCTATCTGTAATAAAGACATATGTTGGTAAAGTTGCTAATTTCAATTTTTTCAGTGTTAATCACTGATTATCACTTTGTTAACTCATCAAACAAATTGAAAGTTTATATGTCATGCCAGTTACATCAGTATCTGCCAATTTATTTTAAAAAAGTGCTACTTTGGTTAAAAAAATGCTACTAGGTTTAACTTTTATTGAGAAAAATCTTTTTTTTCCCTATAAAGAAAAGTTAAAGAAAAAAAAACCCAGAAGAGATTTTTTATTTATTTTTATAATTGAATTTGATTTAAAAAATACATCTAACAACAAATTCCATTCTTTTATCCTCAACAGTAGTAGCTGAAACAGAAGAAAAGGTATCAATTAGTAAAAAAAAAAAAAAGATAATATAATAATAGTTATAATAATAATAGTAATGATAATAATAGTAATAATAATATTAAAATAACCTTCCCCCGGGTGACATTTACACTGTTACATACTTGAGAGTGGGCAACATATGTTTGCACATTTATTCAGACAATTACTTGCCATTTACTTATTTGTATGCATGCTTGCATGTGTTGTTTGAAAAAAAAGGGATTAATTTTGAAATTTTGACCTGCTATGGTCCAACCAAGCGCAGCTTTGATTGTGGCATGGCCCCGACTGTAGCAGGTGTTAGAGTGTACTGCGCTGAAGTTCCTGGATAAGAGATGGGGAGGGGGGTAGGTGGGTTGGGTTTTGCTGATAGCCTTGATCTTATGCACAGAAGATCGGACTTTGCTGGCTACAGACTACATTATGTGCGGTAAAAAAAATTTGAAATTTTGACCTGCTATGGTCCAAAATATAAATATAAATCTAAAATAATTTTCTATCAAATAAATAAACAAAAGAATGCCAATATCACTCACCTGGCACATCTGATTAGGATTAAGACATAAATGTTACTATGTTGCTATTTGCATCATCTGTGTCCAATCAGATTAATGTGTCATAATAACTGGATTAAGAAAAAAAAATTAAATCTGTAATGGTAATGGTTACCATCTTGTTTTTTTTGATCTTGAGTTTTTAATTCATAAAGCCAAAAGACTTTCCATGCCATATTTGGTTCAATTCACCCTGGTAGTTTCATCTGAGATTATTTTCAAAGAATCTGGCTAAAAATGCATCTAATTTGCATACTGCATGAATGCTGCAACATCTATGTCTATTTTTCAGTTTGTATTTGAACTTGGTCAATTCAAAAATAAATTCAGATCATTTATTAGTTTTGCTATTTATAGTTATAAAAACCATCTTGGATTTGGGAAAGAAATACTGGACATAATTTATTACACCAAATTTGGTTCACAGCACTTCCATAGTTTCAGAGAAGAAGATCTAAGTTTATGGATGCATGCATGCACACACACATGCTTTATCATGCCACATGCTCACATAACCTTTTTGCCAGATGAGCAATTTATAACAAATTAATGTTAACAGAACTAAAACAAGAAATAAAATTTAATCTGTACATAACAATAAATTAACAGAAATAAAATTTAATCTGTACATAAAAATAAATTAAACAGAAATAAAATTTAATCTGTACATAAAAATAAATTAAACAGAAATAAAATTTTATCTGTACATAAAAATAAATTAACAGAAATAAAATTTAAACTATACATAACAAAAAATTCATTCATAACTTAGAAACTAGCTTATAAGTGAAATTTGACCCCTTGCTACAGCTTTATTAGTCTTTATTAAGCTCGCAGTTTGTACAGTATTAATCTGTTCTGTTAGAACGACATTCCTCTCATCAGCATTTATCCTCTTACATGAAAACTCTGCAAAACATATTTACACTTGGAACTGTAAATCATGAGAAACTAGAGAAATTTATGCTTAAGATAACAGTATTAAATGTTTTATATAAATTTCCAATCAATAATTTCTTATCATAAAAGTAGAATTTTTAGATAAAATTCAAAGTTTGCTTAATATTATAATTTAGATAAAAAAATATTACAATACAGTAATAATTCATTAAAATCTCAACATTTCTATAACAAAAACAATAAAAATCACATTTTATCACAGGGTTAATTATATGTCATTCTACTAAGAATTATAAGAGGCTATTAAAATACTATATACATACATATATACAAACAAATATTTACATTTAAAAAAGGAACTAGTAGAGATATAATGAAATAAAATTTCTGCATTGAATGAAATTTTACAATATATGTTAAAATTTAAGTGGTCAACAAGTTTGTACCTGATTTGGTGCTTTCCCTACCCAAGTATCAACCTGTTTCTAATAACTGCTAGAATTTTTATGTATATTAAGGAGTTCTCTGATAAGAATTAATCTTCAATATTATTTCATAGGATGTTAAGTTCAAAGTTAAAAGTGGGGGGAAAACTAGAGCAATAAAACTATTAAAAGGCAAAGATTAATCCCCCTTACCTATAAATTAAATACCAATATTTTAAATATCAACAAATACATTTTCTTAAAAATTCAAAACAAGTTTACATGTCTATGTGCAGAATCAATACAAAAATAAAACAAAAATGTATCAATATTATACTATCATGTTACTAAACTATTCTAAGTATGATGAATTTGCTGTTAATCAGGGGAGAGGGGGTGAATCACATACTTTTGCATAATTTCACTTTCAAAGAAAAATCTAATCAGCCTCTAATCTACAAGAATAATCTTCAAAATCAACCTCTTCAAATTCATAAACTGTATCTGCTGAAAAAAAATTATCAGTATTTAATTCCTGAAATACAGAAAAATCTTGAATTTCTTCTTCATCAACATCATGGATATTATCAGCAGTTTCAGTATTTTGATTTAAATCTGAAATAAACTGAACATTTTTACAATTAATACATTTACATCCTGGCCCACAGTATCTGCCAAGAGAATCTTCCATTAAACCCTTCCTGTCTCGTCTACATTTACAACGGTTAGTTAAACAACCAGATTTACATGCACAACCTTTTGTATACCACTGCACTGTTGATTCAACCTTCTCAAAATTCTGTTTTATATCCCAGACAGCTTCAATAGTGTCATCTGAAAGACTCCAACCAAAATTAGTTAACTGAGGAAGAAAAACATGAGTACAAGTAGCCTGTGACCACATATTAAACACCCAGCAACATCGCTTCCAGTGAAGTTTCAAGGCATCTGGGTTTGGCATTATTTCATCTTCAGTCAGCACACGTTCCCACATTTTATCCCGTACATTATTCAGTAACAATAAATGTTTCTCTACAGAACCTTCAGCCTGTAAAGAATTGAACAATATTTCAGTGGTGCTTGTTGGCAAAAATGCTGCTCTATGCCTGGAAAAATAAAGTGTAGCAATAAGTCTAAAGAAAGAAAGAAGACCAGATTCTGATTCTGTGTCTGCCAGTGTTGAACCTAGAGAACAAATAAACAAAGAATTTTTTCTGAAAACATCTACAAATGTTCTTTTGCCAAAGCCACGGAAAAAAGAAACATAATCACACCCACTGACAATGTAAAGCATTTGTAAGACATGTGTAATAGACGCAATACCCTGCAAAAGAATGTCATGCTCTATTAAAGAAACCAGTGTATTTAAGTTAACAAAAAGCTTTTCGTATGGAGTGTCTTTCAGGTGAATAAATACAGATTTGCCTGAAAAAGATGAAATTAATGGAAGTCCAATGCAGTATGTGTCAGTATCTGGACTGTAAATGATAATTCTAGTGGAAGATGAAACAAAGGCATGGAGCCAGACTCTACTGTCTGCTTCTTCATGATCCGAAGGACTAGCCAGTGCATATTCAACAAAAGTGTCACCAACTGAACACATTGCTCTGTCTTTATACTCACCATCAAAGCCTCCAGCTGTAACAAAAATAAAATTTCTGTCAGTATTTTGGGCTGCAAAATCAAGAAATTTGTAGCTTAAATAATTAATCAATTTTCTCTTTTGATTTCTAACACCTAAGAAAGCTTGCCAGTTAGAAGGTAAATGTGTTGTGTCAGTAATTGTCTCTATACTTTCTATCTGCAACACTTTATCTGCATCACGTCTACAACGTTCAATGTCTTTGGGACCTAAACCATGCCTTTGTGGATCATCAAATATCACATGAATTTCAGAGGCATTAAACTGCAATTGAGCTCTTAAAACCCACCTGTCAAAAAGAAATTTGGAATAATCACAAAAATTATTCTGTAATGAAACTGGTGAAGTGTTAATCATGAACATTCCATCAATAATGACAGCAGTGAAGTCATCATCTAACTTTGGAACATTATTCATAAAGGCATCTTTATAAATTGACCTTAAAACCTGAGTAAAAGAAGATTTCTGTCCCTTTTCTGGGATACCATCAGCATTAGAAATTGC
This sequence comes from Tegillarca granosa, assembly GCA_029721355.1. NCBI lineage: Eukaryota > Metazoa > Mollusca > Bivalvia > Arcoida > Arcidae > Tegillarca > Tegillarca granosa. The sequence continues at coordinate 9,002,721 of CM056608.1, forward strand.
TCTAGGTAACTTAATAAACTGTTCAAGATCCAAAACTGGTTGACCTGTAATTTTGGAAAAAGCAATCTTTTTTCGTAAACAGGAAATTACAGTTTTTTGGTCTTTTATCTCTCTGTTTTTATGCTGCACAGTCACCTTTTGTGCTGAAAATGTTTTTAGATTTCTTCTCTTTCTGGGCATTTTTGAATCTGAAAATGAAACATGTAAAAGAACACATTTAATGTAATTCATCATATCTTCTTCTCCATATTGCCTGAAATTCAATAAACTATCTCTTTGCTCAACATTTGCTACAGTTTTTGTAAAAATATGATGTAGACTTTGTTCTGAATTTGAAAACAAAGTTGAATTTTCAAGCATTTCAATATATGCACTAATGGTTTCCTCAGCATTCGTAACATAGTTTACTGTGGATTCCCTGTAATGGTGATTGTCATCAGTGTCAAGATGTAACTCTTTTTTTAAGTCATCTAAAACTCTTGCCCTGTAAGGTAAATAAAAAGCCAATTCTGATAAGGAAGTCTTGCTGAAAGAATTCATTGCAGTTTTAGTTTTGAGATTGATCTCCATTTCATGAGCCTCATCAGCAGCAACACAATAAAAGTTTTTGCCTGTAATTGAAACTGAAAAACCACCAGCCATGAAATGATCAATGACTGGTTGTGGAAAACATGACAAATCTGCAAAATGATGAGGTATCATTCTTAAATAATTATGTCTGTCAAATGCATAAAAGAGACAACACAGCTTTTTCAAAGAAACATTTCTCAGCAACCAGTTTCTACTTCTAATAGATAAATAAAAAGCTATGTATGCAGTCATATCTTGATGCACAAACCTATCCCAAAATAAAAATGTCTCATTTGATAGAGACTGCTCTCCTCTCCAAGTATTAAATTCTGCATTACAACCTGAAAGGCAATTTTGAAGTTCTTGAAGTTTGCTGGCTATGTGTTCCCACACTTGTTGATCACATACTACAGTTTCATTCAATGGTTCATCAATACTATCAAATACAGATGAAAAACAAAATGCAAAATCAGAAAAAATTTGTTTTCTTTCCAAAAACAACTGTATTTGGTACCTGAAAAATGCCTCCCATGCCTGAAGCAAAAATCTATGAACCACCTGAAACTTTCCAGAATCCATCAGAACACGAAGTGTAGCACCTTTATGAAACTTTGTGGCCAACTCTTTCAAACCTGCATCAAAATAAATTTTGATTAAAACTGGTTGAAGATTTTTAAGAATATGCCAGTCACCTGGATATGGAAGAACCCAGTTCAACACTTCACCATATTCTATTTTCAACTTGATAAGGTGATCATAAGACTTTCCATCTCCAACAACCACAAGGTAGTTAACTCTACTTCCCAATCTGAAATTTCTGATGAAAAATATTCAAAACTTTTAAAACTGTTTCTTTGTTATCTGCTGTTTCATCCAGTATTGCCATATAATAAAATGAAGATTTTTCTGTTTGGCTATCTGAGAGTGAAAGAAAATACTTTAATTCTGGTAACAAAATGTGTTTCTTCTGAGCAAATACCTTTGTAAAACTATAAGCATTTAGAGTAGAAACTAGCTCATTCCATGAGCAAAGCTCTTCTTCTGTAATGGTAAAATCTGGGGGTTGTAAATGAGAAAATCTGTTAACTTTATGGTCAGATGGGACTCCTATTTTGTCTTCTGGTTCACATATTGACTCAACAAGCTGTGATGGAAATTTTCGAAGTCTTGAACCTGAATTGCAGGGAGAATCAATAGAAATATTAGTACTGATACTGCAGGAAGAATTTTCTGAAACAAAATCATTTAACTCAATTTTCTCAGATTCTGGCAGTGGTGCCACAGCTTGAAGTGTTGTGCCATGGAATCCACTTCTTTCTTTACCTGAAGAAACAACAGAATATGATTGATTTTTGTCCAAATTGTCAAAGGAAGCAAGCATGAAAGAGTCACTTGATGCAAGAAAATTAGCTTTTTCAAGTTCAATACATTTATTTGTTATAAATCTCTGTAAGGTTTCTTTTGAAATTCCAGCACCAATTCTTGCATTTATGGTAAGAAATGCTGTGGATGAGTTTGAGAATTTGTCAGCCAGATCTGTAACAAGAAGATGCAAAGGCAAAAAACACTGAGAATTCTGTGTATTGAATAAACAACTGTCTATAAATAACCTGTGAAACAGACGAGATATGGGAAAAACTTTATTTACATCAACAGTTGGTATGTAATGCAAATCCCACTGAAACAAATGTTTTTTCAACTCTTTTTCTTCGGCATCTGTTGTTGTAAGCCTATAAATAAAATTCCAAAGTACAGGATTAATCTTGGTTATTTCTGCAATGAGATTGAAAGATCTTATGTCAAAGCTTGTCAAATTTGCTTTTGCTAATGCATAGGATTTTACACTATCTCTCAATTTGCTAACAACATTATCAAAGCTCTGAACATCTGAAAAAGATTTTGAAGAAATCAACTGGTCAATTTTAGCATTTAAACATTTGTTAGTAGAATTAATGTCTTCTAATTGCTTTTCATAATTAAGAATGAGAGAATGAATACACTTAAGTAAATCTGTTCCAAGCCTGTAAAGTAAACGCCCACTGTTTCTTCTGCTAGGTGAATAGCACAGCAAACAGGGACCAAATGTGGTCTTCAGCATCTTGAATAACCACTCTGGTGAATGATATAATCTTTTAAGTTCTGTATCACTGAAAAAAAAAGCACAAGAGCAAACAGTGTCATCAACAAGTTTCTTATATGAAGTGTACAGTGCTGGTAGCATTACAGGTATATAGTTCAGAAATTTGTCAAATAATGCCTTTGAAACTTTCTGAAAACAAAAACTATCAATTTGATTAAATGTAATATTTTCCAATTTCAATTCTGGTATTAAACTTTTCTGGAAACAATCAAGTAAAAAGCTGTCTGTGTTAGCTTTTACTAAACTGGTATTCTCAGACCTGCAAAATAAATTGAAAGACTTGTAGCAAGAAATGCAAAGTCCAGTTTTTGAAAGTGAACTATTATTTGATGACAGCAACTCATCCCTACAGTACGTTGTAAAGGTGTCCTGTTTATCATTTGAAATTGAAATGATTCTTTCACGCCCTGTAAAGAATTTTTCACAAATACAACATGATTTTATTCTGTCAACATCCTGCAAAAAACGATTTAATTTATTGTAATGACTGTGACAGAAATGTGCATGCAATAAGCAATCTTCACTATAAATATCTGTCAACCTCAGCTGAAAGCAGTCTGAAACATTATTTACATTGATGGTAGTATGGTGTTGTCCTGTCTGGTTACAAAGATTAAATTGAGACAAAAAACATTCAGAGTTGATGGATTCTGAATTAGAATTTCCTGAAAAAGAATCATCATTTGAATTGGAGTCTGAAACAGAAAACTGAAAATCATTTTCAACAGAAAGGCGCTTTGAGGGTGGCGGGCCATCATTCTTTGTATCAACCGCATGATCATCTGATACTGAAGTGTTTTTCAAATCATGGGATCTAAATTTGACATTCATTCTGGCCTCGCATTTCCTACAAATGCAAGAATCATCAGCAATTTGTTCAATTTCTTTTAAAAATAAATAATATTCATAGTTTTGTAGCTTTTGAACAGGATGTATATATCTTTTAGATACATCGTTCATACCACAACATGCACAAGGCCCAGGAATTCTGTCAGGGTGCACTTGGCTACAGTTGGTTTTTTGGGGCATGTCGGGCAAAAAAAGATGTATTAAAGAAGATAAAATTTATTAAAAACTGCAAATAAAATCATTGAAATAAATTAAATTAACATAATAAAACCGTAAGATAATAAAGGGGAAATATTTAAGGCAAATAATTTGAGATATTTATATTTTGTTTTTCAAAACTGAAGTCAACGTACTACCTTTTTCTTTCCAGCGTTGCAGACGAACCGGTGAAAGTGATGGTTCATACCCTATATCAAAATGTTCCTCTAATATAGTAGTATCTCATTGCAGCAAGCGTTTTGCTTCCCATGATGTGGGATGCGATTCTGTCACCTTTTTCTACTGGGTATAAATTTGATCCGTTACCGCCCACTTAAACTTTGACCTCGCCAAACGCTCGGCGAAAATTGCGTTTTTCGCATATTTTTACCAAAACATTAGTTTTAATAAATCGAGATTAATCTTCAGAAATATATTTCAAAATATATTTCGACCAAATTTTAGTAAGTTTAATATAAATTATTTCTTAAAAAAACACAATAAGGAAGGCAAGTCAAAATGCAAATTTTGTTGATATTGCGAAAGCGACATCTATCGTTGAAATATTGAATTATGTCCCTTGATTATACGAAATTGACTTATCGTTGAGCTAACGGAAAAAGTGAAGGCTGGCCTTTCGGCTACTAACATACTACCTAAAATAAGTCCTGCTTCACGTTAAGAAGGGTATGTGTAACGCTGGCTGGAAGGTGTTAGATTTATGGTGCAACACCGAAACGAAATCAATCAGTCCATACAGTTCCTTTCAATTTGTTTTCTTAACTAGACAGCCATCTGTTTTTCAAGATTCCAATTTTCTTATAATTTCTTTTAGGATAGTAAAACAGACAAGTGTAAAAGAAAAAATAATAATACTACGTTTTATTTAATGTTTTCTTCATTATTAAACCAAATCAAATAGCACCTTAAGTAACAATAACAAAAAAATAATTAACCCCTTGGATTTTCTGTTATGAATTCCTCAATACCGTACTTAACGCTATAAACAGTTGTGCACTATAATAGAAAGACATAACAATTAATTCTGACAAAGGAATATGGAATTTCCATAAATCAATCGCTAATATGAAATCCGAAAACATGAAACAAAGCATTCCTACAGCACATGCAAAACTTTCAGAGTCTGGTTTTGTTTCATAAACCGTAGCCGCTTTCCATCCGGTTATAAAAATTAGTGTTAGGTATAAAAGAAAAATAAACATCACAAATACCGAGCCGATGTCCTTGTACAATAACAGGAATGTGTCCAGGAATCCGAGAATAAACAGTGATGTTAGACGGTTGCAGTAAGGAACATCGTCCATTGCATGGAGGTAAAACGCATGCGCAAAAGAAAACGAAAGTATCCCCGGAACTAATAAAGTGTCACGTGATATCATAAATGCATCACCGAAACCGGAAATGATAAGTCCGGTCATAATAAATTTGTTATAATCATCTTTTGGAAAGAATCCTATAAGGTTTGGTCCTGATGACATCCTAATATAAAAAACAAGAGACCATACCGGAAGTACTTTGAAAAAAGCTGCACCAAAGGTTATCGGAGGATAATCCCAATAAGGTTTGTATTGGACGAAGTAAATCAATACTGTCAGGTAAAATGGTATCAGAAATTTGTTCTTCATTGTAGAAACAATATTTTCTTTTATTTGTTTCATGGTCGTGAAACCTACAAAATAAAGCAATAATAGTGGTTTCTATTTTATAAATGGCTGCTAAATAACAAATACTGTGTAATAGACATAATGGCCAATAACACAACAATAACAACAAAAGGAACATGAAATATAATTACAAAACAGATAACGGGTTACAGCTAAACAAACAACAATCCAGTTTATACCTCTAATTCCAATTATTTTTAAATGTACATGCAAAAAATTGATTGCAAATCGAGGCGACATAGCTATAAATCGCAACTTCTCACCGCCTAGGTTCAAATCTCACTTGGGGACTAAGTAGTCGGACTCAAAGCATTTCACTACTACGGGTTGCACTAGAACTCTTTAAGGTCATCCTAAGTGTGCACTAGTACAAAGCAGATAAAAAAGAAACGCTTTCACGGTGACTCAACACACGAACTTGTGCTTAGATTAATCCTCGAGATTAATAAAAAGATATCTCTTCATGAATAACTGAAAAACTGCTGACGTGACATAAGACAACTTTCAACCAACCAACAAAATCCGACTCAGGCAGATTTAAGTGGGAGAAAGTCTGTAATTCAATTACTCTACTCCCTGGTTCTTCGTGTATTCAGGTTTAACCATCTTTACAAAAACCTACTACCTCAATTGAAAAAAAGAAAGAATCTTGACAGGATAATAAGATACTATGTTTCAACTCCTGTCATTTACTATACCTGGGATAAAATGTGTACTAAATATACATACCTTTAACAATATCAGGATAAACGTGTTATTTTCTTTCATATATATGATGTCTTATGTTTTATATTGATCTTGATATATAGCTACATGTCCTTGCATCTATATATCATATAGATGTGTAAACAGATGTTAGACAAGCCTTTATTTACAACAAAATAATCTGGGGCAGTATATAACATGTTATAGATTGATTAGGATAGCTGTATGTATATATATCTCTGAATACATTTATATCAGTTGATATAAACTATAAATCGCTACTTATAAGTAAAATGTATAATAAACATCTTAATTGTGATAGTGTGTGTGGTAGTAAAGTCCGGTCCTCCGGTCTTCCTCTGGTGTCCACCAAGGTTATAGTTTTCGAGAGTTTTACAAGTTTCTCAAAATTACGTTTCTTTTTCTCTATAGTGTCCTTGTAGAGTGCTTGCTCCGTAAGTGGGAGGTGGTGGGTTCGAACCCCGACCGGGTCTGACCCAAGACTTGAAAGTGGGTAGTTGCTGTTCTTTCGCCAAGAACTCGGCATGACGAAATGAAAGCCACGGTTCTTTCGGATGGAATCTTAGAATAAACGATGTTCCATGTCACGGTAGGCGTGGCAGGATAAAGAATTCTGCTGTACAGTGCCATCAACGTAACTCACAGACAAAATTTCTGCACTTTCACTAAACTTTCTATAGTTTCCACTGAATAACAGTCCTTGTAGCTTTTATTTGTCTCATCATTGCCTTTTAAATAAAAGTGCAGTTTAAAAAAACTAACGTTGTTTATTTGACTCGCCGGTACATTTAAGATATTTGCAGCAACGGGTCAAAGGGTTTTTTCCTTTTGTGCACGATGGTTCGTACGGCGTTGTCAACCAAATGTAAGCTAAATTTCGTGTAAAAACAATTTTTAACTTTCAGTTTTTTCATCAAAACGTTTATAATAACTCAGAATAAATAAGTTAAAAAGTAAACATTATCTAGACAACTTATTTAAAGGAATTTAACTGTCCGAAATATTATAAGAATAACGAAAACTAAAGTTAAATAATTTTGAAAAATGCAAAATCAGAGAAAAGCCAAAAGACATGTATTCCCAACATAAATAATATGGTCGCATAGATCCTTACAGATGATGTACAGAAAAGCTATGACATAGATAGTTCACAATTATCTTTTTTTTTCTTCACGTACAATATGAATACCGCTTTATTCTGAAATGTCAATTATATGGCTAGGAACGTCTAATCTTGAATCCTACATATTATATAATTACTAATATC